>CM024758.1:122156082-122256067 GCA_014218235.1 Colocasia esculenta | reverse complement strand
AGGCAACGCGCCTACTCTCCTTTCCTCTCTGGGCAATGCGCCCACTTTCCTTTCCTCTCTGGGAATGTGCCACACCTCCTCCGGGCAATGCGCCGATCTCTCTCTCTCTCTCACAGGCAACGCGCCTACTCCCCTCTCCCCTCCAGGCAATGCGACCACCATCTTCTTCTCTCCAGGCATCGCGCCTTCGCTCCTGCAGGCCACACGTGGCCCTCCTTCATCTCCCTAAGCATTCCTGGCACCGACGCCCCACTTGGCAATCTCCCTCTACTCTCCCGAGCAGACGCTCACCCTCCAACTCCCTCGCTCCAATCTCTCTTCTCTCGAGCTTGTGCTCATCTCCACTTGACTAGATTGGCGATCTCACCTCGCCCCCTCTCTCTGTGCATGCTGAACACGGAGGGGGCCTCCCCAAAAAAAAAACGTCAATTCTCCAATGGAGGATTCCGTCGCTCCATCGAGGAGACTTCTTTCCTTGCCTCTGAGTGCGCCCCGACCTACGGGCCAATCCTCCCCGGTCCTATGACCGCCTCTTGTTCCCTTCACGCAGGGACCTCCACTCCCCCACACATGGGATTTTTACTGCTTTTCCTCCTTCCCCTCCTTCCCCCACGTAGGGAAGTTCTTTTACTGCTTTTAAATCCTTCTCCACTTCCACCACGCGCGGATTCTTTTACTGATTTTCCCTCCCCCCCCCCCCCCCCCCCCCCCCCCCTTATAGTAGGAGTCTAGGCCAGGTTAGTGATAAACTGGGGTTAGTCTCCAGAAGAAGTCCAAGGATAGGAGGGTTCCACACCGATCCTTGCTGTTCTAGCTCATAAGTGCAAGGCAGTCTAGCAATTCCAGAGTTCATAGAGGAGCCGTTGCAATTGTCGGAATAGAATATGAGCAGTCACTGTGCCTAGCTGATGACGGTTCGGAGTCTATGAGATCATGGATGATGACGACCCAATTGAGGAGGTGATGAAGAATTCGAGGATGAGGTTGACGCGTTCGCAAGCGGACTTAAGAGATTTGATGAACCGTCAGTTGTTGTAGAAGAAACACCAAGGAAATCAACTTGGATCGAGGAAAACCCTAGGACAGTCCTCATAAGCAGTAACCTGTCAGCAGCTGAAGAGGAGGCAATCATCGAGGTTCTCAGGGAGTATAAGGACACGTTCGCATGGAGCTACGAGGATATGCCTGGCTTGGACACCTCGCTCGTTGAACACCGTCTTACCCTTAAGCCAGGGTCCATTGCCATTAAGCAACGGTTGAGCGTTTTCACCCACAAATGGCTTTGAAAATGAAAGATGAGGTTGACAAGCTCCACAAAGCCAGATTCATGAGGTCGTGCTATATACAAATTGGGTGGCAAACATTGTCCTGGTTATGAAAAAGGATGGAAGAGTTAGAATTTGTATTGATTTCTGGGACCTCAATCGCGCGTGTCCTAAAGACGATTTTCCATTGCCTCATCTTGAGTGCTCATAGATAATACGGCTGGGTATGAAACCCTCTCCTTCATGGATGGCTTCTCAGGGTACAACTAAGATTAAGTTGTTGAGAAGATCAGGAGAAGACCTCGTTCACTACACCATGGGGGATTATTGTTATGTGGTCATGCCGTTTGGACTTAAGATGCTGGAGCTACTTACCAAGAGCTATGATGGCTATCTTCATGACATGATCCATATCTTTATTGAGGTGTATGTGGATGACCTGTTAGTGAAGTCGAAGACCATGGCTGAGCATCCTGGGTTCTCACTAAGGTCCTGCAGAGGTCAAGAGAGTATCAATTGAAGATGAACCCCAAGAAGTGTGTGTTTGGCATTTCATCGGGTAAGCTTTTAGGTTTCTCGTGAGAAAGAGGGGTATAGAAATTGATCCAAAAAGGCGAAGGCGATAAGAGAGTGCCCCTCCAAGAATTTGAAGGAAGTTCGAGATTAATCGGGAGGTTGTAATTTATTCGCCAGTTCGTCTCCCACATTCGCAGAGGTGTAGACCCTTCTACGACCTCACCAAAGCCGAGAGTCGAATTTCATTGGGATGAGAAGTGTCAGGTGGCTTTTGATGGACTTAAGGAATATTGGCTAATCCCCCTGTCCTGAGGCCGCTGACCTCCAGGCAAACCACTTATCCTCTATGTATCTATCTTGGAAGACTCGGTAGGAGCTGTCCTTGCGCAGTGGATGAAGAAGGCAAGGAGGGGGGCAGCATTATCTGTCGAAACTTCTCACCCCTGCGAGCAAAGGTACACAGAAATGAAGAAGACATGTGCCGCGCTCATATGGTAGGCAGAAATTGAAGCATTACTTTCTTGCTCACGAGGTCCATCTCATCACCCGCATGAATCCTATCAACTTCCTTCTCAAAAAATCTGTTCTAACTGATAGGCTTCACATTGGCAAAGCTTCCTCTCCCAGTTTGAATCACACTACATTTAGCAGAAATCCATCAAAGGCTATCCATAGCAAAACATCTCGCTCATCACCCTATTCCGCAGTTTGATCCTGTTCATTCGGAGTTTCCAAATGAAGAATTGATGTCCCTTAGCCAATCTGATCCTATGTGGACGTTATATTTTGATGGAGCTCTGAATTCTCATGGAAAGGGTATCGGGATTGCTCTTCTATCACCTGAGGGTGTCACCATTCCCCGGGCTTATAAACTGGATTTTCTTGCCACCAACAACATCGCGAATATGAGGCTTTGTTGGTTGGCCTTGAATATGCCCACTTCTATGGTGTCACCCATCTGCGAATTGTAGGTGATAGTCAACTGGTCTTGCATCAAGTGCTCACCAAATACCACACTGAGGCCTAAGCTCAAACCATACCAAGAACTTGCCTCAGCTTATGCCAAGCTATTCTCCAAGCTAATCTTTGTCCACACCCTCGTCATCAGAATCTTCTAGCAGACACCCTCACCACGATTGGCGCAACCATGAACATGAATTATCTCGGGATTTTGACAGCATTCAGATTGAGCGCCGCCAGGTTTCTGTCATTCTAGCCCCACCTTTCTCTGGTTAAGGATGAGATGTTGAAGAGGACAGAAAGGAAGAGCAAAATTGAGATCATGTTAATGGAGGTAGAAGAGGAGTTGGAAGACGAGGATAAGCCATGGTATTGTGAGATAGCTAAGTATGCAGGAATCAGACGTATCCTGAGGAAGCCACAACTGAAGAAAAGAAAGCAATAAGGTGACTGTCCTAGAGGTACACTTTGGTTGGAAATACACTTTACAGAAGGGGACTTACTGGAGTTTTGCTTAGGTGCCTGGATGATGATGAGGTGTTGAAGGTTGTTGAGGAGGCTCATTCAGGCGTGTGTGGTGTCCATGTGAACAGCCAAATGTTTGCTAAGAAGATCCCAAGGCAAGGCTTTTACTGGCCCACTCTAGAGGAGGATTGTTCCATCTTTGTCCGTCGGTGTGTCAAGTGCCAACTGCACGCCGACAAAATCCATTCTCCATCCTCTACACTCCACCCAATATCCTCCCCATGGCCTTTCGCTATGTGGGCTTTCGACATCATTGGTCCCCTTGGTGATCCCAACTCCCAAAACAAAACCAAGTCATTCATCCTCACTGCAACGGAGTATTTCACTAAGTTGGTGGAAGCCAAAGCATACGTGGAGATCAAGGCAACAACTGTCTACAAGTTCATCATGAGAAACATCATCTGTGAGTCTAACAAGTTCTCGGATTGGCCAAAAAAGCTTATAGAAGCTCTATGGGCCTACCGCACTTCAATCCGTACTCCCACAGGGCAGACACCATTTGCCCTCACTTATGGAATGGAGGCATTAGTACCATATGAGATTCTCATCCCCTCGTTAAGAGTCCATCTTGACAAGGACTTGTTAATCGATGAGCGGCATGAATCGCTCCTAGCACAATTGGAACTCTTAGATGAGAAGTGTATGGTCGCCACAAAACACACAAGATCATATCAAAATAGACTCACTCGTTTTCACCAAAAGAAAGTAATTGAGAGGAAATTTAAAGTCGGTGAAATGGTGGTAAAAAAAATCTTTGTAAAACCAGGTGGTCCCCGTTCTAAACTCCAACCAAACTGGGAAGGGCCGTACGTAGTTAAAGAGGCATATCCAGGCAATGCGTATAGGCTAGTGAACGCAGAGGGTGAGGAGCTCTCTCATCCTTGGAATGGGCTTCATTTGAAAAAGTACTACCCCTAGCTAAGTGTCTGGATTTGCATGGTACACGGAGCTTAAAAGGAAAGGCCGTCATTCTTAATTCATTCCTATTCTTGCTAGGTTAGCCTGAGGCGTCGACACCCACACACTTACATGCCCACCCTTGGAAGCTAGAGGTATGGAATCTATGGAAGATCAATGCCAAACCAAGAGTCTACGATATTACCCATTTCTTTCCCACTCGGTCCGCCAATAGAAAAGGGAAACTGAGGTATTGACCTTTGAATCCGCCCAAAGCTCAAACGGGTGTAGGTCAAGGCAATAAGGGGAAAAAGATAAAATCAATGTCAAATCCAAAACAAAAGAGCCAAAACTAGGCAAATCAAGGATAAAAGAGCACGTCAAGAGCGGAAAAGTCCTCGTAGAGATCGAAATGGACCTGGTCGTAAGCGTGCCAAAAACCCCACAAGCCAAAAAAGACCAAACCCCACTGAATATAGGGCAGAGGAATAGGTGTCTCCCCGGTTGCCCAAACTGTTGGCAGACTTCCTAAACTTTTTCTTTTCTTTCCCACGGGTATGTCTTAGGTTCAAGGCAAGGCAATGATCAACTAAGGAGGATGACGCCGAAAGCCACCCTGGGTGGAGGCACCACTTAAACACGTCCAACCTCTGGCTGATAAGCTCAAGAATTGTTAATGAACTCTTGATGATAACCAAGTAATTGAAGGGTCCAAGTACCACATTTTTCCAATTAGAGCGGATCCCTTCGTTCCGCACATCTTCTTAGAAGGGACTATGCCGAGTTGCGGCCTTTATTTCAAAACAAAAAAAAATGGAATATTTTAAAACCCAAAAAAATTGAATATTTTCAAAATCCAAAAAATTGAATATTGTCAAAATCCGAAAAAAATTTGGATATTTGGAAAGCAAATTTTTTTTTGGAATATTTCAAAACAAAAAAATTGAATATTTTCAAAACCCAAAAAATCGAATATTTTCAAAAAATAAATCTCCAAAAAAATTGAATATTTCCAAAATCCAAAAAAAATGAATACTTTCAAAATCCAAAAAAAAAATTGAATATCTCAAAAGAAAATCACATTCCATTTGCTTGAATGCATCAAATGCATGTTCATTTTTAATTTCTTGTTAACATCTGCTTGCTTGCATGTTGCATTTGTTTATGTCTTTCATTCCCGCCTTATTTAATAAACGCTTAGCCCTCTAACAAGATCATGAAGCCTAATACGCCTAATGTGCAAGGGGCTGTGTAAGGCCCTCGAATTTTGTTGCATTATTGTATTGCATGTAAATAATTCATGTTGTGTATGTACGTATGTAAATATCTACGTAAGTACTAGTTAGTATACTATTGTGTGCATGTGTATAGATTAGTTGTAAATAATGTATGAATGATATGTGGTAGTGTGTACATAATAGCATTATATGGTACTTATATAAGTGTAAGTTGTGCATGGTTTCTGCATGTTTTGGAGTTCTGGCCGAAGGCCAGCTAGGCGTCAATATCAATGGACGTTTGTGTTGTGTAGCGTCACCATATGGACGCCACACTAACCCTAGCGTCCAGTGATGTGGACGCCAACTTCTCTGACCTGCATGCGTTGCAGAGCCAGAAATTCGGGAACAAGCCACCCCAACCATTGGGGAGCTGTCTCCAACGGTCTGAAAGGCCATCTTGTCCGACCTGCATGAGAGGAGAGTCCCTCCTCTTTATAGAGAGCCTCTCTTCAACCCTCAGCCCCTCTTGGCTCTCTTTTGCAAGAGGAAAGAAAACCCTAGTTCTGTGAGGAAAACCCCACCTTTGCAAGCCTAGATCGGGAATGTGGAGCTTCATCCGGCCACCACTACGACTGGGAGATAGCTGCTGTGAAGGAGGAGGCTTCCCCGACCTCGACTTGCTGTGGAGACTGCTCAAGAACCCGGAGGAAGGCATCTTTGGGAGCTTCTTGGGACTGCCCAAGGAGAGCTTCACCGCCACCTTTGATCCTTCTGGAGATTTGTGGAAGGCAAGTACCTACCCATAACGTCCATGTATGTGTCTAGGTTGGTTTTATAAATTTTATGTATTTTTTCTCGTGTCCTAGATCCCCCTTTCACCTTTGCATTTGAGTTCGGTCTGTGTTTCTGCACAGATAGGAACTTGGCGTCAATGCCTTGACGCCGAGATCCCTAGTAGGCGTCCAGCGATCTAGTCGTCCACTCCTGGAACGGCCAGAGACCGCCGCCAAGTTCGTCTGGGCAGAACAGCTTGTGTTTCACGATGAGGATATAAGTAATCTCTTATATGCTATGTATACTAGAATGTGATGGATGGGAATGTGAATGTACACTTATTTTGTGGATGGTGGAGCTATTTATATATTTGAAAGCATGTGGAGGAATGTTCATGTGCATGTTCTCACCATTATCCTGATAATCCGTGGTAAAATCATGTGCCCTAATTTTGTTAGACCATGTATGTACAACCTGAAGGATCGAGATTAATGTATGGAAAAGATCTAGAAGGGGGGGATGAATAGATCTTAGCCACTTTTGCGGAAGCTTAAGTAATTTGAAAATTATCTAGAATCAGAGGTAATATTATCAGTGAAAAACTACAGATCTGATTAGATTTGAGTGAGTTGAAAAACTTAGATGAGTAACAAGTTGATTAAGTGAATTAAAAACGAATCCTATGCAAGCATCTAACGGATGAATCAATCAAACCACAGAAGATAAATGCACAGGGATTTTTAGGTGGTTCGGAAATCACCCATGTGATTCCTACATCCACCCCTCACAACCTGTGAGGCTTCCACTAACACAACTGGGTTACACACCCAAAGGAGCCTGACAACTCCAACACTGGAGAGCTTACAACTCACACCACTTCTAGAGCAAGACTACTCTAGAAACACACTGAGCAAGACTGCTCAAACCAACCTTGAGCTTAACAACTCAAACTGAGCTCGGGCTCACCACAACCTGAGCACAATGCTCACACAAATTGAGCACAATGCTCACACTTAACTTGCTAGACACCAACTTAAGACTAAGATCCTCTAGCAACAGATCTAGTCAAATTTGAGAACTCTAAAGAGAGTTATGCAGAAGCACTTGCATAATCTCAAGAGATATCTCAGAGAACAGAAGAAAAGTTAAATTGAATTGAAAGTCTTCGTTCTTCAGTGTACTCCCTTGTAGAGACTTGAATTGGGAAGAAGCATGTGAAGCTGGAAGTCCAAGCCGATGCTCTGCAATCTGAGAAGATGGATCTTCCTCGAATTCTTCACCAAAGAAGTCTTCTACAGGATCTGCCTCCTGGGAATGCTTCAAGGGAATCTTCAGGAATCAAATTCCAATTCCCACACCTTGACTTGGTGGGAATTGGTCTTCTAGAAGCAATTGGAGAGCAGAGGAAGGAGACACGAGCTCTTCTGGCCGCCAGGAGCTTCTTGGAGGCGTTGAGAGAGTTGGGTCTGTTGTCCTATGTGAAGGCAGGCCAAAAGAACCTTTTATACCCTTAGGATTCCAAGATACCCTTTGGGGTACAAGGGCACGCTTTCCTAGGAAGATTCTGATCGCCCTAGAAGGACACGTGGCAGCCATCAACTTTAGGATGAAAAGTTTCCGTAGTGTGTCGACCTGCCCTGGTGGTAGTGTCGACACACTGTCCCAAATATGGAAACTGCTGTTCTGGGAAGAAGCTCCCGTGTCGACCTGCTCTTGAGTGTGTCGACCTGCTGTCCCAATTCCTCAAACTGGCTGTTCTGGGAACTGGGTAGTGTCGACCTGGGGAGTGTCGACCTGCTGTCCCAATTCTTCAAACTGGCTTTCTGGGAACTGGGTCTAGTGTCGACCTGCCCTGGGAGTGTGTCGACCTGGGTAGGCTTGATCTCTGGAAAACTGCCACTCGTGTCGACACACTCTTGACATGTGTCGACACAGTCTCAACATTTTTACACATTTTGCCTTTGAATCTGTGTTGATGTGTCGACACCATTGATGGGTGTGTCGACACATCTTTTGCATAAAAATGTTTGTACCTGAAAAATAAACACATATATCATTAGTTAAATGATTTATCATGACCATAAATGATAAATGTGGTTTGAAAAATACTTTTTGAACATGAATTTCAGGTATGATGTTTTTGACATGTTTCAATTAAATTGCTTTAAGAACACTTCTTGTCATCATCAAAATAGGAGGGAAATGATATGAATTATGCATTCAACCCAACAATCTCCCCCTTTTTGATGATGGCAACATTAATCCATTTTTCAATGTGGTTTTGATGAAGTGTGATTTTAAGCAATTTTGATTGTTTAAATTTTTGTTTTCCTTTTTGTTCATACTTGTCAAGGTCCTTTTGATATTGTTCAGTAACATTGATGATTTGTTTGTGAGATACAGTGTTACTTGAAATTAGAAATTTTGTGCACACAAGTCAAACAATTGGACAAGTATTCAAACACAAAGACAAGATTTGTATTCACAATCACAATACTTTGCATTGAAGCCAAAACAACCATTTCATTTCATTCAAAACATCATTACATCAAAATATTACATTCTTCTCCCCCTTTGACATTATCAAAACAAATTTACATTAGGTAGAAGATGAAGGAGGAGGAATTGGAGCAAGAAGAATCTCAATGTCTGATAATCTTTTGTCCATTGACTTCATGCTTGACTTGATGTTTTCATGGATAGTTGTCAGCCTAGTGTGAAGATAATGCTCCATTCTATCAGAATGCTCTATCAAGGTGCTTTGAGTTCTTTTCAATTCTTCTGAAACAGGTTGAGAACTTGATGAAGATCCATCTGACCAGCCAGGCCTTGAAATTATCTTCACTTCCTTGTGCAAGGTTGAGATCTCTTTACCAAGGTGTTCATTGAAATTTTTCATGCTTTCCAACTCATCAGCTAGATGAGCAAGCTGAGAGAGAGTTGCTGTAGAGTTGAAGACATCTGCTTGGGAATTTGCCAAAATTCCCTGAAGTACAACTTCCAGCTTATCTTGATGCTCTTTCAGCTCAATATAGGAATCTCCCAGAGTGCCTATGAGTCTGTTGAATCTCTGTGCTGCATAATCTGAGGCTTCCTTCTGCTCAATAAATTTAGCTGACATTGTATTCTCAAGCCTTTGAACTCTCAACTCAAATCTGTCTGACATGGTTTGAATAGTGGAGTTCAATGTATCAAATTTATCATTGAGAAAAGAGAGTAATTCTGGTGGAATTGAGGACCCACCAGAAGAAGTAGATGATTGGAATGTAGAGGAGAAATGTGGAGGTTGAAAAGTATGTGGCATGGAAGAGGAAGGGTCAGCTTGAGGTGGAATAGGTGTTTCAAGCTGAATGCCATCTTCAGGAAGGATATGAGGCTGGTCCTCATCCATTAGAGGCTGATCCTCTGGCATTTGAATTGGATCCTCTTGAACTTGAGGCTGTCCCTCATGATGTTGAGGCTGACCCTCCTGATCTTCTTCAACCTGAGCTGGTCCTCCTGAGCTTGAGGAGCCTCAACCACAATTGGCCCTCTTTTAATCTGATTTCCCTCCAATCTAAATCCTAAACTTTGGATGTTCTTAAAAGTGTAGATGTTTGACTTGGGAATGGATTGGGACTTCTCATTGTCCAAGGGCACACCAAAGTGCTTGAACACTGAGGTCAGATGTGCTCCATAAGGAAGAGATCTCTTGAGGTCTTTTCTTGTAGTTTCAGAAATGATTTGATAAGAATCACATGAGGTTAATCTTGATGTCTTTGACCATGCAATAGAGGATGAACCTCTGGATGTCTGTCAATCTATCCCTCCCACCACCTTGAGGGGTAATTATGGTTGTCAAGATGGTGGATTACCCTTAACACAGGTGGAAATGTATTGGCATTAAACCTGGTTACATAGGTTTGTTTGGGATCAGATGGATCTGCAGGATGGCCTGTCAAGATTGAATAGGCTTCATGTAAATCAAATTCAAACTGATGGTAGTCAGCCCCCTCATCTGGCACTTTGAAAATGGAGGCAGCTACTGCAGTTGGCATGTCTATATCTATTCCCTTGACTTTGGATTCAAAACCTTCGTTCTGTGCAGGTGAGGTTTTTGTAGAATTCTCTAACTAACCTTGGATAGCAGACTTGAAATTCAGATATAAAGGGTATCCAAGACTGGAAGGAAAGTATGTTTGAATTTCAGGAAGAGAGTCTGCTAGTTGGGTGTCTGAAAGGTCAAGAATTCTAGGCTTCAAAATCAGTTTGGCTGCACTTACTGACTCTGAGGAATATCCTCTTGAGACTCAGAAGAGGAAGAATGATTCCTCAGGGTTTCAGAAGAAGAACCCGGAATTTCTGGTCTAGGGTTTGGATGACTTCTACCTCTGCCTGAAGAGGAAGGTCTACCTCTTTTGGAAGCTCTGTGAGGTGCAGAAGAAGATCCTGGAAGCTCTGCAGGATCATTTCTTCTCTTGGTTCTCCTTTCCATCTGGGCATCGGCACTGGCTGCCGGAATCGGCCTTGAAGAGGCCTGAGATCGTGCGCCACGCCGGGACCCATCTTCCGGACCATGGTGCAAGAGGAGTGGAATTTGGAGAGGAAATGGAAGAGTGGAGAGGTGATGAAGGATGGATGAGAGTTAGAGAGAATTTGGAGGAATTCTTGCCGGAAAGGGTTGAAATGAGGCCGTCGGGTCGACCTGACTCCCAAATAGAGATGCAGTGGTACACTGCCCCGCAGAACAACAAGGTTTAAGGTGAACCCTAACGGGCTGAAAAAGAATTCTGGCAAGGGGTGTGTCGACACAGGAAGAGTGTGTGTCGACCTGACCCAGAGTGTGTGTCGACACAGGTCACATAGTGTGTCGACACGGCCTTGATGAAAAAATTGAATTTTGAAGAGAAATTTTTTTGAGAAATTTGGGAACATCTTTAGAATGATTAAAAATGAGAGGAATTATCATTTCAAGGATTTTTAAGGGGCTTAAAAAATTCATTTGTTATATTTTGCAAAAATTCATCACAAATCAAGTTTTTCAAGCAATTTCCTAACAGGATATTAGCATTCCAAGACTTGAGTCAACAAAATGATAAATTGAGGGATATAATGTATTTAACAATCAACTAAAAACTACCATTTTCTCAATTTTCAAGAATTAAAGATGTCATCTAGACCAATACAATTTTGTTGAAATTAAAACACAAACTTAAAGAACAACTTGATGAAGGAAGAAGATGATTCTTTCTAAACAAATCTCCAATAATTTTCATATTTTTGTTCTTTTAACAAACTATCAAATGATATAAATCTCTTTCACTCAAGTACTAGTGCTTTTTACACACCATAGTCCCTGGATACTTAAGATTTAGTCATTGTCAAGTCTCAAAGGGGTAAATGATGACCTTTTGACATGAAATATACGTTTTGTAGACGCCAATATTTCCAGTTACTCAGTCATCATCAAAAAGCATAGCACATTTTTGCTTAGTGTTGAATTATATTTCAATTTTGATCCCCTTTGAACAGAGTTAGCAATAATGCCTCATGACATGCATGGCACTTCATTCATTGTGAAGGTGTGCAGTTTCTCAGCACAGATGCCATTGCTCTGTTGGATTTTACAAGATTTTGGAGAGTATGTGAGATAGAGGTCAAATTCATCCAGTCATCAGTTGCAAACAAGGAAATGTTTTAAGTTCAAAGCACAAATTGTATTTAGTTTAGGAAGAGATCTGAATTTCTGTGGATTGAGAGACATAGTTGAAAGTTGATTAGTAAAAATATAATAGATCACTCAAGGTTCATTTTGAGACTCTAGACTTTAGAATGAGGACATCATGCAAGGAATTGATGAAATGCAAGAAGGTGTTGAATTTTGCAAAAAGATGACTTGTGAATTTTCTAGCTCCCCCTGAGATGATGATTTCAACCATTTTTCATCAAAATAAAGATATGCAATTTTGAAATCAGAAAGAAATTTTCTTCTTGGACAACAAAGAACTTCTCCTCAACAATTGTATATCCATTTCTTGGTACTTGGCGGAGACACATACTCTCGCATAGTGAAAGTGTCCAGACAAGCATAACCTGTCCTTCTCCAAGTCACCATTTGATATACCAAGAGATTTCAACACAATAAGTAGTTGAAGAATTCATTATCAAAAAGAAATGGAAGTTAAAACTGTGCAAGTTTTGAAATCAGGAAAGAAATTCTCTTTGAACAATAAAAGCTCCCCCTCAACTATTGCATATCAACTTCTTAGTACTTGGCGGAGACATATACTCTCGCATAGTGAAAGTTCAGACAAGCATACCTGTCCTTCTCCAAGTCACTATTTGATATACCAAGAAGTTTCAACACAATCAGAAGTGAAGAATTTATTGTAAAAAGAAAGAATTAGAATTGAAAGTGAGAGAGATATGAACAATGTGAACTGAGGAAGCAAGAGTTATGAAATGCACAGAACTCCCCCTTAGACAATGCATAGCAATCAACCCAAACCTTGAGAGATCAAGAAGGTGGACGTCTACAAAGACCAAGTTCTCTCCTTAAGATGAATCTGTTTTCAGGAAGGGGTTTAGTGAATATGTCTGCAATTTGTTTTTCAGTTTCAATAAAATGGAGTTCAAAAGATTTCTTTGCAACCTCATCTCTCAAGAAATGATGCCTAATTTCAATGTGTTTTGTTCTAGAATGCTGAATGGGGTTTTAGAAAGGTTGATGCACTTGTGTTATCACATAGGATGGGTACACACCCTAAATCTTGGTTATAATCAAGAAGTTGATGTTTCACCCAGAGAATCTGAGTTCCACATCTACCTGCTGCAACATATTCAGCTTCTGCAGTTGACAGAGCAACTGAATGTTGCTTCTTAGAAGCCCAAGAAATAAGGCACCCACCTAGAAATAGACACAAACCACTAGTGCTTTTTCTATCTAACTTACACCCAGCATAATCAGCATCACAATAGGCAAACAATTCTAACTTGCAACCAGCAGGATACCAAATTCCTAAGTCCATGTTCCAACAAGATATTTAAAAATTCTTTTCACAGCAAGCATATGACTTTCTTTAGGATTAGATTGGAATCTAGCACATAAGCACACACAAAATTGAATATCAGGTCTAGAAGTTGTAAGATAGAGCAGAGAGCCAATCATACCTCTGTAGGTCTTTGGATCTACTGACTTACCAGATGGGTCTTCTTCTAGCTTAGCATTTATTGCAATGGTGTGCTTGAGTGTTTAAGGTTCTGAAAGTCAAACCTTTTCAGTAGCTCCTTGACATATTTGGTTTGACTGATGAAGATTCCTTCATTTGTTTTTAACCTGCAATCCCAAAAGAATGTTAAATCTCCCATTAAGCTCATTTCAAATTCATTCTTCATTTGATTTGAAAATTCAGTGCAAAGACTTTTATTAGTTGATCCAATATTTTGTCATCAACATAAATTTGGACAACAATTATTATTTGTTTTTTTTACTGTTTTGGTGAACATGTTTGATCAACATTACCTCTAGAATATCCTTTTTCAAGTAAAAAGGAACTCAAACGATCATACCAAGCTCTTGGAGCTTGTTTAAGACCATAGAGTGCCTTATTAAGCTTGAAAACATGGTTAGGATATTTTTCATTTTCAAATCCAGGAGGTTGTTCAACAAAAACATTTTCCTTTATATATCCATTTAGAAATGCACTTTTGACATCCATTTGAAAGACTTTGAATTTCATGGAGGATGCAAAAGCAAGGAAAATTCTCACAGCTTCTAGTCTAGCTACAGGGGCATAAGATTCTTCAAAGTCAATTCCAATTCTTGGTTATACCCTTTGCAACTAGCCTAGCTTTGTTTCTTATTACTTGACCAGCTTCATTCAATTTATTTCTGAAAACCCTCTAGTGCCAATCACTGTTTGGTCACTAGTTCTAGGCACTAATTCCCATACTTGATTTCTTTCAAATTGATGAAGTTCATCATGCATAGCATCAATCCAATCAGAACTGGATAAGGCTTCATCAATTGACTTGGGTTCAATTTGGAAATTAGAGCTAGTGAGTCTTCTTCAATGTTTTGCAAGAAGGATGATCTGGTCCTTACTTTATCATTTAAGTTGCCAACTACACTGTCTAATGGGTGATCTCTTAGAAAACGAGGTTCAGAAATTACCTGTTGAGAAGTGCCCACTTCTGGGAGCATGTTACTTGAGCCACTTGGAGATGGTGTGTTCAGGTTCTCTTCATGATTTCAGACTCCTCAACAGTTGGTGAAGAGTCCACAATAGGTTCATCATCTTCACTGTCTTGTTTTCCCTGCAAGATTTAGAATCATTAGTGGAAAAGGAATTTTCATCAAAAATAACATGTGGAGATTCTTCAACAGTTTTGGTTTTTAATATGTACACTTTGAAAGCCCTTGACACTTCTGAATAGCCAAGGAAGATAGCTTCCTGACTCTTAGCATCAAACTTGTCAAGGTTTTCTTTGCTGTTATTGTGTACAAAGCACTTGCACCCAAAGATTTTAAAATAGGAAACAGTTGGCTTTTTGTTTTTCAACAATTCATAGGGGGTTTTCTTGATTTGGTCTGACCAATGCTCTATTGAGTATGTGGTTGCTGTGTTCACAGCTTCAGCCCAGAAGGATTTGGGCAAAATACTCTCAAGAAGCATGGTTCTAGCCATTTCCACAAGAGTTCTGTTCTTTCTTTCCACAACTCCATTTTGTTCTGGAGTTCTTGGTGAAGAAAACTTGTGAATATTTGAAATTCAGCACAAAATCAGAAAAGGATGTGTTCTCAAATTCACCCCATGATCAGTTAAATGTTTTTGATTTTATATGGATAAGTTGTTAAGATAGTGGTACAGAAATTCCTGAATTCAAGCATGCATCACTTTTGTGGGATAGAAAAATAACCCAAGTAATCTAGTAAAATCATCAATGATTACAAATCCATATCTCTTGCCACTTAACTTAGAACTCTTGTTGGCCCAAAAAGGTCCATGTGAAGAAGTTCTAGTGGCCTAGATGTAGTACTCATTGAAGGTTTTAAAAGATTTTCTAGTTTGTTTTCTTTTAGCACAGATCCCACACTTGATTTTCAACTTTAGAGAGTGATTCAGGAAGACCTTTAACCAAATTCAATCTTAATAACTTCCATTGTTCTGAAACTTGCATGGCCAAGTCTTTTGTGCCAAGTCCATGCAATTTCATCTTTATTTGCAACAAAACAAAGATTTTCAGAAAAGTTTTTATTAAGGTGATCATGTAGACATTGTTTTCTCTTTTTCCAAAGAATTTGATTTTATCAGTTGATGAATCAATTATTTTACAAAATCAGATTCAACACAACTTTGTGACCTTTGTCACATAGTTGGCTGATACTGAGCAAATTATAATCAAGTCCATCAACTAACAAAACATTATCTACTGAGTTTGAAGAAGTTTGACCAACCTTTCCAGATCCTATGATCTTTCTTTTATTTTTACCTCCAAATGTGACTGACCCTCCCTCCTTTTCAAGCAGGAATGAGAATTTGGCTCTATCTCCAGTCATATGTCGTGAACACCCACTGTCAAAAACCATACATTGGTGTTGGGTGCACGACCTTCCTGCACAAGATCAGTGGAGAGAAGATTTTGGTACCCAAACAGAGTTGGGACCATCAGAATGATTTAACAAAGACATCAAATCCTTTCTCACCCAAATTTGATTTGTTTTTGACTTTTGTTTTGTTACTGTGGTGTTTTCAGCCTTTTTCTGTTTGTTCTTTCTTTTAGGAATGAAAGCACCAAGATCTTTATTTTTGGTAGGAGGGGAGTTTTTCATTTGAAATTTTGAGTTCAGAGGAGGAGGTGGAATCCATGGATTATGTTGGTACATCCAGAAGTTTGGATAGGGTATTGAGGATAATACCAACAGGGATTTTCATACCATTGGTTCCAAGGATTAATCCAATTTTCTTGAAGTGTTGTCTTGGAAGTCCAAAGTTTTTCATGGATTATTTCTTTTCCTTTTTTCTTATTTTTCAGATTTTTATTTGAATTTTTGGTTGAGCTGTTTATGGTTTTTGGTGTTGAGCAGGTCGACCTCTCCTGTACTGGTGTCGACACATCAGCCACAGAAGTCTTCTTCTTGTGGACTAGTGTCGACCTGTCAGGGGACTGTGTCGACCTGATAGTCTTCTTTTGTTTTTGAGTTTTTGCTTTGTTTGGTGTTTTGTTTAAGGTTTTGTTTGCTGTTTGTTGAATTTCTGTATTTTCCAGATTAGGACCCTTAACAAATTTAATCAATGGTGCTTTTCCCTTTTTCTCACCAGATTTATCTTTTGTTGGTTTCTTTTTGTTGAATCCTAATCCATGAGATGTGGTTGTCATGTTGGATCCTAGCAATGCTTCTAGGTTATCTTGGCCTTTTGTGAAGGTTTGGATAACCTTCTCCCTTTCCTTTAGCTGGTTTTTAAAAGCTTCAATTTCTTCAATTTTCTGTTGTTTTTCTTGTTTTTCAATTTCCAGCTTTTCAGTTAAATTTCTGAATTCTTGGGAGGCCTTTTGAGAGGCAAGTTTTAATTCATCAATAAGGTTCAGTAAATTTTCTTTTTCTTCAAGCAATTCTGTTACTTCAGATTCCAGTTCACAGGTTCTATTGTTTGAAGATTGGTTATGGTAAAGATTTTCAATTTTCTTTTTGATGTGTTTGTTTTCTTTTCTCATTTCAGAGTATCTTTCTACCAATTCTGCATACACATCCTGCCAATCTTCAACAGTATAATCTTCAAAGGAAGTTTTACCTTTTCATCTGTTTGTTGGCCATGAAGCAACCTCCTCACTTTCAGAGTTTGAGGATTTTTCTCTCTTCTTCTTCCTCACTTGAGTCTTCGTCAGACCAAGTGGCCACCATGGCCTTTGGCTTCTTGTACTTCTGGAATCTCTTGTGCTTTTCCTTCTTGTTCTCAGGACACTCTCCCTTCATGTGTCCTGGTTTGTTGCACCTGTAACAGACAATGTTTTCGTCAGTTTTCTGATTCTTGTTGAAATTAGAAAAAGAAGTGTTTCTCTTACCTGAGGAAAATTTCTTTTTCCCAGCCATTTTCCCTTTTCTATATTTCAAAAATTTCCTGAATTGTCTGGTCATGAGGGCAATCTCATCCTCATTCGACTCAGATTCTTCAGAACTTGTTTTATCCTGATTTTTATCTTTGTTGCTTGAAGAAGCTTTGAGTGCCATAGGCTTGGTCTTAATTAAGTGTTCTTCATTTCTTTTTAAGTTGATTTCATATGTCATTAAAGATCCAATCAATTCATCCAAAGAGATTTTGGACAGATCTTTTGAATCTTCAACGACAGTGGCCTTTGTATGCCAAATTGAAGATAGTGAACGCAAAATTTTTCTTACCAAGTCTGCATCAGTATACTCCTTACCCAAAGCCTTGAGTCCATTGACTATCACCATGAATCTGGCAAACATTTCAGAAATAGATTCATTAGATTTCATCATAAAGAGTTCATATTCTGAAACTAAAATATTTGCCTTGGTCTCCTTGACCTGAGATGTTCCCTCATAGAGTAATTTGAGTTTATCCCACATCTCTTTGGCAGATTTGCACATAGAGATTCTCGAATACTCCTTGGGATGAACAGCACATTGAATCATGTTCATGGCACTGTAATTCAATGTATCTCCCTTATTTGTTCCCTCGTCCAGGTTTCTTCCTCACCCTGTTTTCATAGGGACCAGCCTCAACTACTTTCCAGATCTCATAGTTCTGGGCCCTTAAGAATACTTGCATTCTGTTCTTCCAATAAGAATAGTCCAAACCATTAAAGAATGGTGGCCTATTTATGGAATGGCCCTCAGCTATGAAACCCTTTGAGTCCATGACACTTAAGTAAATGCACAGAGAAAGAGTTAACCAAGCAAGCAACAAACAAGCAAACAATCAAACACTCAATACTCAGAAACAAAAACTGCTCAGTTCAAATCAGATCGATGTAAACCCGCTCTGATACCAATTGAAGGATCGAGATTAATGTATGGAAAAGATCTAGAAGGGGGGGGATGAATAGATCTTAGCCACTTTTGCGGAAGCTTAAGTAATTTGAAAATTATCTAGAATCATAGGTAATATATCAGTGAAAAACTACAGATCTGATTAGATTTGAGTGAGTTGAAAAACTTAGATGAGTAACAGTTGATTAAGTGAATTAAAAACGAATCCTATGCAAGCATCTAACGGATGAATCAATCAAACCACAGAAGACAAATGCACAGGGATTTTTAGGTGGTTCGGAAATCACCCATGTGATTCCTACATCCACCCCTCACAACTGTGAGGCTTCACTAACACAACTGGGTTACACACCCAAAGGAGCCTGACAACTCCAACACTGGAGAGCTTACAACTCACACCACTTCTAGAGCAAGACTACTCTAGAAACACACTGAGCAAGACTGCTCAACCAACCTTGAGCTTACAACTCAAACTGAGCTCGACGGCTCACCACAACCTGAGCACAATGCTCACACAAATTGAGCACAATGCTCACACTTAAACTTGCTAGACACCAACTTAAGACTAAGATCCTCTAGCAACAGATCTAGTCGAAATTTGAGAACTCTAAAGAGAGTTATGCAGAAGCACTTGCATAATCTCAAGAGATATCTCAGAAGAACAGAAGAAAAGTTAAATTCAATTGAAAGTCTTCGTTCTTCAGTGTACTCCCTTGTAGAGACTTGAATTGGGAAGAAGCATGTGAAGCTGGAAGTCCAAGCCGATGCTCTGCAATCTGAGAAGATGGATCTTCCTCGAATTCTTCACCAAAGAAGTCTTCTACAAGATCTGCCTCCTGGGAATGCTTCAGAGGAATCTTCAGGAATCAAATTCCAATTCCCACACCTTGACTTGGTGAGAATTGGTCTTCTGGAAGCAATTGGAGAGCAGAGGAAGGAGACACGAGCTCTTCTAGCCGCCAGGAGCTTCTTGGAGGCGCTGAGAGAGTTGGGTCTGTTGTCCTATGTGAAGGCAGGCCAAAAAGAACCTTTTATACCCTTAGGATTCCAAGGATACCCTTTTGGGGTACAAGGGCACGCTTTCCTAGGAAGATTCTGATCGCCCTAGAAGGACACGTGGCAGCCATCAACTTTAGGATGAAAAGTTTCCGTAGTGTGTCGACCTGCCCTGGTGGTAGTGTCGACACACTGTCCCAAATATGGAAACTGTTGTTCTGGGAAGAAGCTCCCGTGTCGACCTGCTCTTGAGTGTGTCGACCTGCTGTCCCAATTCCTCAAACTGGCTGTTCTGAGAACTGGGTCTAGTGTCGACCTGCCCTGGGAGTGTGTCGACCTGCTGTCCCAATTCTTCAAACTGGCTGTTCTGGGAACTGGGTCTAGTGTCGACCTGCCCTGGGAGTGTGTCGACCTGGGTAGGCTTGATCTCTGGAAAACTGCCACTCGTGTCGACACACTCTTGACATGTGTCGACACAGTCTCAACATTTTTACACATTTTGCCTTTGAATCTGTGTTGATGTGTCGACACCATTGATGGGTGTGTCGACACATCTTTTGCATAAAAATATTTGTACCTGAAAAATAAACATATATATCATTAGTTAAATGATTTATCATGACCATAAATGATAAATGTGGTTTGAAAAATACTTTTTGACATGAATTTCAGGTATGATGTTTTTGACATGTTTCAATTAAATTGCTTTAAGAACACTTCTTGTGATCATCAAAATAGGAGGGAAATGATATGAATTATGCATTCAACCCAACACAACCCTGTCTGTGCTCTGAGTTTCTAGAATTTTCCATGCTTGTATGATTATTGAATTTTCTGTTTGGGGAAATAGAAATCATGCATAGGTCACGATAAATCTTCCGTAAATGGTGTATTGCCCATAACTCATGAATAAATTCTGTAGTTCCATGCTTTTAGGGCTCAGACAGTGAGTTGTTAAAATTGTGCTTGTGTTCACTCCATGTTAAATCGAATTGCGGATAGCATGTGGAATTAATATTAGATTTTCTGTAATTTCTTTTTAGCTTAGAAAAATCTGAAATTTTGCATGAAGAATCCTAAACCCGAAATTAGCCTATGGTTAAATTTTCAGGTCATTTGGACCAGTATATGATGCAATATGAATTTTCTATGTAAAAATGTGAAACTAATGCATGCCGTTGTAAAATGATTTGGTTTTGTATATAGCACCTGATTAGTGAAATTCCCTGAGTGTAAAATTTCTGTAATTGTAGTGTCATGTCAGGAAAACAGAGCCCATGTGTGTGAATGAGTGAATGAGTGAAATGTGAGTGTCATGTGCTAAACTAAGTGCTTAAATCGGAAAACGTGTAATGTGTAAATTATGCCAAGTGTGACACTGCTTCCACAGAAGGCAGTGGAACCGTATCAGGGAAAAGTCCTCCTGAGCAGGTTCAATGTGTTGTGACCCTAAAGGCATTAGGGGGAAATCCTGGAGGTGGACAGTACCACTGGTTAGGGTGGAGACTTGTTCTCCCGGTCTGCGCAGTCCAAGAGTCGCCATTGTATTGCCTAGATGGCGTCTATGTGATGTGATGTGTTGTGTCCTTCTGGTGGTTGGACTATGTGTCACGCACTAAATGTGAATGTGTAAATGTGTATGTGTTCATGTGAAAAATGTGAATGTGAACAATGTGTAAAAGTGCATGTGTAAAGTGTGAAATATGCGAATTTGAAATTATGTAAAAATGTGAAACCAAAATGTGAGGATGTGAGTTTGTAATCCATGTTATGACAATCTGAAATCATGCTTAAACAGTAGCTTTACTATGTTATGATCATGTTTCGTATGCAAAATGCCTAGAATCCATGCTAGAGATAATTGTTAAGCATATATAAACAACTTCCATACTTGGTTTCCATGTTGTGATTTAATCGTTGTTGTAGCTCTCATGTGTTAGATTATGGTTGCTTAAGCATGTAAAACCAGCAAGCTTAAAGCATGTAAAATGGTTACGTATATGCGTGGGAATGTGTAGATAACATGTTAGGTATGTTTCCTTTCATGCATGTTCGGAATTCATGTTAATGGCTTTCATGTCTTAGTTGGGTGAAGGTAGATTTTTATGTGAGAAATGAATAGAAAGCATGTGATAGGTGATTCTATTTTAGGAAATCTGAAAGCATAGTCCATGTGTTTAAATTGTAGATTCACCATGATAGTTTGTAAAATTTAATGTCAAGCATGCTACATGTTGTGTCTTGTGAACGTGTATGTAGAACCACTATCATGTGCATGTACGGTATGCGTAGAATTACTTGCGGAGTCTTTTAGACTCACTACTTGCTTCGGCGTACAGGTCTAGTTGGTGACGAGACACTTGTGGAGGAGACGTTGGAGACCGACTCCGAGCGCGGAGATTAGAGTGTTGGAGTACTTGTGACATTTTGTGATTTTCATAGTATGTAAATTGAACATTGTATTAGCATTATCATGGAAGAATGTATAAGTATGGACATCCATGTATTTGATTTTCAGCAATTTAAATTATGTGGACTTTTAGTTCTTAAATGTTATCGAATCATGTATGTTAAATGTGGATGATGAATGAAATGAAGACAGTGGTTCTTCTACTTCCGCTACTCTGTTCTTATATTCACGTGTATCTCAGCTGAATGTTATTGTTGGGTAAATGTCCCACTGTGAACGCTCGCTATACGACGTGGGTTGGTATAACCGTACCGGTATAATGAGGGTCGTCACAGAGATTGGTATCAGAGCGACCGGTTGAGATTGCACATGAATATACATAAGTCATCATCTTCATTACATGCTAAGTCTACATAGGAATGTCCACATGTGTAGAAATTAATAACGAGTGGAAAATAGATAAGAAAATGGTTAGAGAACTTAGTAACCTAGCTCTAATGGTGGCTGAAATTTATTACAGCCATGGCTTCGAGAGGTAGGCGTGGCGGAGCGCCGGCCCGTGAGGACGAGCCGAGACGTGACGAGCGGGCGGAGCAGCAGGCCCCGGCACCGCAAGGTCCTGTACTTCCCCCACCGCCGCCTGTGGATTATGGAGTATTATGCAAGGTCTGGTGCAAGCCATGCAGACGCAGGCTCATACCCAGGCAGCACTCCAGGCACAGTTGGAGGCTCAGGTTAGAATAAAATGATTAATAGTCTGTTTTATTTAATTGTGCGATATTGTGTTGATTGTGAATTGCTTGTTGGGCACTGTAGCAGGCTCAAGTACCAGCTCAGACCATGGTGGACCTTCTACCATGGAAAGATTCAAGAGGATGCTGCCACCCTCTTTTAAGGGGGGAGAGCGACCCATTGTTGGCAGAAAGCTGGGAGAGGGAGATAGAAAAGATCTTCCGAGCCATCAGGTGTGCAGATGAGGATAAGGTCACATTAGCCACCTACATGCTACATGTATGTTTAGTTTATATGCTTGTATGTTTGTTAAGTTGGAGTTGTTAGATGGTGCTTATGAAGGTGTACTGCAGGAAAGAGGATGTATGGTGGGCTTCACTACTGCGTACGCGGTTTGAGGACGGAGCTATTGATGTTGCTTGGGACGAGTTCGTGAGGCTCTTTCGGGCTAAGTTCGTCCCTGAGCATGTTCAAGACAAGATGGAGCAAGATTTCTATCTTTGACGCAAGGCTCCATGACCGTGCTAGAATATGAGGCAAGATTTTCTGAACTCTCTAAGTATGCACCTCATATCGTGGCAGATGAGCGCAGGAAGACAAGAAGTTCGTGATGGGACTCAAGCCATCACTACGGACGAGACTCGTGGCGTTTGACCACCGCACTTGGACGAGGCCCTCAGTGCTGCTTGTAGGCAGGAGGGAGAGATGGAGCAATACCTTGAGGAGAAGAAAGCTTCGCAGAAGAGGCCAGCAGCGACGTTCCAGTGACAGGACAAGAAGAAAGCGGTATACCAGACCCAGCAGCGATCAGTGGCAGTCGGCAGTTCTCAGGTACCTTCTGTACGTTCCCCTGGTGTGAAGAAAGAGTGTCCCCACTGTGGGAAGACACATGGTGGTACCGAATGTTGGATGATTACGGAAAGTGCTTGAAGTGCGGGAGAGCAGCGACCACAAGATCAAAGATTGCCAAGACTTCAGCAGGGAGTCCAGCGCGGAGCGCCAGCCCCAGCGATAGCGCGCAGCAGCAGCGCCAGCTACAGGAAGACCAGGAAGGCCTCGAGCCCCAGCTCGAGTGTTTGCTTTAGCTCGCGAGGACGCCGAGCAGGCGGAGCATGTCACCGAAGGTACGGTTTTGCTTTTAGGTGTGCACGCTCGGGTTTGTTTGATACGGGTGCTACTCACGTTCATTTCCGAGCGGTTCGCTAGGCATTAGCCCTAGAGTCAGGCATAGAGTCTGAGGAGTTAGAGGTCCCTTTGTCTGTGCACACCCCTGCGGGTACGGTATCGACTAGGAAGTGCATTCCGTCGTTACCTGTGTGCATTGAGGATAGAGTCCTAGATGGGTGTTTCTTCTTGCTAAAGATGAAGGACTATGATGCTATTCTTGGTCTGGATTGGCTAGAGGAGCACTATGCGTTAGTGGATTGTCGTCGGAAGAGGATTGTTTTCCGCATTCCTGGTGAGGACGAGTTCTCTCATCCCTTGCCAAGGAATCTGGCGGAAAGGTGGTCATCTCTGCCATGAAGGCGATGCGCATGGTGAACAAGGGTTGTGACGCTTTCTTGCCAGCGTGGTGTTAGTACCAGAGGCTGATGAGTCACCTACTCTTGCAGAGATTGAGGTAGTGCAGGATTTTCCAGATGTCTTTCCTGATGACTTGTCTGGATTGCCACCGGATAGAGAGATAGAGTTTACCATAGAGTTGCTTCGGGCACCTCTCCTATCTCGAAGGCTCCATATCGGATGGCACCTGCGGAGTTAGCCGAGTTGAGGAGGCAGTTGCAAGAGTTGCTTGATAAGGGATTTATTCGCCCTAGTGTTTTCCCTTGGGGCGCTGTATTATTCGTCAAGAAGAAAGACGGGTCACTTAGGTTATGCATTGACTACAGGAAGCTGAACCAAGTGACTGTGAAGAACAGGTATCCCTTACCTCGTATTGATGATTTGTTTGACCAGTTGCGAGATGCATCAGTCTTTTCTAAGATTGATTTGCGATCTGGTTATCATCAGTTGAGGATTCGGAGTGAGGATGTGTCCAAGACGGCGTTTAGAACCCGTTATGGACATTATGAGTTTTTGGTCTTCCTTTCGGATTGACCAATGCCCCTGCAGCGTTCATGGATCTCATGAACAGGGTGTTTAGGCCTTATCTAGATAGCTTCGTCGTAGTGTTTATTGATGATGTGTTGGTCTACTCTCCGGACGAGGCCACACACCGTCAGCATTTGAGGATAGTGTTAGAGGTTCTTCGTGAGCACAAGCTGTATGCTAAGTTCAGCAAGTGCGAATTTTGGTTGCGCGAGGTTCATTTCCTCGGGCATGTTATCTCTGGTACTGGTGTAGCAGTTGACCCAGCAAAGGTCCAGGCAGTTATGGATTGGGAGATTCCCAAGACCCCTTCGAGATTCGTAGTTTTATTGTGTTTAGCTGGTTACTATCGGCGATTTATTGAGGGATTTTCATCCATCGCCGCCCCTTTGACTCAGCTCACCAGAAAGGGAGTGAAGTTTGTTTGGTCCGAGAAGTGTGAGAGAAGTTTTCAATTGTTGAAGACTAAGCTCACGTCAGCCCCGTTCATGGATCTCATGCAGCAAGAAAGGGTAGTGGCTTATGCTTCTCGTCAGTTGAAGGAGCATGAGAAGAACTATCCGACTCATGACTTGGAGCTCGCAGCAGTGGTTCATGCACTAAAGATCTGGAGGCACTATCTTTATGTTGTCAGATTTGAGGTGTTTTCCGATCACAAGAGCTTGAAGTATCTTTTCTCCCAAAAGGAATTAAACCTGAGGCAGAGGAGATGGATTGAGTTCTTGAAGGACTATGACTTCGACCTTCAGTATCACCCTGGGAAGGCGAATGTCGTAGCAGATGCTCTGAGTAGAAGGAGGCCATCTCTCCAACAGGATTGGAAGATGTTGGAAGATGCAGCTTGTGCGTTGACTGAGTTAGAGCCATCGCTATGCCCAGCTTTCGTAGCTCAGTTATCCCTTAGGTCCTCGGTTTTGGATGAGGTGATCGAGCAACAGGAAGCCGACCCTAGACTCTTAGAATTAGTGGGCAAGGCAGGCATTGCTCGCGATGAGGACGGTGTGATTAGATTCCATCACCGTGTTTGTGTCCCTGATTTAGTAGATGTCTGTGAGCATGTGTTAGCGGAGGCTCATAGATCGCGATTCTCTATTCATCCGGGTAACACTAAGATGTATCAGGATTTGAAGAGATCATTTTGGTGGTCCGGCATGAAGAAGGATGTAGCAGATTATGTGTCTAGGTGTTTGGTGTGTCAGCAAGTGAAGGCCGAGCGACAGCGACCATCCGGCCTTATGCAAAGGATGGAGATCCCAGTGTGGAAGTGGGAAGCTGTCACTATGGACTTTGTTTCGGTTTGCCTCGATCTAGAAGGGGCAATGACTCGATTTGGGTAGTTGTAGATCGATTCTCGAAGATTGCTCATTTCTTGCCTATGAAGAAGAAGCAGTCGGTAGAGAGCTTAGCTAGATTGTATGTTAGTGGTATCGTTAGATTGCATGGCGTACCGAAGTCGATCATTTCGGATCGAGATCCGAGATTCACTTCGAGGCTGTGGAAGGGACTTCAGGATGCGTTAGGTTCGGAGCTGAAGCTCAGTTCGGCGTTTCATCCCCAGACTGATGGACAGTCCGAGAGGACTATCCAGACGCTCGAGGATATGTTGAGGGCGTGTGTTCTGGATTGGAAGGATGATTGGGAGCGTCATTTACCTCTTGTGGAGTTCGCACATACAACAACAGCTTTCATGCGAGTATTGGTATGGCTCCGTTCGAGGCGTTGTATGGTAGGCCCTGCAGATCTCCTTTGTTGGGAGGAGACCGGTGATAGGCAGTTGATCGGTCCGGAGTTAGTTCAGGAGACTTCGGATAAGATCCTTTGATCAGGAAGAGGCTTGTTGCGGCTCAGGATAGGAGAAGCTATGCTGACAACAGGAGAAAGGATTTGGAGTTCGAGGTTGGCGATCATGTCTTCTTGAAGGTATCGCCTACTCGAGGAGTAGTCAGATTTGGCAGGCATAGTATGTTGAGCTTGAGGTTCATTGGCCCATATGAGATTCTCAGACATTTGGGCAACGTGGCGTATGAGCTAGCCTTACCCCCGCTTTGGCTAGTGTTCATCCCGTTTTCCACGTTTCGATGCTCAGGAAGTATGTCCGAGATCCGTCTCATGTGATTAGTCATGAGCCAGTGAGATTCAGCCAGATCTTTCGTATGTCGAGCAACCAGTAGCTATTCTTGACCGGAAGGTTCAGCATCTCCGGAACAAGAGTATTGCGTCGGTGAAAGTTCTCTGGCGGAACTTCTCACGAGAGGAGGCTACTTGGGAGCTTGAGGATGCGATGAGGAAGAAGTATCCCCTTTTGTTTGAGTAGTGTCGTTCTAACTTCGAGGACGAAGTTTCTTTTAAGGGGAGAGGGTGTAAGGCCCTCGAATTTTGTTGCATTATTGTATTGCATGTAAATAATTCATGTTGTGTATGTACGTATGTAAATATCTACGTAAGTACTAGTTAGTATACTATTGTGTGCATGTGTATAGATTAGTTGTAAATAATGTATGAATGATTTGTTGGTAGTGTGTACATAATAGCATCATATGGTACTTATATAAGTGTAAGTGTGCATAGTTTCTGCATGTTTTGGAGTTCTGGCCGAAGGCCAGCTAGGCGTCAATATCAATGGACGTTTGTGTTGTGTAGGCATCAACCATATGGACGCCAACACTAACCCTAGCGTCCAGCGATGTGGATGCCAACTTCTCTGACCTGCATGCGTTGCAGAGCCAGAAATTCCGGGAACAAGCCACCCCAACCATTGGGGAGCTATCTCCAACGGTCTGAAAGGCCATCTTGTCCGACCTGCGTGAGAGGAGAGCTCCTCTCCTCTTTATAGAGAGCCTGTCTTCAACCCTCAGCCCTCTTGGCTCTCTTTTGCAAGAGGAAAGAAAACCCTAGTTCTGTGAGAAAACCCCACCTTTGCAAGCCTAGATCCGGGAATGTGAGCTTCATCCGGCCATCCACTACGACTGGGAGATAGCTGCTGTGAAGGAGGAGGCTTCCCCGACCTCGACTTGTTGTGGAGACTGCTCAAGAACCCGGAGGAAGGCATCTTTGGGAGCTTCTTGGGACTGCCCAAGGAGAGCTTCACCGCCACCTTGATCCTTCTGGAGATTTGTGAAGGCAAGTACCCTACCCATAACGTCCCTGTATGTGTCTAGGTTCGTTTTATAATTTTATGTATTTTTCCTCGTGTCCTAGATCCCCCCTTTCACCTTTGCATTTGAGTTCGGTCTGTGTTTCTGCACAGACAGAACTTGGCGTCAATGCCTTGACGCCGATATCCCTAGTAGGCGTCCAGCGATCTGGTCGTCCACCTGGAACGGCCAGAGACCACCCCCAAGTTCGTCTGACAGAACAGCAAGCTGTTCTGCCCTTCTATATGATTAATTTCGGTATGTTTCACGATGAGGATATAATGTAATCTCTTATATGCTATGTATACTAGCTAATGTGATGGATGGGAATGTGAATGTACACTTATTTTGTGGATGGTGGAGCTATTTATATATTTGAAAGCATGTGGAGGAATGTTCATGTGCATGTTCTCACCATTATCCTGATAATCTATGGTAAAAATGTGCCCTAATTTTTTTAGACCATGTATGTACAACCCTGTCTGTGCTCTGAGTTTCTGGAATTTTCCTTGCTCGTATGATTATTGAATTTTCTGTTTGGGGAAATAGAAATCATGCATAGGTCACGATAAATCTTCCGTAAATTGTGTATTGCCCAATAAACTCATAAAATTCTGTAGTTCCATGCCTGTTAGGGCTCAGACAGTGAGTTGTTAAAATTGTGCTTGTGTTCAACTCCATGTTAAATCGAATTGCGTAGAATTAATGTTAGATTTTCTGTAATTTCGTTTTAGCTTAGAAAAATCTGAAATTTTGCATGAAGAATCCCAAACCCGAAATTAGCCTATGGTTAAATGTTCAGATCATTTGGACCAGTATATGATGCAATATGAATTTTTTATGTAAAAATGTGAAACTAATGCATGCCGTTGTAAAATGATTTGGTTTTGTATATAGCAACCTGATTAGTGAAATTCCCTGAGTGTAAAATTTCTGTAATTGTAGTGTCATGTCAGGAAAACAGAGCCCCATGTGTGTGAATGAGTGAATGAGTGAAATGTGAGTGTCATGTGCTAAACTAAGTGCTTAAATCGGAAAACGTGTAATGTGTAAATTATGCCAAGTGTGACACTGCTTCCACAGAGGGCAGTGGAACCGTATCAGGGAAAAGTCTCCCTGAGTAGGTTCAATGTGTTGTGACCCTAAAGGCATTAGGGGGAAATCCTGGAGGTGGACAAGTACCACTGGTTAGGGTGGAGACTTGTTCTCCCGGTCTGCGCAGTCCAAGAGTCGCCATTGTATTGCCTAGATGGCGTCTATGTGATGTGATGTGTTGTGTCCTTCTTTGGTGGTTTGGACTATGTGTCACGGCACTAAATGTGAATGTGTAAATGTGTATGTGTTCATGTGAAAAATGTGAATGTGACCAATGTGTAAAAGTGCATGTGTAAAGTGTGAAATATGCGAATTTGAAATTGTGTGAAAATGTGAAACCAAAATGTGAGGATGTCAGTTGTAATCCATGTTATGACAATCTGAAATTATGCTTAAACAGTAGCTTACTATGTTATGATCATGTGTACGTATGCAAAATGCCTAGAATCCATGCTAGGGATAATTGTTAAGCATATATAAACAACTTCCATACTTGGTGTTCACATGTTGTGATTTAATCGTTGTTGTAGCTCTCATGTGTTAGATTATGGTTGCTTAAGCATGTAAAACCAGCAAGCTTAAAGCATGTAAAATGGTTACGTATATGCGTGGGAATGTGTAGATAACATGTTAGGTATGTTTCCTTTCATGCATGTTCGAAATTCATGTTAATGGCTTTCATGTCTTAGTTGGTTGAAGGTAGATTTTTATGTGAGAAATGAATAGAAAGCATGTGATAGGTGATTCTATTTTAGGAAATCTGAAAGCATAGTCCATGTGTTTAAATTGTAGATTCACCATGATAGGTTGTAAAATTTAATGTCAAGCATGCTACATGTTGTGTCTTGTGAACATGTATGTAGAACCTACTATGATATGTGCATGTACGGTATGTGTAGAATTACTTGCGGAGTCTTTTAGACTCACTACTTGCTTCGGCGTACAGGTGTAGTTGTGACGAGACACTTGTGGAGGAGACGTTGGAGACCGACTCCGAGCGCGGAGATTAGAGTGTTGGAGTACTTGTGACATTTTGTGATTTTCATAGTATGTAAATTGAACATTGTATTAGCATTATCATGGAAGAATGTATAAGTATGGACATCTATGTATTTGATTTTCAGCAATTTAAATTATGTGGACTTTTAGTTCTTAAATGTTATCGAATCATGTATGTTAAATGTGGATGATGAATGAAATGAAGACAGTGGTTCTTCTACTTCCGCTACTCTGTTCTATATTCACGTGTATCTCAGCTGAATGTTATTGTTGGGTAAATGTCCCACTATGATAACGCTCGCTATACCGACGTGGGTTGGTATAACCGTACCGGTATAATGAGGGTCGTCACAGGCTGAGCCGGGACAGACCTTTAACTTGTTTGTTCGAGTGTTTTTTAGGCACGATGAAGAGAGAAGGCGAGACATCTATATATATATATATATATATATATATATATCAAGGCCAAAAGGGGGCCACCCCAAGTACATCATGAAGTACCCCACTGGGTGCCATCATCAAAAAAGGCAAACAGTACATATCATATTGGATGGACTAACTCTCGCCACCGCTCTTTGCCGGCCGCGGGTTTCGGCTGCTCTCAGCCTCGCCAGGATCTGCTGTCGAACGCGGGGCTGGAGACCTCATAGAGGCATGAGAGCCAGTAGACCCCTGGGCAGCGCACTTCTCCTGGACGTTCCTCTGGTACTGAGAGGAAGTCACCAAATAGATCCTGGAGTAGGCGCTGGCTCGCCCCTCCCTCACGGCGCACTCGTGTTCACGTCGGTACCGGTCCTCCACCTCTCTCAGTAGGCGCTCAGAGATGCCTAGACTCGTACGGTCATCAACGGCCTGTTGAGTCAGCCGCTCTCGCTCATGGTCCCAGCGGCTGCGCTCCTCCTCCCACGCTCCGCTCCTCCAGCCCACCGGCTGTGCTCGTGTCCGCGCTCCTCCCCCACCGGCTATGCTCCCGCTCCCATCGCTCCACGGAAAGAGTCACCCGCAACTCCGTCGCCTCGCGGGGCAAATCTGTGTCCTGCTGGGAGGCCTGAGTTCGCAGCTCAGCTAGTTTCTGCGAGAGCTCGGTCTTCTCAGCACTAGCGAGCATCTCCCGAGTGAGGGCGCTCTGAAGCTCGTCCGACTGCAAACAAGCAAGCACAAGTAAGTATAAAGTTGTTCATTTATAAGTATCTAATCAAGTTACTTACTCGTGCAGTGAGGTCGCGCTCTCTGCCGCCTCCGCCCTGGCAACTGCTGCGCTAGGCTACTCCTGGAGTGAGTGAAGGGTTATGCGGAATAACACAATATGGTAATCTAGAAGGGGTTTGAATAGATTACGGCAATTTCTAATTATTGATGGCTTCTTTTCGGCTACATCGATCTTAATGAAACTTGATTAGAATTCGATTGAGTATAAGAAAGCTTGAGTTGATCTAAATGAGAACAGGGTATCAAACGTGCGTATGAACAATGTGCCTACCAATCATCTATCGCAAAACGCGAGCAAACCACAGGACACGATGATTTAAGGTGGTTCGGAGTACACAACTCGTGTATCCTACATCCACCATCCACACACACACGCAGAAACGACTGCTTATGAGCCAGTTCAATACAGCAACTCACACACACAACGTTGTCTGATGAACCACGATCAGAACAACCACAATTTCGTGGATCAAGCTCAAGGGATGCTTGAAACACAACCACACACACACATAGAATGGAAATTGTGAAATAGAGAATTTTAGAGTTGGGGAACAAATCCAGTTGGAATTCTTCTCGTGGATCGTCCAAACGCTCTTCAAACTTCGATTGGATGTAGACTGATCGATGTAGAAGGTTGAATTGACGACGATCCGCTTCAACTTCGCATGGATGGTGATTCCACGACGATCTGGGCGAAGATTGAAGCAGGGCAGCAAATTGGGGCTTTTCCTCTTGGTCCCTTGGAGGCTCTTGGTTAGGGGGCTGCTCTGTGCGAATTTGGCTCCAAAAGGATGCTTATATAGTGTTAGGTAAAGGTGGGGGTCGTGGAGGAAGGAGACACCCAAATGGGGCCGGAATCAGAATTTTTGAGTTTCATGTTTTCGTCGTCTGTCGACAGGTGCACTTGCATCTGTCGACAGATGCACTCAGTCCATGATCAGTCTGAGACTGGGTTTCAGAAATCTGAACTTCTGAGTGTATCTGTCGACAGGTAATTGCATCTGTCGACAGGTGCACTCAGGAAACAAAGACTGAAGTCTGTCTTGGGTTGTCTGTGTGTATGTCCACAGGTAATTTTCATCTGTCGACAGGGCACTCAGGAATACAACTGAAGTCTGTCTTGGTTTCTGTGTGTATCTGTCGACAGGTAATTTGCATCTGTCCACAGGTGCTTCAGAGATACAAAACTGAGGTCTGTCTTGTTTGTCTGTGTGTATCTGTCGACACATACCCTGGGCCTGTCGACAGATACACTTCTTTGACATTGCTTGGTCTGTTTGCTCATCTCTTTGATGCTCCATCTTTCATGCTTGTGCACCTACATGTAAATACATTGTTAGTGATATACATTGTATGATTTAGCAATGTTTAACATAATCACTTCCATGGTGTTTTTCATGTTAATTAACACATCAATTTTGCATTAAATCAATGTTCAAGGATATTAATGTGATCATCAAAAACATGATATATTGAAAACCCAACAATCTCCCCCTTTTTGATGATGACAAAAAAATTCAATTGATGCATAATATTGATGTTCTCCCCCTTTTTGACAACATACAAAAAGTCAAGTCATGCACATTAAGAGAATAATAAACACTGTGATTTTTCATTGATTGATCATTCAAATTTCACAGTACAAGAGACAATCATTACATGACTCAATAAAAATCAAAAGGAAGGGAAATAACATGAGCAAGCAAAAAGATAACAGGACTAGTGAGACTAACTCCCAGCTAAGACTCTTAACGACCTCTAAGGACCCTGAGACCCTCTATTCATCGTCATGTCCACAGGTGGAGGATGACGGGATCCAGCTCTCTCGGAGTAGAGGTAATCAAGCCGGTCTTGGATATGCACATGAGACGCATCCAGAGAGTTAAGGCGAGCATCTACTTGATCAAATCTAGTGTTCAGTTGAGCAAATCCTGAGGTCATCTGTTGATGCAATTGTGCCAAGTAATCACGAAGGGATTGTTCTTGAGGCACAGGTACATCAGCAAATTCTTGAGGTTGATCAGGCATTTGCTCATCCTGAGGTTCTTCTTCACTGTCTTCATTAGCTTCATTGTCTTCATTGTCAGATCCTTTCATCACCTTGTTGTTCTTTCCCTTTGAGAGTCCTTGTCACTACACCTTCTACAAACTTGTAGCCCATTCGGTGAGCGGCAGTGAGGTCAAATGCACTGCGGGATTTTAAGGAGACGAGCTCACTTGAAGGAATAGGGATGCCAATGAAAATGAGAAGAGAGTGATGGGGCATGCATATGGCATTGATCTCTTGGTGTTGGAGAAACACCGACGAATGAGGCTTAGCATGAGTTCAGGTAGATTGATTTGTTGACATTTGAGAAGAATATGAACAAAGACTTATGGACCTCAGTGACTAATTCTCGGCTTCCATCCTTCGGACGATCAAAGTAGTGAAGATATGATGGATCATCCGGATCAAAGGAGGAAAGGAGTTGGCATTCAAACGAGCAATTTCTTAGTGGAATCATAAGGTTGCAAAGTGAGAAGTTCATAGTACTCAGAAGCGGAAGGAGTATAGTTGAAGATTTCAACTCCTGAGTTTGGGATTTCAAGGGCTGTCGAGATAAGATTTGCGGTGAGGCGAAAACGAGTGCCTCTCACCGAAGAGAAAATATCTCCCTGATCGGAAAGCCCTAGGTTATTGAAAAATTCTGTGACGGCATTTGGAGAATATTGCAAGTGCGAGTACAGAAAGGATGTCCACCCTTGAGTGTCAAAGTAGGGTAGGTGAGGGGAACATCGATCCTAAGGACTCAAAGTCCACATACCGGGATTGGACGAGTTTCTTGAAGGTGCCGTGTACCCGGATGAGATGGAGACCCTGAGGAACAATGAGTTCCGGCAAACGATCTTCGCGATGCTTGCTACGATGTTCTGAAGGAGCCCTGGAACTCTCTCCGGCGTCCGTCGAAGCGCGACGACGGCGAGTGAGAATCTTGGTCTTGGGTGCCATCTGAAGAAGGAGGGTGAGAATGGCGTTTGGGAAGGGAGAGTGGAGGGATCTCAGACGAGGAGCAGCGAGATCGTCGAGACGGATCGGATCTTGAGCCCTGGAGGGGGAAGAGAGGGTTTGGAGAAGAGGAGGAGGAAATGAGAGGGGAAATGGTGGGAAATGGTCGTGGGAAGCCTTTAGAATAGGTTTAGAAGGGATTTAGAAAAGAGGCCCACACAAAAAACTTGAACCGGCGCGATGGTTGGCTTCAAAAACGGATCTGGGCCGCCGGCTGTCGACAGATGACCATCTGTCTGTCGACAGATAACTGATTTGGCAGAAACTTGATTTTTTCAAGATTTTTCAAAGGGTCAAGTGTTCATTTGGCATTTTAGGGTAAAATAGGTGTATGTACAAGATAAAAATGCATATCCATTATGATGAAGACATGACACAATTCTACAATGATTTTGAAATAAAACCGATGAGTTTTTAATTAGATCATAAAGAACACATTTCACAAAAGCCAGTGAAAATTAAATAACTCTTTTGATTAAGGCCATTGAAGAAAAACATGCATCAAATAGAGATGATAGTCAGATGAAATTTAATTAGATGGCCACAAGAACATCTTACCCATAAGAAGCACATTGGACTTGACAAATTTTTTTTTTTTCGGAGGCTTCACTCTATTTCTAGTATGATTTTAGGATCTTTAAACAGCGAAGATGGGAAAGAGTGGCAATGAGGAGCACTTTCACTTTTTCATGTGAAGGTAGACATTTGTGATGCCAATACCCCCAGTTACTCAATGTGAGTGTCCATCAAGCCATTGTATAGAGATAATGAAACAACCTTTGACGCGAAGACCGACATTGGTGATGCCCATGTCCCCGGTTACTTAGTGATTTCATCATTGCTCTACCTCCACCATAATTGAAAGTATTTTTTTTTTTTTTGAAACGTAGAAATAGGTAGCTTTTCTCCTTTTTTTTTTTTGTCAAGTACATGAGATTTCTTTAGGCAAGTGATAATGTAGAACATTAAATTCAAGGACCTTTGATTTTTCAAATCATTTTGGATTCATGTTTAATGACAAGGGAGTTATTCAAAGGAGATGTTTAAAAATCATTTGGTTTGCTCATTGTGTTCAAAATGATCTAAATAGTCCTCAATCAAGTGTTGCATCAAACATCATTTAGACTTGGTTCACGACTTTGACATGAGGTGGATATGAAAGGTTATATTGCACAAAACAATCCAATGTTTACCTTAAATCAAGTAATGAACACTTTCTTGAAAAGTATGAAGAAGGAATGAGAAAATAGTGAGAATGTGTGTATCTGTCGACAGCAGGAATCTGTCTGTCGACAGATGCACACAGACTGAGGATTGAAGTTTCAGTCAGAGCAAGTCTGAGTGTACCTGTCGACAGATGGAATGTGTCTGTCGACAGATATGAACAGAGTGGATTTTTCTGGTTTCAGTTTGAGTGCACATGAAGTTCAAGGAAGTGAGGATTAAAATTGAAGAGTAGGAAGAATTTCCTCATGAAAATACTCATCTATCCTAAACTTACTCCCCCATAGTGTGTGCACGTGTTGACACAACATCTAGTCAAGGATTCACACAAGCATTTGATACAAGGCAAACATGTTCATTTCAAGAATATCATACACAAGCACATGGTCACAGAAAAAGTATTGTTTCATGGAGATAACATGATAAAATGTAAGGAAACTAAAAATCCTATGTGAAGTACAGGACCTTTATATGCAATGGGACTATGGATACTTGGCGGAGAATGTTTCCTCACGCATGATGATAGTTTCCAAACAAGCCGAACTTGTTTTTCCACAGTTCACCATTTGATATACCACATAGTCATTCACACATAAAGAGCAGTACTCCAATATGGAGAGTTAGTTTCATTGCATTTTACACAACCCAATTCTCTTCTTAAGGATGTGAATCTATCTTCAGACAAGGGTTTGGTGAAAATGTCAGCCAATTGTTTTTCTGTGGGAATGAAATTAAGTTCCAAGGTTTTATTGGTCACTTCATCTCTCAAGAAATGATGACGGATTTCAATGTGTTTAGTCCTTGAGTGTTGGACAGGGTTTTTTGAAAGGTTGATAGCACTTGTGTTGTCACATAGTAAGGTGTGCATCCAATTCAACATTATAGTCAGCTAACTGACTTTTGATCCACAACACTTGAGCTGCACAACTTCCGCAGCGACATATTCTGCCTCTGCAGTGGAGAGTGCAACCGAGTGTTGTTTCTTGGATGCCCCAAAACCATGCACCGCAAAGGAATTGGCAATATCCACTAGTGCTTTTTCTATCAATTTTACATCCAGCATAATCAGCATCAGAATATGATATCAAATCAAAATACTGCTGCTGTGGTACAAAAACCCAAATTGCATATGCTTGAGAGATATCGGAAAATTCTCTTGACTGCAATTAAATGCTTTCCTTTGGACTAGATTGATATTTAGCACAAAGGCAAACACTGAATTGTATATCCGGTCTACTTGAAGTAAGATAAAGGAGTGAGCAATCATACCTCGGAAGTGCTTTGCATCTATCGGTTTACATTTCTCATCATTTTCCAATTTGATGATTGTGCTCATTGGGATGGAGGCCGGTTAGCTTGCTCAAATTGAAATCGTTTGAGAAGCTCTTTGACATATTTTTCTTGATTTATGAAGAAGCCGTCTTTATGTTGTTTCACCTGCAAACAAGAAAGAATTGAAGCTCCCCCATTAGACTCATCTCAAATTCACTGTGCATGTGTTTAGAAAATTCACACAGTGAAGGGTTAGTAGAACCAAATATAATATCGTCCAATAAACTTGAACAACAATTATGTGATTGTGAACTTTCTTAGTGAAGAGGGTTTGGTCCACTTTACCTCTTGAGTAGTTTTTGCTTACCAGAAAATTGCTTAGTCTATCATACCAAGCTCGAGGTGCCTGTTTCAAACCAAAAGAGCTTTGTGCAATTTATATACATGGTTAGGCATTTCATAATTTTCAAAATCCGGTGGTTGAGAGACATAGACTTCTTCTTTGATATAGCCATTTAAGAAAGCAGTTTTAACATCCATTTGATAAAGTTTGAACTTTGGGAGCATGCATATGCCAATAAAATTTGACTGCTTCTAATCTGGCTACAGGAGCAAAGGATTCTTCAAAATCTACACCAAATTATTGATTATATCCTTTTGCAACGAGTCTAGCTTTATCTCTGACCACTTTTCCTTCTTCATTAAGTTTATTCCTAAACACCATCTAGTTCATATGATAGAAATTTCAGGGGTCCTAGGAACTAAACTCCATACATTATTTCTTTGAAATTGACCAAGTTCCTCATGCATAGCATCAATCCATGAGTTATCTTTTAAGGCTTCTTCAACATTTTTGGGTTCCACTTGAGAGACAAAAGCAAAAAGATCATGTTCAATTATTTGTCTAACTTGAGACCTTGTTTGAACAGAATCATTTAAACTACCTATCACATCATCAAGTGGGTGATCTTTGGAATACCTCACATTTGTGATTGTTGAACAGCCGGGAGCATCTTGTCCTTGAGGAATTTGATCTTGTGAATGGTGTTCTTCAGGAGGTTCACCTTCTAGTGGATTTTCTTCATGTGTTTCATCTTGTTTTCTGAAGGCTTTTCATCATCTTCATCATAGTCCTTGTGAAGATATCCACCTTTGGTCTTGGAACCTTCTTCAGATTTGTCTTTTGCTTTGACTTGTAGGTCCTCAAGTGATGTTCCTTCATCTTCTTTTTCAGTTCTATTAACAGTCAAACTGTTAGTTTTGGCATAAGTCTCATCAAAAATACATGTGGAGTTTCTTCCACAGTGCGTGTTTTATTGTTAAACACCCTATATGCCCTAGAGTGTTCGGAGTAGCCTAGAAAAACACCTGATCACTTTTGGCTTCAAATTTATCTAAATCAGATTTATCATTGTTATGAATAAATACCTTTGAGCCAAATACTCGGAAGTACCCAAGGTTGGGTTTCTTACCTTTCAATAATTGGTAGGGGGTTTTCTTTATCACAGGTCTTACCATGGCTCTGTTTAGAATGTAGCATGAAGTGTTCACTGCTTCTGCCCAAAAGCTTCTTGTGAGTTGGCCTTCAACCAGAAGAGTGCGAGCCATTCCACCAATGTTCTGTTTTTCCTCTCCACTACTCCATTTTGTTCTGGAGTCCTTGGGGAGGAGAACATATGTTCAATCCCTTGGTGCCTGCAAAAATCAGAAAATGCATTGTTATCAAATTCTCCCCCGTGATCGGTGCGGATTGAGCATATTTTATTCACATTGCCATGCTCAATCTTGTTAAAGAATTCTTGGAAGATATAAGTGTTTCACTTTTGTGTGCCAAGAATTTGACCCATGTGAACCTATAGAAATCATCTACAATGACAAAACCAAAATGTTTGCCATTGAGACTTAAAGTTCTAGTTGGTCCAAAAAGGTCCATGTGCAACAGTTCATATGGTTTAGATGTGCTTACCGGTGCTTTGGATTTGAAAGACTTCCGGGTCTATTTTCCCTGTGCACATGCATCACAAAAACTTTCATTGTTGTTAAAAGAAATGTCAGGAAGTCCACTTACTAATTTGAGCTTCATGATCTTGTGCAATACGTTGTAGCTCGCATGGCCAAGCCTACGATGCCACAATGTCAATTCATCCTGTCTATTTGCAACAAGACACAAGTTGTCATTTTCTGGATCATCTAAGTCAACTAAGTAGATGTTATTCACTCTTTTTCCAGAAAATTTTATACTTCCTGTTTCTTTATCAACAATTGACATGAATTTGATTCAAAAATGACGTTGTGACCTCTATCACATAATTGACTTATGCTAAGCAAATTGTGATTAAGGCCATCAACTAACAGTACATTTTCAATTGAATTGGAGGGACACTTACCAACATTACTTGTGCCAATGATTTGGCCTTTGTTGTTACCTCCAAAAATGACTTGTCCTCCGTCTTCTCCACTAGGAAACAGAATTTAGCTTTGTCGCCCGTCATGTGCCTCGAACAGCCGCTATCCAAGCACCATTTGTTTTGATGTTGGGCTGCTAGGCATTCCTGCATATGTGGATCAGACAAGAGGTTTTGGTACCTAAATTACTTTGGGTCCCAAAATTTCATTCATGCAACAAAGTAAATGTTTAGGAATCCAAACTTGTTTGAAATTTTGTTTCTTTGGATTATTCCAGCATTGTTTTTCATCATGACCAATCTTTTTACACACATTGCATGAAGGAATTTTCTTTTCAATTTTTTGTTGCTTGATAGACTGTTTATTAGTTAAAGTTGTTCTTGCCTGTCGACAGGCACCATTCCATCTGTTGATAGGTGTCTTTTTCTTTTGTTCGTTGGGAACATTTTGTTTGGGTTGCAATACTTTGGTCTGAGATTGACTTGTTGTAGCACCCCGGAAATTTTAATATATAAAGAAATCAAATTTAATAAAAGTGTTGGAGGGACTTCCAACATTATATATTAATGACCCAATATCATAAGCGGTCAATGGACATCAATTGGCCCAATAATCAAATAAAGCTAGAGAATGCATGGAAATTCGTAACTCTAAATAGGCTGAAATTAGAAAGAGGCAATTTGAGTTGAATTGGGATGCAATCATGCATTCTTGGCAACCCAAATTCGTGCCTATCTATGGTAGGAGGTTTCCTAAAGCCTCACACACTCTAAGGGAGGAAGGAATCCTCAAAAGATAGGAAACTACCCTGTCAAAACAGCAGCTTAGCTTTCCTAGTTATAATAGGACTCCTAAAACACCATGGTTGCTTAAATACTCTTCACCAAAACCTAGGAACGAGTTTTAGAACTTGCTGGGGTCGTGTGGAGAAGTTTTGGTGGCTGGGGAGCAGGAGATCATCCACACCAAGGCGTTTTCTTCCCTTGTTTCGTCTGCTGCGACCTGCACAGACCATCATATTGAAGTCGACCAAAGGTGAGTCAAACCTAAACAAACCTGGCAAGGCTTATACCCCTGGAAAGAGGGTCAAGGCCACGTTCTAACCCAAGTGGAATTCTCAAATTCCATGCAGTATACACGCGGGCAGTAAGCGTTTTCCTCCGAGTGTCTGAACTCGGGTTTTATGGAAAAACGAGACTTCTTCAACCCAAAAGGTAGGTTTTCTTGGGCCAAATCTTAATATATCCTATACCAATGTGTAGATAATCAAGTTAGCTTTCGTTTCCCATTGGTTTCATCGAATTCTAATGAGTATATTTTGAGTTATAAGTATTTTTCCAAAATCGCGCACTGTTAGGGTTTTTCCCGTTCTTCTTATTATGCACGTGATTCGAGACTGCATTTGACTAAACTTCCTTCACAAATGTTTTTCTAATTGAAGTCACGATCATCTTTTATGTTGGACATTTTGTCCAAACATCCTTTGTTAGAGAGTTACAGGCGTGGGAATAGAGTCACTGCATGATACTGGGATTTCGAGCTACACTTGACTTTCTGTTCTTCATATATTTTTCATGTTGAACGTTTTATCTAAATGTCATTAGTTAGAGAGTTATAATATGGGTAAGTGAATCGCTGCATGAGACATGTTTTCAGGTCACACTTGACCATAAGTTTTGTCATGGAAGCCCTCTAGTGTCAACACTACCCCATCTAGTGTCGACACACTGTCCCAAGGCAGCCCAGAGAGTGTTCTGGGAAGCCCTCTAGTGTCGACACTACCCCATCTAGTGTCGACACCCTGTCCCAAGCAGCCCAGAAAGTGTTCTGGGAAAGCCATCTAGTGTCGACACTGCCTCATCTAGTGTCGACACACTGTCCCAGTTTTACCCAGGAAGTTCTGGGAACTTGATCTAGTGTCGACACTACCCTATCTAGTGTCGACACACTATCCCATGTTTTCCAGAAGGTCTTCTGGAACCTGGCTCTAGTGTCGACACTACTTGAACTAGTGTCGACACTTCCTGACCTGTTGTCATGTTTCTGCTTTGTGTTTGAAGCATAGTGTCGACACCAGCATGGATTGTGTCGACACTACCTTTACAAGATATTGCATATTTTGGTTCTTTTCATTACATAATGTCTATTTAATGGCTTAAAAGTGTTTAACCCATTGAAAAATCCTTAATTACATGAATATTATTCTAATTGCTTTTTAATGATATGATCATACCTGAAACCTGTGATTTACTCTTGTTACCATTCTAGCTTGCTTTAAGTGATAAATTATCTTAAAATCTTGTAAACCATTGAAGCTAAATGCATGGTTCATTGCATGCCATCATGTTAGTGTTTTTTCGAGAGTTTGAGACCGACGGAATGTGAATTTACACATGTGCATTTCTACACTTATACATCTAGGGCGTGCACTTCTTTCTTTCTTGTTCTCGTGAGTGTGAATTGCCATCTAGACTAAAGCTATAAATGTGAAGATTGAACTAAATTGTAAATCTATCTTTCAGCTGCCGAATTTATCTCTTGTCTATTGTCCTTATGGAATCATGTTCAATTTATTCTCTTATCATCATCATGAACATGACATTACACATGCTTACTATTGAAACTCTCATTGGCATTATTAATGACTGTGGGTATCTCATTTGAAATTTTACATGAGATGGCTGACAGGGCACGGAGTGTGTCCAAGGGCTCCAGTCTAGCCCCAATGACGGAGAGTCATAAATATACTGTTAACCATGGGGTATAATGATTACTGGCGTTGCATCTGCGCTGGGAGTACTTTCTTACTTGTTGAATGTTAGATACAACCACATACACGTGTCCTGGTGTACATTCTTGATGGATCTTTTCTTGGTGTACATTGGTGTCTACGTGCCTGATTAGTGTTACTTGAACGTGCTTGTGCAATCTTGCTTGCTTGCTTGCGTGATATGGCCATCCTGCATTTATTGCAACTAGTGATATCTTGTTTTCTTGAAAACTATTAACATCAAGTGAAATCTTGCGTGCTTGTGCAAAGTGATCTATTACTAGTTCTTTCTTGGCATCTTGTTCAAAATTCTTATTCTATCTTGTTCACTCTATCCAGCTTGTTTAACATCATGTTTTAATGAGTTTTGTTCGCACTTGCATATCATTCATGGTACTTGCCTAGTTCTAAAATGTTAATCACTTATATCATGCCCTCACATTGAGATATAAATCCTACTGGGCTAGTTTGCTCATCCCCTACTTTTACCCAATCTAGGTGACTATGAAGTTCAAGAGGAAGAGCAAGTCGAGGAAGGGAATGCATCCGAGTGAAGAGCGTTCCAAACATGAGTCTATCTATAGTTAGTTTATTGTGAGTGTTAGAACAATGTAGTAGGAAGTGAGGTATTATGTACTTTTGCTTTAATTGAGTCTTAGTCATGTATTAGTTATCTGAGACAAATATGAGATTTGAATACAATTTATTGAGTTCAACATTTGGGCCCTATTATGATGTTTGTGTTGATACACATTTAGCGCGTGCTAGCTAGAGGCTTATTTGCCGACTGTCCACGTCTCGGAATATCGACTCGAATTATTCGAACTCATATCCGCTGCGTAATTCTCGGTACGTAACAGTTTAGTGGTATCAGAGCCTAGGAAGACCAAATAGGATATGTCTAAGGAATAGGAGATACCTATGGAACCTAGGTCATGGAAATTAAATATAATACTTGGTGAGAATGGGTAGAGACTGGGAATGTGTCAGAAAGAAATAAAACACTCTTACCCATTGACTTTATAATGGATCGAGAGACATTAATTAGTTTCCATCATTTTCTCATGAACCTCATAACTCTCTCACTCAACTGCAATGGCTCGTAACCAATGGCAAGCGATGCAGGAAACCGTGGCTGGATTGACTCAGGCATTACAAAATGTTCAGGCTGGGAATCAGGCTGGAGCTGCAAGGAATGGAGCCGGTGATCTGCACCGGAATTTTAGGAGTTTAAACCCTCCTCGTTATCTGGATCCCCTGATCCGACGAGGCAGAGAATTGGCAGGAGGAGATGGAAAGGATTTTCCAGGTGATGCAATGTACTAATAGAGAGAAAGTGGTACTGGCCACTTTCCAATTTACTAAAGATGCCCGAGCTTGGTGGAAGGCCACTTCGGCCATCTGCCTAATATAGCTGAACTAGAGTGGGCCGGATTCTGGAGATATCCGGGGAAAATATTTCTCTGAGAGAGTGAAGGAGAAGAAGGCAGCAGAGTTTGCTGCACTAAAACAAAAGAACATGTCTGTAGCTGAGTATGAAGCTCAGTTTGCTCGGTTTGGGAGTGTATGCCCCACATCTTGTGGGCACAGAAAGGCTGAAAGCCAACTGTTTCATGGATGGACTCAGGCCCATGTTCATTGAAGGGAGCACCTAACACTATTCCAACGTTTCGTAGCAACAATAACAACTTCAACAGCAATAACAAGAGGCCAATGGCTGGAAGAGATGCGGCGGGAGATAAAAGAGTCAAAGTGGAAGGTAGGCAGTCGTCTGAAAACTGCAAGTTTTGTGATAAACCAGGACACCGAGCTGAGGAATGCTGGAAGAAGCTCGGGGCATGCTTGAGATGTTGTGGTCGTAATCACCGTATTCCGGATTGTCCTATGCTGAAGGACCAGCCCGGGAGCGCCCAGAATGCACAACGGCGTCAGGGACGCCTTAATGCTGTCATAGAAGCTGACCTACCCGAGGAAGGGGGTATGGTGGAAGGTACCATTCCATACACTCTCAACCTGCATTTGTACTTATTGATACGGGAGCTGCATATTCTTTTATTTCCACCACATTTGTTGCAACTTCCCTGTCAAACCTGTACCCTTGAAATCCAAGATCATTGTAGCCTCTCCCACTGGGTTCAGAATCTGAACTCACTCACTACTTGCCAAAGTGTGAAACCATAATTGGAGGACACAATCTCCTGCAGACCTTATCTGTTTAGACATGAAGGGTTATGATGCCATTCTGGGTGTCGATTGGCTAATTAAATATGATGCCGATGTAAACTGTCGCCATAGGAGGGTCATTTTTAAAAGATCAAAACTTTCCAACGCTACACTACTTGGCACCCGTTATCACAAACACCCTATCTTGATATCCTCCTTGAAGGCTTCTAAGCTGATCAACCAGGGTTGTGATGCTTTCCTAGTTTCCGTCTTGGCTACTGAAAAGAGGAAACCGACCTTAGAAGACATTCCAATAGCCAGGGAATATCCTGATGTATTTCCTGAGGAAATGCCTGGATACCACCTGAGCGGGAGGTAAATTTCACCATTGAGTTACTCCCTAGGGCAGCCCCTGTTTCAAAGGCCCCGTATCGCATGTCCCCTGTTGAATTGCAGAAGTTGAAGAGACATATCCAAGAACTGCTAGATCAAGGTTTTATCAGGCCTAGCACATCCCCGTGGGGAGCACCAGTACTATTCGTCAGAAAGATGGACGGATCAATGAGGCTTGCATTGACTACCGTCAGTTGAACCAGTTGACAATAAAGAACAGTATCCACTACCCCGCATCGATGAACTGTTTGACCAGATTTCTAGCGCACAATATTTCTCTAAGATAGATCTAAGATCTGGCTACCATCAACTAAGGATAAAGGAAGAGGATATTCACAATCTGCATTCGGAGTAGGTATGGTCACTATGAGTTCATGGTCATGCCGTTCGGATTAACCAATGCTCCAGCGGCTTTCATGCAACTTATGAACAAATTTATAGGCCCTACTTGGACCAGTTCATATAGGTGTCATTGATGACATCCTTATTTACTCCAAATCCAAAGAAGAACATGAGGAACACTTCAAGGTTGCTCTGCAAGTGCTCAGAGATAACCAACTCTATGCTAAACTTAGTAAGTGTGAATTCTGGATGGAGGTAGTATCTTTCCTTGGTCACATCATATCCAAGGAAGGAATCTCTGTAGATCGTCCAAGGTGGGGGCGGTGTAAAGAAATGGGAAAGGCCGACAACTGTGTCGGAGATCAGAAGCTTTCTGGGGTTAGCCGGTTATTATCGTCGCTTCATTAAAGATTTCTCAAAGATAGCTGTACCAATGACCAGGCTTACCAGGAAGGAGAATCCATTCGCATGGACTGACGAATGTGAAGAAAGCTTCAGGGCATTGAAAGAACACCTTACCTCAGCACCCGTACTAACTTGCCAACTGCCGGGGTAGTTTTGAAGTATACACCGATGCATCCGGGATCGGCCTGGCTGTGTACTGATGCAAGAAGGGAAAGTTATATGCTACGCGTCCAGACAATTGAAGAAGCACGAGGACAATTATCCCGTACATGATCTGGAGCTAGCTGCTGTAGTCTTCGCCTTGAAGATATGGCGTCATTATCTATATGGTGAGAAATCATTGTGTTTTCTACCATAAAAGCTTGAAATATCTGTTTTCTCAGCAGGACTTGAATATGAGGCAACGGAGGTGGTTGGAGTATCTTAAGGACTTCGACTTCTCTATTCAATATCATCCAGGAAAAGAAAATGTCATGGCAGATGCTCTTAGCAGGAAGCCGATGGCTACCTTGTCTAGTCTCATGGTGGGTGAATGGAGGTTATTAGAAGACTTCGCCAAGTTAAACATTGATGCAGACATCAAAGAGAAGGGCTTTGTTGCAAGTGTTAGAGCACAGCCCACACTATTGGAGGACATCACAACACTCCAAGACAATGACCCTATAGTTGTGGAGATTAAGGCTAATCTGGACCAGAGGCCAGATTTCTCATTAACTGAAGATGGAAGGCTATTGTTCCGGGATCGAGTCTGTGTACCCGACCATGCAGAGACAAAGAAAATGATTATGGACGAGACTCACAAGACCAGATATACTATTCATCCTGGAACTACCAAAATGTATCAGGATTGAAAAGAAGCTTCTGGTGGCCTAACATGAAGAGAGAGGTGGCGGAGTATGTCGCCCGATGCTTAACATGTCAAAGGGTCAAGGTAGAACACTTACGACCCACTGGTAAACTAAAACCACTAGAAATCCGGCATGGAAATGGGAAGGTATAGGGATGGATTTTATTTTCGGACTACCTAAATCTAGAGGTGGATTCGATGGTATCTGGGTTATAGTCGACCGCTTAACCAACTCAGCTCACTTCTTTCCAGTGAAGAATAAGTGGTCAATAGATGTTCTGGCTGCATTGTATGTAAAGGAAATAGTCATATTACATGGAGTACGGTGTCTATCGTGTCTGATAGAGACCCCAGGTTTACATCCCACTTTTGGAAAGGACTGCATTACTCCTTGGGATCTAAACTAAATTTTAGCACGGCTTTCCATCCACAAATAGATGGACAGACGCAGAGAACCAACCAGGTGATTGAAGATATGCTCAGAGCATGTGTCCTAGATTTTGGAGGTAGCTGGCATGAACACTTACCTCTTGTGGAGTTCGCCTACAATAATAGCTATCAAGCTAGCATTCAGATGGCACCATTTGAAGCACTTTATGGCAGAAGTTGTCGATCTCCAATATGCTGGTATGAGGTTGGCGAAAAAAAAAATGTTAGGACCAGAGATGATAAGGGAAACCACAGAGAAGGTGAAGCTTATCAGAGAAAGAATGGCAGTGGCGCAGCAAAGACAAAAGGCATATGCAGATAATAGAAGAAGAGATCTGGAATTTCAGGTGGGTGAACATGTATTCTTGAAAGTGTCTCCAGGCCGTGGGATCAGACGTTTTGGCATTAAAGGCAAGTTGTCACCAAGGTTTGTCGGGCCTTTCGAAATCCTTGAAAGAGTCGGCGAAGTGGCATATCATCTCGCTTTACCACCCAAAATGGATGGAATACACAATGTGTTCCACATATCCATGTTGAAAAAGTATGTACGAGATCCATGGCATGTTATAGAATACAAGCTTCTGGAGTTCAACAAAGACGGAACATATCATGAGAAGCCAATTAAGATTGTGGACCGGGAACTGCGCCAACTAAGGAACAAGGTTATCCCACTAGTAAGGGTTAGATGGAATCAACGCATGGATGAGGACGACACGTGGGAAACCGAGGAAGCAATGCGCAAAAGATTTCCAGAGCTATTCACAAGTAAGTACACCTCACTTGTAAAATAACTTGCTGAACATGAATTTGGGGACCAAATTCTCTTAAGTGGGGGAGGGTGTAGCACCCAAGAAATTTAATATATAAAGAAATCGAATTTAATAAAAGTGTTGGAGGGACTTCCAACATTATATATTAATGACCCAATATCATAAGCGGGTCAATGGACATCAATTGGCCCAATAATCAAATAAAGCTAGAGAATGCATGGAAATTCGTAACTCTAAATAGGCTGAAATTAGAAAGAGACAATTTGAGTTGAATTGGGATGCAATCATGCATTCTTGGCAACCCAAATTCGTGCCTATCTATGGTGGGAGATTTCCTAAAGCCTCACATACTCTAAGGGAGGAAGGAATCCTCAAAAGATAGGAAACTGTCCTGTCAAAACCGCAGCTTAGCTTTCCTAGTTATAATAGGACTCCTAAAACACCATGGTTGCTTAAATACTCTTCACCAAAACCTAGGAACGAGTTTTAGAACTTACTGGGGTCGTGTGGAGAAGTTCTTGGTGGCTGGGGAGCAAAAGATCATCCACACCAAGGTGTTCTTTTCCCCTGTTTCGTCTGCTGCGACCTGCACAGACCATCATCTTGAAGTCGACCAAAGGTGAGTCAAACCTAAACCAAACCTGGCAAGGCTTATACCCCTGGAAAGAGGGTCAAGGCCACGTTCTAACCCAAGTGGAATTCTCAAATTCCATGCAGTATACACGGTGCAGTAAGCGTTTTCCTCCGAGTGTCCGAACTCGGGTTTTCTGGAAAAATGAGACTTCTTCAACCCAAAAGGTAGGGTTTCTCCGGCCAAATCTTAATATATCCTATACCAATGTGTACAGCATCAAGTTAGCTTTCGTTTCCCACTGGTTCATCGAATTCTAATGAGTATATTTTGAGTTATAAGTATTTCCAAAGTCGCGCACTGTTAGGGTTTTCCGTTCTTCTTATTATGCACGTGATTTGAGTTTGAATTTGACTAAACTTCCTTCACAAAGGTTTTCTAATTGAAGTCATGATCATCTTTTATGTTTGACGTTTTGTCCAAACGTCCTTGGTTAGAGAGTTACAGGTGTGGGAATAGAGTCACTGCATGATACTGGGATTTCGTGCTACACTTGACTTTGTTCTTCATATATTTCTTGGGATTCGAGACGGAATTTGATCAAACCCCTAACATCAAAGTTTTTCTACTAGTAGTCCTCGTCATCTTTCGTGTTGAACGTTTTGTCTAAATATCATTAGTTAGAGAGTTATAAGATGGGTAAGTGAATCGCTGCAAGAGACATATTTTCAGGTCACACTTGACCATAAGTTTTGTCATGGAAACCCTCTAGTGTCGACACTACCCCATCTAGTTTCGACACACTGTCCCAAGGCAGGCCAGAGAGTGTTCTGGGAAGCCCTCTACTGTCGACACTACCCCATCTAGTGTCGACACCCTGTCCCAAGCAGCCCAGAAAGTGTTCTGGGAAAGCCATCTAGTATCGACACTGCCTCATCTAGTGTCGACACACTGTCCCAGTTTACCCAGAAAGTTCTGGGAAACTGATCTAGTGTCGACACTACCCCTATAGTGTCGACACACTGTCCCATGTTTTCCAGAAGGTCTTCTGGAACCTGGTCTAGTGTCGACACTACTTGAACTAGTGTCGACACTACCTGACCAGTTTGTCATGTTTTGCTTTGTGTTTGAAGCAATGTGTCGACACCAGCATGGATTGTGTCGACACTACCTTTATCATATTTTGGTTCTTTTCATTACATAATGTCTATTTAATGGCTTAAAAGTGTTTAACCCATTGAAAAATCCTTAATACATGAATATTATTCTAATTGCTTTCTTAATGATATGATCATACCTGAAACCTGTGATTTACTCTTGTTACCATTCTAGCTTACTTTAAGTGATAAATTTTATCTTAAAATCTTGTAAACCCATTTGAAGCTAAATGTATGGTTCATTGCATGCCATCATGTTAAGTGTTTTTCCGAGAGTTTGAGACCGACGAAATGTGAATTTACACATGTGCATTTCTACACTTATACATCTAGGGCGTGCACTTCTTTCTCTTCTTGTTCTCGTGAGTGTGAATGTCATATAGACTAAAGCTATAAATGTGAAGATTGAACTAAATTGTAAATCTATCTTTCAGCTGCCGAATTTATCTCTTGTCTATTGTCCTTATGGAATCATGTTCAATTTATCTTCTTATCATCATCATGAACATGACATTACACATGCTTACTTATTGAAACTCTCATTGACCATTATTAATGACTGTGGGTATCTTCATTTGAATTTTACATGAGATGGCTGACAGGGCACAGAGTGTGTCCAAGGGCTCCAGCCTAGCCCCAATGACGAAGAGTCATAAATATACTGTTAACCATGGGGTATAATGATTATTGGCGTTGCATCTGCTGGGCTGGGAGTACTTTCTTGCTTGTTGAATGTTAGATACATAACCACATACACGTGTCCTGGTGTACATTCTTGATGGATCTTTTCTTGGTGTACATTGGTGTCTACGTGTCTGATTAGTGTTACTTGAACGTGCTTGTGCAATCTTGCTTACTTGCTTGCGTGATATGGCCATCCTGCATTTATTGCAACTAGTGATATCTTGTTTTCTTGAAAACTATTGACATCAAGTGAAATCTTGCGTGCTTGTGCAAAGTGATCTATTACTAGTTCTTTCTTGGCATCTTGTTCAAAATTCTTATTCTATCTGGTTCACTCTATCCAGCTTGTTTTATACATCATGTTTTAATGAGTTTTGTTCGCACTTGCATATCATTCATCGTACTTGCCTAGTTCTAAAATGTTAATCACTTATATCATTTCCCACACATTGAGATATAAATCCTACTGGGCTAGTTTGCTCATCCCCTACTTTTACCCAATCTAGGTGACTATGAAGTTCAAGAGGAAGAGCAAGTCGAGGAAGGGAATGCGTCCGAGTGAAGAGCGTTCCAAACATGAGTCTATCTATAGTTAGTTTATTGTGAGTGTTAGAACAATGTAGTAGGAAGTGAGGTATTATGTACTTTTGCTTTAATGGTCTTAGTCATGTATTAGTTTATCTGAGACAAATATGAGATTTGAATACAATTTATATTGAGTTCAACATTTGGGCCCTATTATGATGTTGTGTTGATACACATTTAGCGCGTGCTAGCTAGAGGCTTATTGCCGACTGTCCACGTCTCGAAATATCGACTCGAATTATTCGAACTAATATCCGCTGCGTAATTCTTGGGACGTGACACTTGTGTTATGCTTTGTGGGAACATGCTTGCTTGTGCTTGGGCTAGGATTAACAAAGGAAGTGATCAATGACTCTCCTATTTTCTTTTGCTTGACAAGTTGATATCCTAACCCATGCTTGGTTACATGTATTTTAGCACCCAAAACCGCATCTAGATTTTGCTTTCCTTTTACAAATTTATAAGTCTTCAGATTTTCTTTCAATTCTTTTTCAGTTTGTTCCAACTTTTTCCTTGTTTCTAGATGTTCTTCTTGAAGGAATTCAAGAGAATGGCTTAAACAGTCCTTTTCTTTTTGTTTTCTTGTAATTTCATTTTCAAGCAGTCCATCTCTTCACTATGAGTCTTTTCATCAACTTCCATCATTTCTATTTCTTTTGTCAGGAATGCAATTCGTTCATCATTATTTTTATCATGCACAAGGGAGTTGCATTTCTTTTTCAATGCCTTATTTTCAGATCTATATTCACAAAATTTTTCAAATAGAGTAGTGTATGCTTCCTCCCATTCACTTGCAGTGTAATTATCAAATGAGAAGTTTACCTCGGTGGAGTCATCACTCCTTGCCATTAAGCATTTAACTTCTTCATCATCGGATGTTTCTTGTGCATCTTCATCCATCTTCATCACTCCAGGTTGCCAACATTGCTTTGGCTTTCTTGAAGATGAATTTTTCTTTCTTCAGCTTCTTCTTGAGTTCCGGGCATTCTCCTCTCATGTGCCCCTGTTTCTTGCATTCATAACAAACAATATCAGATTTTTTGTTGGACTCATATTTCTGTGAAAAAAATTTCTTTTGAAAAGGTTTGGAGTTACCTGAGTCTCTCCTTTTGAACTTCAGAAATTTCTTGAATTGTCTAGTGAGCATTGCCATTTCATCATTATCACTCTCACTAGATGTTCCTTGCTCATCACTATCTTGTTGAATGGATTTCTTGGAGCTTGTTGATGTTTTGTTGGATGCTTTTAAAGCAATTGACTTCCTAAGATTTTCTTCTAATTCTTTTCTTTGATGTTGATTTCATATGTCATAAGGAGCCAATTAGTTCATCCAATTTCATTTTAGAGAGGTTTTTGGAATCCTCAATGACAGTGGCCTTAGTATTCCAAGATGAAGTAAGAGATCAAAGTATCTTTCTTACTAAGTCACTTTCAGAGTATTCCTTTTTAAGACTTTTAGCCCGTTAATTATTAGCATGAATCTTGCAAACATGTCTGATATTTTCATCAGTTTTCATTGAACATTTCATATTCAGACACTAACATGCTAACTTTGGTTTCCCTTACCTCGGACGTACCTTCGTAGATGAGTTCAAGTTTGTCCACATCTCTTTTGCTGTGAGCATGTGGAGACTCTTGAGAACTCCTTTGGATGCACCGCACATTGCATCATGTTTAGTGCGCTCTAGTGAGGTTCCTTTAGCTATTTGGTCTTTCGTCTAGGTGTCTTCGTTCTCGGGCAACTCATATGGTCCCTTGCTGACTATTTTCCACAGCTCGTATTTTGAGCTCTCAAAAATACCTGCATACGATTTTTCCAATAAGGATAGTCAGTGCCATCAAAATAGGGTGGCCTGGTTACTGAATGTCCCTCGGCCATATACCCTTTGCTAGAATCCATAAGATCGAGAATCTCCTGATCGCTAGATCAAATTACGAAAACTGTAAATCGGAGAAACCTTGCTCTGATACCAATTGAAGGGTTATGCGGAATAACACAATATGGTAATCTAGAAGGGGGGTTGAATAGATTACGGCAATTTCTAATTATTGATGGCTTCTTTTCGGTGCTACAGCGATCTTAATGAAACTTGATTGGATTCGATTGAGTATAAGAAAGCTTGAGTTGATCTAAATGAGAACAGGGTATCAAACGTGCTTATGAAACCGTGCCTACCAATCATCTATCGCAAAACGCGAGCAAACCACAGGACACGATGATTTAAGGTGGTTCAGAGTAACATCTCGTGTATCCTACATCCACCGTCCACACACACACGCAGAAACGACTGCTTATGAGCGAGTTCAATACAGCAACTCACACACACACACGTTGTCTGATGAACCACGATCAGAACAACCACAATTCGTGGATCAAGCACAAGGGATGCTTGAAGCACAACCACACACACACAATAGAATGGAAATTGTGAAATAAGAAGAATTAGAGTTTGGGAACAAATCCAGTTGGAATTCTTCTCGTGGATCGTCCAAACGCTCTTCAAACTTCGATTGGATGTAGACTGATCGATGTAGAAGGTTGAATTGACGACGATCGGCTTCAACTCCGCATGGATGGTGATTCCACGACAATCTGGGCGGAAGATTGAAGCAGGGCAGCAAATTGGGGCTTTCCTCTTGGTCCCTTGGAGGCTCTTGGTTAGGGGGCTGCTCTGTGCGAATTTTACTCCAAAAGGATGCTTATATAGTGTTAGGTAAAGGTGGGGGTCGGGATGCTTATACAGACACCCAAAGGGGGCCGGAATCAGAATTTCTGAGTTTCATGTTTCCGTTGTCTGTCGACAGGTGCACTTGCATCTGTCGACAGATGCACTCAGTCTATGATCAGTCTGAGAACTGGGTTTCAGAAATCTAAACTTCTGAGTGTATCTCTTGACAGGTAATTTGCATCTGTCGACAGGTGCACTCAGAATAGGTGCACTCAGGAATACAAAGACTGAAGTCTATCTTGGGTTGTCTGTGTGTATCTGTCGACAGGTAATTTGCATCTGTCGACAGGTGGATCAGGAATACAAAGACTGAAGTCTGTCTTGGGTTTTCTGTGTGTATCTGTCGACAAGTAATTGCATCTGTCCATAGGTGCACCAGAGATACAAAAATTGAGGTCTGTCTTGGGTTGTCTGTGTGTATCTGTCGACACATACCCTGGGCCTGTCGACAGATACACTTCTTTGACATTGCCTTGTCTGTTTGCTCATCTCTTTGATGCTCCATCTTTCATACTTGTGCACCTACATGTAAATACATTGTTAGTGATATACATTGATGATTTAGCAATGTTTAACATAATCACTTCCATGGTGTTTTTCATGTTAATTAACACATCAATTTTGCATTAAATCAATGTTCAAGGATATTAATGTGATCATCAAAAAACATGATATATTGAAAACCCAACAGTGAGGTCGTCTCCGGGTCTGGAACGCTCCGGCTCGTGGAGGCACCTGCTGCATCGGTGCGCTCCACCGTGTCTGCGCTACGCGCTGTGCACATCGAAGGTCAAATCAGCACATGGTAAGGCAAATAAAGCAATGTATGATCATCTAAATTTAGAGCATCCAGCACCTCCGCGCCTCTGCCAACTGGGCCTCAGTGCCTGCCAGTTGGGCCCGCAATGGTCGATGAGGCCATCACGAGCATTCTGTACATGCACATTTATAGATCATCATGTATATCATATTGAGTAAATAAGGGTTAGAAGTGCATACCCTCACTGGCCTCATGTAGTCTCGGCCCCGTACTCCTCTGGAACCACTGGAGGTACTTGAGGCTGTCGGCAGCGTCTGACTCCACTAGCTGACTGCCTCGCTGCCAGCCAGCGAACTGGTCGGGGAAGTGCAGGCACTAGTCCACCCTCTTCGCTTCTCCCCGCGTCTTCCGCCCAACCCTTCGTTCCGTCTCATCATGCCACTCCTGGTGTAGTCCCAGGGCATGAGCAGCAAGCGGAGGTGGAGCGGCTCAATCTCGTTCAGGCAATAGACCCAAAGGTTCCCGCCCGAACTAAGGTCGGCCGACCTCAAACCACGGCTGGCCGTCGTTTTCCCATACCCACGTAGGGCTGACACACACCTGCACATGGCATAAGTCAGTAGTTGCATATCATTTAAATGCATGGAAAGACATGAAGAGCGCAGGGACATCTCGGATGTCTCGAAGTATAGGATGGTCAAGCTTGCAGTGAGATGGACACTACCGTCAAAGGGCTGCAGCCCCGCCGGGGCAAGGGGCAATGCATCGGGACGCACCTCGGTCGCCCTGGCCCAGAGGGATACAGTTAATAGCACCACACGGCATGCATACCCACATTTGAATTGTTTGACTAACCAATTTCAATATGAAGGAGGCTAAAAGATAAGGGAAGAGACAGTACCTGGAGGAAGGCGCAAATGTAGCACCCCGGAAATTTTAATATATAAAGAAATCAAATTTAATAAAAGTGTTGGAGGGACTTCCAACATTATATATTAATGACCCAATATCATAAGCGGGTCAATGGACATCATTGGCCCAATAATCAAATAAAGCTAGAAAATGCATGGAAATTCGTAACTCTAAATAGGCTGAAATTAGAAAGAGGCAATTTGAGTTGAATTGGGATGCAATCATGCATTCTTGGCAACCCAAATTCGTGCCTATCTATGGTGGGAGGTTTCCTAAAGCCTCACACACTCTAAGGAGGAAGGAATCCTCAAAAGATAGGAAACTGCCCTGTCAAAACCGCAGCTTAGCTTTCCTAGTTATAATAGGACTCCTAAAACACCATGGTTGCTTAAATACTCTACACCAAAACCTAGGAACGAGTTTTAGAACTTGCTGGGGTCGTGTGGAGAAGTTCTTGGTGGCTGGGGAGCAGGAGATCATCCACACCAAGGCGTTCTTCTTCCCCTGTTTGTCTGCTGCGACCTGCACAGACCATCATCTTGAAGTCGACCAAAGGTGAGTCAAACCTAAACCAAACCTTGCAAGGCTTATACCCCTGGAAAGAGGGTCAAGGCCACGTCCTAACCCAAGTGGAATTCTCAAATTCCATGCAGTATACACGGAGCAGTAAGCGTTTTCCTCCGAGTGTCTGAACTCGGGTTTTCTGAAAAAAAATGAGATTTCTTCAACCCAGAAGGTAGGTTTTCTCAGGCCAAATCTTAATATATCCTATACCAATGTGTAGAGCATCAAGTTAGCTTTCGTTTCCCACTGGTTTCATCGAATTCTAATGAGTATATTTTGAGTTAAAAGTGTTTTTCCAAAGTCGCGCACTGTTAGGGTTTTTCCCGTTCTTCTTATTATGCACGTGATTCGAGACTGAATTTGACTAAACTTCCTTCACAAAGGTTTTCTAATTGAAGTCACGATCATCTTTTATGTTGGACGTTTTGTCCAAAAGTCCTTGGTTAGAGAGTTACAGGCGTGGGAATAGAGTCACTGCATGATACTGGGATTTCGGGCTACACTTGACTTTCTGTTCTTCATATGTTTTCTCGGGATTCGAGACTGAATTTGATCAAACCCCCAACATAAAAGTTCTTCTACTAGTTGTCTCGTCATCTTCGTGTTGAACGTTTTGTAAATGTCATTAGTTAGAGAGTTATAAGATGGGTAAGTGAATCGCTGCATGAGACATGTTTTCAGGTCACATGACCATAAGTTTTGTCTGGAAGCCTCTAGTGTCGACACTACCCCATCTAGTGTCGACACACTGTCCCAAGGCAGCCCAGAGAGTGTTCTGGGAAGCCCTCTAGTGTCGACACTACCCCATCTAGTGTCGACACCCTGTCCCAAACAGCCCAGAAGTGTTCTGGGAAACCCATCTAGTGTCGACACTGCCTCATCTAGTGTCGACACACTGTCCCAGTTTTACCCAGGAAGTTCTGGGAAACTGATCTAGTGTCGACACTACCTCTATCTAGTGTCGACACACTGTCCCATGTTTTCCAGAAGGTCTTCTGGAACCTGGCTCTAGTGTCGACACTACTTGAACTAGTGTCGACACTACTGACCATTTTGTCATGTTTTGCTTTGTGTTTGAAGCATAGTGTCGACACCAGCATGGATTGTGTCGACACTACCTTTACAAGATATTGCATATTTTGGTTCTTTTCATTACATAATGTCTATTTAATGGCTTAAAAGTGTTTAACCCATTGAAAAATCCTTAATTACATGAATATTATTCTAATTGCTTTCTTAATGATATGATCATACATGAAACCTGTGATTTACTTGTTACCATTCTAGCTTGCTTTAAGTGATAATTTTATCTTAAAATCTTGTAAACCCTTTGAAGCTAAATGCATGGTTCATTGCATGCCATCATGTTAAGTGTTTTTCCGAGAGTTTGAGACCGACGGATTGTGAATTTACACATGTGCATTTCTACACACTTATACATCTAGGGCGTGCACTTCTTTCTCTTCTTGTTCTCGTGAGTGTGAATTGCCATCTAGACTAAAGCCATAAATGTAAAGATTGAACTAAATTGTAAATCTATCTTTCAGCTGCCGAATTTATCTCTTGACTATTGTCCTTATGGAATCATGTTCAATTTATTCTTCTTATCATCATCATGAACATGACATTACACATGCTTACTTATTGAAACTCTCATTGGCCATTATTAATGACTGTGGGTATCTTCATTTGAAATTTTACATGAGATGGCTGACAGGGCACGGAGTGTGTCCAAGGGCTCCAGTCTAGCCCAATGACGGAGAGTCATAAATATACTGTTAACCATGGGGTATAATGATTACTGGCGTTGCATCTGCGCTGGGAGTACTTTCTTGCTTGTTGAATGTTAGATACATAACCACATACACGTGTCCTGGTGTACATTCTTGATGGATCTTTTCTTGGTGTACATTGGTGTCTACGTGCCTGATTAGTGTTACTTGAACGTGCTTGTGCAATCTTGCTTGCTTGCTTGCGTGATATGGCCATCCTGCATTTATTGCAACTAGTGATATCTTGCTTTCTTGAAAACTATTGACATCAAGTGAAATCTTGCGTGCTTGTGCAAAGTGATCTATTGCTAGTTCTTTCTTGGCATCTTGTTCAAAAATCTTATTCTATCTTGTTCACTCTATCCAGCTTGTTTTATACATGTTTTAATGAGTTTTGTTCGTACTTGCATATCATTCATCGTACTTGCCTAGTTCTAATGTTAATCACTTATATCATTGCCCGCACATTGAGATATAAATCCTACTGGGCTAGTTTGCTCATCCCCTACTTTTACCCAATCTAGGTGACTATGAAGTTCAAGAGGAAGAGCAAGTCGAGGAAGGGAATGCGTCCGAGTGAAGAGCGTTCAAACATGAGTCTATCTATAGTTAGTTATTGTGAGTGTTAGAACAATGTAGTAGGAAGTGAGGTATATGTACTTTTGCTTTAATTGAGTCTTAGTCATGTATTAGTTATCTGAGACAAATATGAGATTTGAATACAATTTATATTGAGTTCAACATTTGGGCCCTATTATGATGTTTTGTGATTGATACACATTTGCGTGCTAGCTAGAGGCTTATTTGCCGACTGTCCACGTCTCGGAATATCGACTCGAATTATTCGAATAATATCCGCTGCGTAATTCTCGGGACGTGACAGTTTAGTGGTATCAGAGCCTAGGAACACCAAATAGGATATGTCTCAGGAATAGGAGATACCTATGGAACCTAGGTCATGGAAATTAAATATAATACCTGGTGAGAATGGGTAGAGACTGGGAATGTGTCAGAAAGAAATAAAACACTCTTACCCATTGACTCTTATAATGTATCGAGAGACATTAATTGGTTTCCATCCTTTTCTCAGGAACCTCATAACTCTCTCACTCAACTGCAATGGCTCGTAACCAATGGCAAGCGATGCAGGAAACTGTGGCTGGATTGACTCAGGCATTACAAAATGTGTTCAGGCTGGAAATCAGGCTGGAGCTGCAAGGAATGGAGCCGGTGATCTGCACCGGAATTTTAGGAGTTTAAACCCTCCTCGTTTCTCTGGATCCCCTGATCGGACGAGGCAGAGAATTGGCAGGAGGAGATGGAAAGGATTTTCCAGGTGATGCAATGACTAATAGAGAGAAAGTGGTACTGGCCACTTTCCAATTTACTAAAGATGCCCGAGCTTGGTGGAAGGCCACTTCGGCCCATCTGCCTAATATAGCTGAACTAGAGTGGGCGGATTCCTGGAGATATTCCGGGGAAAATATTTCTCTGAGAGAGTGAAGGAGAAGAAGGCAGCAGAGTTTGCTGCACTAAAACAAAAGAACATGTCTGTGGCTGAGTATGAAGCTCAGTTTGCTCGTCTGGCAGTGTATGCCCCACATCTTGTGGGCACAGAAAGCTGAAAGCCAACCGTTTCATGGATGGACTCAGGCCATGTTCATTGAAAGGCTCGGACCACACAACATTCAAACTTACACTGAGATGGTCCAAAGAGCTCAGCTAGTGGAGGACACCATGGCCAAGGTGGATGGCATGAGGGGCAAGGACAACTCTAAGCCGGTCTTTGTCAAGAAGGGAGCACCTAACACTGTTCCAACGTTTCGTAGCAACAATAACAACTTCAACAGCAACAACAAGAGGCCAATTGCTGGAAGAGATGCGGCGGGAGATAAAAGAGTCAAAGTGGAAGGTAGGCAGTCGTCTGAAAACTGCAAGTTTGTGATAAACCAGGACACCGAGCTGAGGAATGCTGGAAGAAGCTCGGGGCATGCTTGAGATGTGGTGGTCGTGACCACCGTATTCCGGATTGTCCTATGCTGAAGGACCACCCGGGAGAGCCCAGAATGCACCACGGCGTCAGGGACGCCTTAATGCTGTCATAGAAGCTGACCTACCCGAGGAAGGGGGTATGGTGGAAGGTACCATTTCCATACACTCTCAACCTGCATTTGTACTTATTGATACGGGAGCTGCATATTCCTTTATTTCCACCACATTTGCTGCAACTTTACCTGTCAAACCTGTACCCTTGAAATCCAAGATCATTGTAGCCTCTCCACTAGGCTCAGAATCTGAACTCACTCACTACTTGCCAAAGTGTGAAACCATAATTGGAGGACACAATCTCCCTGCAGACCTTATCTGTTTAGACATGAGGGTTATGATGCCATTCTGGGTGTCGATTGGCTAATTAAATATGATGCCGATGTAAACTGTCGCCATAGGAGGGTCACTTTTAAAAGATCAAACCTTCCAACTCTATCACTACTTGGCACCCGTTATCACAAACACCCTATCTTGATATCCTCCTTGAAGGCTTCTAAGCTGATCAACCAGGGTTGTGATGCTTTCCTAGTTTCCGTCTTGGCTACTGAAAAGAGGAAACCGACCTTAGAAGACATTCCAATAGCCAGGGAATATCCTGATGTATTTCCTGAGGAATTGCCTGGTATACCACCTGAGCGGGAGGTAAATTTCACCATTGAGTTACTCCCTGGGGCAGCCCCTGTTTCAAAGGCCCCGTATCGCATGTCCCCTGTTGAATTGCAGGAGTTGAAGAGACAGATCCAAGAACTGCTAGATCAAGGTTTTATCAGGCCTAGTACATCCCCGTGGGGAGCGCCAGTACTATTCGTCAGAAAGAAGGACGGATCAATGAGGCTTTGCATTGACTACCGTCAGTTGAACCAGTTGACAATAAAGAACAAGTATCCACTACCCCGCATCGATGAACTGTTTGACCAGATTTCTGGCGCACAATATTTCTCTAAGATAGATCTAAGATCTGGCTACCATCAACTAAGGATAAAGGAAGAGGATATTCACAAATCTGCATTCCGGAGTAGGTATGGTCACTATGAGTTCGTGGTCATGCCGTTCGGATTAACCAATGCTCCAGCGGCTTTCATGCAACTTATGAACAATATTTATAGGCCCTACTTGGACCAGTTCATAGTGGTGTTCATTGATGACATCCTTATTTACTCCAAATCCAAAGAAGAACATGAGGAACACTTGAAGGTTGCTCTGCAAGTGCTCAGAGATAACCAACTCTATGCTAAACTTAGTAAGTGTGAATTCTGGATGGAGGAAGTATCTTTCTTGGTCACATCATATCCAAGGAGGGAATCTCTGTAGATCCATCCAAGGTGGAGGCGGTAAAAATTGGGAAAGGCCGACAACTGTGTCGGAGATCAGAAGCTTTCTGGGGTTAGCCGGTTATTATCGTCGCTTCATTAAAGATTTCTCAAAGATAGCTGTACCAATGACCAGGCTTACCAGGAAGGAGAATCCATTCGCATGGACTGACGAATGTGAAGAAAGCTTCAGGGCATTGAAAGAACACCTTACCTCAGCACCCGTACTAACCTTGCCAACTGCCGGGGGTAGTTTTGAAGTATACACCGATGCATCCGGGATCGGCCTTGGCTGTGTGCTGATGCAAGAAGGGAAAGTTGTATGCTACGCGTCCAGACAATTGAAGAAGCACGAGGACAATTATCCCGTACATGATCTGGAGCTAGCTGCTGTAGTCTTCGCCTTGAAGATATGGCGTCATTATCTATATGGTGAGAAATTCATTGTGTTTTCTGACCATAAAAGCTTGAAATATCTGTTTTCTCAGCAGGACTTGAATATGAGGCAACGGAGGTGGTTGGAGTATCTCAAGGACTTCGACTTCTCTATTCAATATCATCTAGGAAAAGCAAATGCTGTGGCAGATGCTCTTAGCAGGAAGCCGATGGCTACCTTGTCTAGTCTCATGGTGAGTGAATGGAGGTTATTAGAAGACTTCGCCAAGTTAAATATTGATGCAGACATCAAAGAGAAGGGATGCTTTGTTGCAAGTGTTAGAGCACAGCCCACACTATTGGAGGACATCACAACACTCCAAGACAATGACCCTATAGTTGTGGAGATTAAGGCTAATCTGGACCAGAGGCCAGATTTCTCATTAACTGAAGATGGAAGGCTATTGTTCCGGGATCGAGTCTGTGTACCCGACCATGCAAACAAAGAAAATGATTATGGACGAGGCTCACAAGACCAGATATACTATTCATCCTGGAACTACCAAAATGTATCAGGATTGAAAAGAAGCTTCTGGTGGCCTAATATGAAGAGAGAGGTGGCGGAGTATGTCGCCCGATGCTTAACATGTCAAAGGGTCAAGGCAGAACACTTACGACCCGCAGGTAAACTCAAACCCCTAGAAATTCCGGCATGGAAATGGGAAGGTATAGGGATGGATTTTATTTTCGGACTACCTAAATCTAGAGGTGGATTCGATGGTATCTGGGTTATAGTCGACCGCTTAACCAAGTCAGCTCACTTCTTGCCAGTGAAGAATAAGTGGTCAATAGATGTTCTGGCTGCATTGTATGTGAAGGAAATAGTCAGATTACATGGAGTACCGGTGTCTATCGTGTCTGATAGAGACCCCAGGTTTACATCCCACTTTTGGAAAGGACTGCATTACTCCTTGGGATCTAAACTAAATTTTAGCACGGCTTTCCATCCACAAACAGATGGACAGACGGAGAGAACCAACCAGGTGATTGAAGATATGCTCAGAGCATGTGTCCTAGATTTTGGAGGTAGCTGGCATGAACACTTACCTCTTGTGGAGTTCGCCTACAATAATAGCTATCAAGCTAGCATTCAGATGGCACCATTTGAAGCACTTTATGGCAGAAGTTGCCGATCTCCAATATGCTGGTATGAGGTTGGCGAAAAACAAATGTTAGGACCAGAGATGATAAGGGAAACCACAGAGAAGGTGAAGCTTATCAGAGAAAGAATGGCAGTGGCGCAGCAAAGACAAAAGGCATATGCAGATAATAGAAGAAGAGATCTGGAGTTTCAGGTGGGTGAACATGTATTCTTGAAAGTGTCTCCAGGCCGTGGGATCAGACGTTTTGGCATTAAAGGCAAGTTGTCACCAAGGTTTGTCGGGCCTTTCGAAATCCTTGAAAGAGTCGGCGAAGTGGCATATCGTCTCGCTTTACCACCCAAATGGATGGAATACACAATGTGTTCCACATATCCATGTTGAAAAAGTATGTACGAGATCCATGGCATGTTATAGAATACGAGCTTCTGGAGTTCAACAAAGACGGAACATATCAAGAGAAGCCAATTAAGATTGTGGACCGGGAACTGCGCCAACTAAGGAACAAGGTTATCCCACTAGTAAGGGTTAGATGGAATCAACGCATGGATGAGGACGACACGTGGGAAACCGAGGAAGCAATGCGCAAAAGATTTCCGGAGCTATTCACAAGTAAGTACACCTCACTTGTAAAATAACTTGCTGTACATGAATTTGGGGACCAAATTCTCTTAAGTGGGGGAGGGTGTAGCACCCCGGAAATTTTAATATATAAAGAAATCAAATTTAATAAAAGTGTTGGAGGACTTCCAACATTATATATAATGACCCAATATCATAAGCGGGTCAATGGACATCAATTGGCCCAATAATCAAATAAAGCTAGAAAATGCATGGAAATTCGTAACTCTAAATAGGCTGAAATTAGAAAGAGGCAATTTGAGTTGAATTGGGATGCAATCATGCATTCTTGGCAACCCAAAGTGCCTATCTATGGTGGGAGGTTTCCTAAAGCCTCACACACTCTAAGGGAGGAAGGAATCCTCAAAAGATAGGAAACTGCCCTGTCAAAACCGCAGCTTAGCTTTCCTAGTTATAATAGGACTCCTAAAACACCATGGTTGCTTAAATACTCTTCACCAAAACCTAGGAACGAGTTTTAGAACTTGCTGGGGTCGTGTGGAGAAGTTCTTGGTGGCTGGGGAGCAGGAGATCATCCACACCAAGGCGTTCTTCTTCCCCTGTTTCGTCTGCTGCGACCTGCACAGACCATCATCTTGAAGTCGACCAAAGGTGAGTCAAACCTAAACCAAACCTTGCAAGGCTTATACCCCTGGAAAGAGGGTCAAGGCTACGTTCTAACCCAAGTGGAATTCTCAAATTCCATGCAGTATACACGGAGCAGTAAGCGTTTTCCTCCGAGTGTCTGAACTCGGGTTTTCTGGAAAAATGAGATTTCTTCACCCAGAAGGTAGGTTTTCTCGGGCCAATCTTAATATATCCTATAATGTGTAGAGCATCAAGTTAGCTTTCGTTTCCCACTGGTTTCATCGAATTCTAATGAGTATATTTTGAGTTATAAGTGTTTTTCCAAAGTCGCGCACTGTTAGGGTTTTTCCCGTTCTTCTTATTATGCACGTGATTCGAGACTGAATTTGACTAAACTTCCTTCACAAAGGTTTTCTAATTGAAGTCACGATCATCTTTTATGTTGGACGTTTTGTCCAAAAGTCCTTGGTTAGAGAGTTACAGGCGTGGGAATAGAGTCACTGCATGATACTGGGATTTCGGGCTACACTTGACTTTCTGTTCTTCATATGTTTTCTCGGGATTCGAGACTGAATTTGATCAAACCCCAACATCAAAGTTCTTCTACTAGTTGTCTCGTCATCTTTTGTGTTGAACGTTTTGTCTAAATGTCATTAGTTAGAGAGTTATAAGATGGGTAAGTGAATCGCTGCATGAGACATGTTTTCAGGTCACACTTGACCATAAGTTTTGTCTGGAAGCCCTCTAGTGTCGACACTACCTCATCTAGTGTCGACACACTGTCCCAAGGCAGCCCAGAGAGTGTTCTGGGAAGCCCTCTAGTGTCGACACTACCCCATCTAGTGTCGACACCCTGTCCCAAACAGCCCAGGAAGTGTTCTGGGAAAGCCATCTAGTGTCGACACTGCCTCATCTAGTGTCGACACACTGTCCCAGTTTTACCCAGGAAGTTCTGGGAAACTGATCTAGTGTCGACACTACCCTATCTAGTGTCGACACACTGTCCCATGTTTTCCAGAAGGTCTTCTGGAACCTGGCTCTAGTGTCGACACTACTTGAACTAGTGTCGACACTACTGACCAGTTTGTCATGTTTCTGCTTTGTGTTTGAAGCATAGTGTCGACACCAGCATGGATTGTGTCGACACTACCTTTACAAGATATTGCATATTTTGGTTCTTTTCATTACATAATGTCTATTAATGGCTTAAAAGTGTTTAACCCATTGAAAAATCCTTAATTACATGAATATTATTCTAATTGCTTTCTTAATGATATGATCATACATGAAACTTGTGATTTACTCTTGTTACCATTCTAGCTTGCTTTAAGTGATAAATTTTATCTTAAAATCTTGTAAACCCATTGTAGCTAAATGCATTGTTCATTGCATGCCATCATGTTAAGTGTTTTTCGAGAGTTTGAGACCGACGGATTGTGAATTTACACATGTGCATTTCTACACACTTATACATCTAGGGCGTGCACTTCTTTCTCTTCTTGTTCTCGTGAGTGTGAATTGCCATCTAGACTAAAGCCATAAATGTAAAGATTGAACTAAATTGTAAATCTATCTTTCAGCTGCCGAATTTATCTCTTGACTATTGTCCTCATGGAATCATGTTCAATTTATTTCTTATCATCATCATGAACATGACATTACACATGCTTACTTATTGAAACTCTCATTGGCCATTATTAATGACTGTGGGTATCTTCATTTGAAATTTTACATGAGATGGCTGACAGGGCACGGAGTGTGTCCAAGGGCTCCAGTCTAGCCCAATGACGGAGAGTCATAAATATACTGTTAACCATGGGGTATAATGATTACTGGCGTTGCATCTGCGCTGGGAGTACTTTCTTGCTTGTTGAATGTTAGATACATAACCACATACACGTGTCCTGGTGTACATTCTTGATGGATCTTTTCTTGGTGTACATTGGTGTCTACGTGCCTGATTAGTGTTACTTGAACGTGCTTGTGCAATCTTGCTTGCTTGCTTGCGTGATATGGCCATCCTGCATTTATTGCAACTAGTGATATCTTGCTTTCTTGAAAACTATTGACATCAAGTGAAATCTTGCGTGCTTGTGCAAAGTGATCTATTGCTAGTTCTTTCTTGGCATCTTGTTCAAAAATCTTATTTTCTATCTTGTTCACTCTATCCAGCTTGTTTTATACATCATGTTTTAATGAGTTTTGTTCGTACTTGCATATCATTCATCGTACTTGCCTAGTTCTAAAATGTTAATCACTTATATCATTGCCCGCACATTGAGATATAAATCCTACTGGGCTAGTTTGCTCATCCCCTACTTTTACCCAATCTAGGTGACTATGAAGTTCAAGAGGAAGAGCAAGTCGAGGATGGGAATGCGTCCGAGTGAAGAGCGTTCCAAACATGAGTCTATCTATAGTTAGTTTATTGTGAGTGTTAGAACAATGTAGTAGGAAGTGAGGTATTATGTACTTTTGCTTTATTGAGTCTTAGTCATGTATTAGTTTATCTGAGACAAATATGAGATTTGAATACAATTTATATTGAGTTCAACATTTGGGCCCTATTATGATGTTGTGTTGATACACATTTAGCGCGTGCTAGCTAGAGGCTTATTTGCCGACTGTCCACGTCTCGAATATCGACTCGAATTATTCGAATAATATCCGCTGCGTAATTCTCGGGACGTGACAGCAAATCGCCCACGTCGCTCTTCCCCGTGCAGCTGGAGAGATCGGCGAAGGTGTGCGCCAGGAAGGCCGCCCCCACGCATACTTCCCACACGCTTAGATCCTCCAAAATCCAGGAATCGGCAATGGATGTCGTCCCCTTGGTAGTCAGCAGCATCTTCCTTGGAAAAACACTAGGAATCGCCTCAAGTCTCTGGCCACCCCTGTCCTATCCTTGGGGTCCTGGCTATACACCGCTTTGGCCAGCCCCGCAGCCCGCTACACAAACTCTGATAGCGTCTCCACCCCAGTCTGCCTCACTCCACAGTTGCCCAAACTCTCCAACAAGACTACTCGGTCAACCATCCTCCGGTCGCAAACTCTGAAGGATCGAGATAGGTGAGGACAAGATCTAGAAGGGGGGGTGAATAGATCTAATGCCAATTAACGCGGAAGCTTAAGCAATTAAAAATTACTTCTAATCAGGGATCAAATCACCCAATTAATTTACTGATCTGAAGTGTGATTTGGGTGTGTGAGCAAATCAATTAGTAGTGTGAACGAAATCTCTATGCATGCATCTAGCGAGATACAAAGGCAAACCACAATTCAAACCAATGCACAAAGGATTTTTAGGTGGTTCGGAAATCACCTCCAGTGACTCCTACGTCCACCCCTCACACAGTGAGGCCACACTACTCAAAAACCCTGAGTACAACTCACACAGGAGCACGACGACTCCAAACACCCTTGAGCACGACGACTCAAGAAACACCTGGAGCACGACGACTCCAAACCCCTGGAGCACGACGACTCCAAACTGAGTACGACGGCTTAAACAACAACCGGAGTACGTCGACTCCAAATTGAGCACGACGGCTCAACCACACAGTGAGCACGACGACTCACAAACTCCTGAGCACACAGGCTCACAAACAACTTGCTAGAAAAACACAAGACTTAGATCCTCTAGCAATAGATCTAGTCCAACCAGAGTTAATTCATGAGACTCATGCAACAACCCATGCATAATCTCAGAATCACTCAGAAGAGAAAAAGGAACATGAGTATTGATTGATAGACTCTTCTCTTCAGATGTACTCCCTTGTAGAAGGTCGAATTGTGAAGTGCTTTAATCTCTGGAAGTTCCTGGACGATGCTCTGCAATTTGATCTTCAGGATCTTCCTTGAATTCTTCACAGAAATCGGCTTCTATTTGATCTGCTCCTTTGAAGTTGATGCTAGTGCTTCATGTTGATCAGACTTCTATCCTTGTGCTTGGAGGAGGGTGAATTGAAGTGTGGAAGCACAGGAGGGAGCAAACAGGGAGGAGGAACTCTCTAGCCGCCACTTGCAGATGCTGGAGGCTCTTAGAAGGTTCTCTTAGGGATGAGTGCCCTTAAGGAGGGTATTTATACTTAAATATCCGAAAGATACCCTTGGGGTACGTGGGCACATGATCCAATGTTGATCCACCATCTCCCCAGGGTGCCACGTGTCCAGGAGGAATCTTAAGTCACAGAGATTCCGGAGTGTCTCGACCTGCCCTTGAGGTGTGTCGACACACTGTCCCAGACTGGCAGAACAAGTCCCTGGGAGAGGTCTCTAGTGTCGACCTGAGATGGTTCAGTGTCGACCTGATCCCATGTAGTGTCGACCTGAGATGGTTCAGTGTCGACCTACTGTCCCAGACAGCAAAACAGGCCTTCTGGGAAGGCTATCTAGTGTCGACACTGCCTGATTTGGTGTCGACCTGAGATGGCAATCTGTTCATATATTTCTCTGGAATCTGTCTCTTGTGTCGACCTGCTCTGGACTAGTGTCGACCTGAGATGAACTTTTCTTCACATTTCTGCCTTTGTTCTGAACCATTGTGTCGACACCAAGGATGGTTGTGTCGACACTACCTTTGCAGAAAATGTTTGTTCCTGAGAAAATAAACCCATAAATCATTAGATAAATATATTATCATGAATATCAATGATAAATGTGCTTGGAACCATGCTTTTTGAATATTGTAATTTCAGGTGATGTATTTTACATGTTCCAATGGTTATGCATTAAAATCACAACTTGTCATCATCAAATGTGAGGAGAAATGAATCATATTCACACTCAACCCAACAAACTCGTCCTCACCCATGGGCTCTAAGCCAACAAGTCTCGGTGTGCTCTGTGTAGTGTGTGTATGTCACACTCGTCACCACCTCACCGTCCACCCGGAGGCCGATGATCCTCGCTACGTCCTCCAAAGACGGCACCATATGCCCCCACGAGAAAAGGAAGGCCCTGCTAGCCCGGTCCCATCTCTCCCTGATAGCCTGTACCAAGGGACTGTCCACGTAAAATGGCTCGATCTCCAAGATCGGACCGAACCCCATCTCCCGGATCCTCTCTCTCTAAAAATCCGGGTGCCCCTGGTATGCTTCCAATACTAGGGGCCTTTGTAACCTCAGCCGCATCACTCCCTGCACATCAAAAACCATGCACAAGTCAGCACACAACCCAAAACACACATAAAACAATTAAATTGTGCAAATCAGGCCTATTTGCATCCCTCTCTGACAGCCTTGTGAATCGCGACCAGCACAGTGGTCGCAGTTCAGCATTGAAACGCGACGGCTTAAGTCATCGCGATTTAGGCCCACCTTCTACCTTCGACCGACGCCCCCCTTCCTCTTTCACCAGCATGAATTAGAGAGTGTGTTCGGAGGACTCACCGAATCCGGCCGTGGGGGACCCTCCCGTCCGAGGCGGCCTTGCTGCCACCTCCTCGCCTCTTCCCCTTCATCCACCGCCTCTTCTTCCTCCATCGCCGCCGTTTCGTCCTCCTCTGCCGTCGGCGCGTTCTCCTGCTCCTCCGTCACCATCTCCAACTCACCGAGAGCAGCTAGTAGCTCTGCCACCATCGCACTGGCCTCCATTCCTTGGGTTTCAACTGCTTTTTCCATCGACGGCGAGCCCTCCGCCGAGGGTCCCTCACGCCGTCGTTTCCCCGCCGTTAGTTTCTTAATGACGAGGTCGAGAGGAAAGGTAGGGAAGGTCGAGAGGAAGAGAGGGAGTCGAGGGAGAATTGAGAGGAGTCGAGGGAGGGGAGCTTGGAGTCAAAGAACAGCCAAAAGAGTGCAATGGAGGCGCCCTCAAGCATTTTGTGGCCTCCGGCGGGGTTAGAAATCGCGTCCACTACAGCCGACGCGAATTTGAAGAGCCTATATTAATTACGTCGGAGGCCGTCGACCCGATTCAGAGAGTCATCATTACCTCGGCGCTAACTTTGAGGCACGCAAAATTTGAATTTTGAAGTACAATTTAAACGCGTCGGGGATAAAAGACGTGATTAATGTGAAAGGCGGCGGCTTTGTTGGATGGGGATCAAGCGGTAATACGTGACGTCTGTATACGTCACGATTCAAAGTGCTCACCCGAGGGCTATTTTCGAGGAGAAAATTAAATTTATTTGGATGATACAATCACGCATAAGGGTGCAATTTGGCTATATTAAGGATGTAATATATCCTTATTGAGAAATTAATTGCGATGCTTACAAACGGCCACCTTGGGCCAAATTTTTCCAAGTTCCCTTACATAAGTCATCCAGTCATCTTTTACCTCCTCCACATGTGGGACCGACCTCCTATAGGAGCAAACTTTCCATAGTGCTTTAATTGTGTCTGCCTCTTCACCGTTCTATTTGTCCCGATTTTCCGCCGCTTGATTGGTGAAAGGTGAGACGGCCCTTGAAAGTTCCGCCGTGGAAGCCTGAGTTGAGAAAGACAGCGGTGTGGATTATAGAGCATGAACTTGGATGCCCCGATCAGTCATAGGTCCACACCGGGTGCTAGCCTTGTCCGCAGGTCCCTGGTAAGAAGAGGCGCCGGAGTACAAGTAAAAGCATTTCTGGGCATGCTTCAGAGGTGATCACGCCAATCCACCCACGTCTTGAGTTGTGGCACTCGGTTAACCACGCGCCCTTCTAAGCAAACTAGATTGTCCAAGTGACGGAGCGGACTTTTGGAGAAAATCCTGGACGAGCTAGGGACATCATTGCTCAAATCAAACTTGAAGTGTAGGTCAGTCCAACAAGTAAATAAGTGCATAGAGCCGTAAGGAGGCCTACCCAAGCTCGCTACTGTGAGTCTGCTATAGAGGAAGGCTAGCACCGTCGGTCCCAATCTCTCGCCATCCCATATGCCGCATACCACGCTTAACTGATCTTCTTCCAGAATGTTCTCAATTGAGGGGAAGAGGAGTGCGCCCGCCACGCAGATGGTGAACCCTCTCATTACATTTTCCTGTCTTGTGTCATCCTCTGCCTTGGTATCTCTTTCATTGTCCAGGCTGCCAATTTGTGCAGGGCAATTCCTTTCTCGATCCGAAGGTCTTGGGCCGCCCTCGCATCCATGAAGCTTTCAAGCACTGCTTTGCTTATATAGCTCCTCGGCATGACCGCCATCTCTTCTTCTTCACCTTGCTTCATCTGCTTCAAGCCTAGCAACAGTTCGACCTCTTCCAGTAGGATGGTGGCCTCAAATGTCTTGAAGAGGAAGGTATGGGTTTGGGGATGCCAAAGTTCTACCAATGCCCCCAGAGCCGCCCAATCTAGGTGAATTTCATGGTATCTTTTGGCGTGGATGGCTAGGTTGTTAATGCCCCACCTTTTGAGGATGGTAGTCATGTCAAGGTTGATGGAGGCAATAAGCTTTTGAAGCCATGGGAGACATATATAACATCGGTTACCCGGGAAAAGTGGATAATCCTGTGGAAGGTTGGCATGGTCATAGCATGGCCTGGTGCATGGTGCATGGTTGCATGAGAGGGGCGCATGGGTCATGGAGAATTGATGGATCGGCCATGAAGGAAGAGGAGGAAAAAAGAAAAAAATAGAAGAGAAGAAGAGAAGAACACATTAAGAACATCAAGAACATGAGCAAGAACACACCAACTTCAATGAAAAAATCAAATTCACTCACCAATTTGGCCTGAACAAGCTTGCATATGTGTCCCTCCACCCTGCTCAATCGTTGAAATCCCTCGATTCTTGGCTTCTTGAACGGGGGAGTATCACCATGCTCCATGGCTCCAATCTTCAACTCTCCTCTTCTCCTTCTTCTCCTTGATTCAATGCTTGAATTCTGCACTTTGGGGAGGGAGAGAGCATGAGAGAGCATGTTGAGGGTGTTTTAAACCCCTTGGCTCGCACAAGGCCGGAGGTAAACATCAAAAGAGAGAAAGGATGCAAACAGCAGGAAATCAAGTCTCGGGTGGAAAGTTTAAATCACGTCCGACGCAGCCGCCGCGATTCAATGCGCTATGTTCGACTTCCATTGCGACAGGGAAAGTTAAATCGCGGCCGACTAAGTCGACGCAATTCAGGTAAGTGAAAGGCGTCCGGTATTCCTGCCGCGATTTCATGCAACATGAATTTCATATCATTCCGCTATATTATTTGTTGCTTGTCAATGCTGATGAATCTTCGAGCGCAGGTTCTGGACACACTTCTCGCCATGCAATTCATACTCACCTTCGGAGATCCCCAGTCTGGTATTGTATATACTGCATTCTACTATATCGTATACTCTATTAGAGCACGTCAAGGACCTCGAGGCTCTGATGAATCTGGAATTTGAGTTCCCCTCCTCCGCCAAAAACGATGATGATTCCAGGGATTTCCTACGACTTGAGGATAGGTCGTTGCGTTGCGGAAGGACGATGGATTCCATACGGTTTCTTGACTTCGACATCGTAGCAATATTATCCTTGATTATTTTATATTTTCATTTGTTTTAATCTTTTTCTTTGAGCCCAGCATGCATCATGTAGAACTTTGAGTATAATTCCGGATAATCACTCTCGTGCTTAACTGAAGAGAACCACTTGTTTCTTAACTCCCATTAACATGAAATATTCCACTCCGAGTCAAGTACTCAGTTCACCTGGTTGATGTTTGAAGTTCATCTTTTGAGAAACTCACTATTTTGGATTCCTATTTCAATTCATCCTTATTTTCCCTAAGATCCACCAGAGGCAGTGGCAGACGCCCCCAATGGTGCAACCTAACGGATTGTGTCCTTAGGTACTTCCCCGATGCTGAAAGTTGATCTTTCCCCATTTCGTGCCCACGTGCACACTCCTTCTTTCGTGCAAACTTTGGTTTTTTTTTTCTCTTGAGATTTTCTACAAACCACTTCACTTTGAATTGACGAACAACTCTAGTCATAGGTTGTTGAGGCGTGTCTCATCACACCTTGGCATCTACTTTTCAGTCGCACCACTTCATTCCACTCAATTCACCCCATTTCATCACTTTCATTTCATTCCACTTCGCTCCATTTCCTTGCAAAGCAGACGCCAAGGCAAGGCAGCTGTAGACATGCCATTTTGGCAACATATCGAGCAAATTTCATGTTATACCGCGATGCCTCAAAGTGGCTCTCTTCAATTAACCTCTTGAGTGATTTTCCTATTTTTCTAGATTTTTCTAGGATTCTTAGGGAATTTTTTAAGGGGTCCAAAGGAGTCTATTGAACTTCTTTTATTCGCGTCTGGTACAGTTGATGCTCTTTCAGGAGTTTGATCCGCGGTGGGTAAGGTCGACGCGTATCACACTTCCTCTTCTGGCGCTTACCCAGTTAGATTCGCGTCCGATAAAGCCGCCGTGATTAAGGGTTTCCATTTTCGATTTATGGCAATTTCCAAAATCATTTTTGGAAAGATTTTGTTCCTAATTAGAATTGCGTCAACATAAGCTGATGTGTTTCTAACCTTCCCTATACTAAGCCGACGTGATTTTTGTTTCCATTTTTTATATTTGGCAAAGAATCGATTCAAATTGGAAGGGTTAGAAATGCGGTGGCCTTAGACGACACGATTCTTAAAATAGCCATAATCATTTTTTGGAAGGGCTTAATCGAAGCAAGTCAATCTTTGAAATCGTGGATGTTTTGTCGGACGCGATTCATGGGAAAGGCGTCCACTGTACTCGACGCGGTTTAAGGAATTTTTCCCTACAAATAGACCCCCGAGGCCACTGTTTTGAGCATCACCCAAGCACTACGGTGAAGCCCTGCTGCACCGGAGACTCACATTCTGAAGCTAAGGAGGAGCAGCACCATTGCAAGCCACTTCACGCCATCTTTCCTTGGAGTTCGGAGCCTTCGTACCTCCCATTCCATTGGCGCAAGGCGGGAGCTTCGTCCACCATTCCAAGCAGCGGGCTACATCGCCATCTCTTTTCCCTCTCTTCATTTTACTTTTATTTCACATAGTTCATACATCACACCCTTTTCTCACACACAACATATCATTTTCTCCTTTCCCACACTTTTTTTTAGGGGTTTAACACCACCCCACGAGGTGTGTTAACGCCCACGTCATTACGTTTTATTTTATTTCATTTTCTTTGATTTCGGTGCTGCACTTCATAGTCTAATCCTCTTTCACATTTTTGTTGCTTCTACTTTTTTTGCAACGTAACCATCTCAGAGCTAAATCTTCTTCGCCGGCCGGCCGGTGGAAGGAGGAGAAGTGATCCCGCACACCACTTTCCCGCACTTTTGGGTGAAGGTAGGTGCCCTCCGTATCTTCCTCTTCGCCCGTCTCCTTCGGTACCCTCGTGTACCTGGTGATCGCACTCCATCCTCGTGCACAAACCCACGCTTTGTTTTATTTTCTTTCCCACTGCCTTTTTCATCTCGTCGTAATTTCTTTTCTTTTCACATAAAAATTTCATTTTTTTAATCATCTATTTGTGGGAGGTGTTTTGGAAAAAACACGTCTACACCAACCTGCACCTGAACCCTCCAAGAAACCCCTTCCAAAATATATCTCCTCTCCTACTCCTTTCCCTACTGCCTCCTCTTCCGCACCTATCCCTTCTCCCTCCATTCCTTATACAACTTCTGAGGCACCTCCTGCCTCCTCCTCTTCTGCTGGTCCCTCTTCAGCTGGTTCTTCCTCTGCAGGACCATCATCTTTTGCCTCTCTTCATCCACCTACTCCACCCTCCTTCATCACTATCATTCTTGAGGGTGCCAGTATAGTTCACCATACTGTGCAAGACATCAAGGATTAGTTTGAAGAAGCCATCCTCCGCACAGTTCTTGCTGTCTCTGCCCACATTCACAGGACTGATTCCCAACCTTCCTCCAGTCCTGCCTCTAAGAAAAGAAAGACCTCTTCAGCTCTTGATTTCCCTTCCAATCAAACTCTCTTTCCTCCTCTATGGTATTCTCTTTCTGTTGTCAACAGAAGAAAAACCTTATATGTCGAATATCTCCAAAAGTGCACTTTTGCAGCCACTTTTGGTCTTCTTTACCTTAACCTTTCTGAACATCTAAATATCATTCTTCCTACTTCTTCTATTCCTAAGGATGAACAAGCAAAACTTCTATCTACTACTGAGTCCAAGACTGAGGATCATGGGCTAGGGCCAACAAAACTCTCTACAGAAAATTTGAGGTTGTCAGGTCCAACATATTTTTACCCTCAGACCATCTCCTCAACTTATCTGAGTGGTTTGTCTGCCAGCACAGAACCTCTTGGGGTCCCTTCATTCAGAAGGAGATCAAATTGATCAGGCAATTTCAGATGTACCAAGACTACTATTTTGTTAACCGCTTGCCAGAACTTCAGCTTGGGCAGTTAAGGGCCGCCATTGCTCAGCTCCGTACAGAGAATCCAGTCAACACCCCTCTTCAAGTTGACTTTGCAACCTTGAAGATGCCTGAGATTGCATTTCTCCCCAAGCTCCACTTCCTTCTTATGGACTCTAAGGTGGGTCCTATCATATTTGAGAGATTTGCCAGAGTCATGGCTAGGATCTTTGTTCAGCAGGGAGCTCCTCTTGCATTCCATAGATTCCTCTTCAGGGAATATCAGAGAGGGTTTATCAAGTCATCTGTTCTAGCTCCACTCCTTGCAGAGGCTGAGAGATTTGTCAACGGTGACTGGTGTAAAGCCTATCCTGAGGCTGCACTTCAGATTGAGCAACTGAATTCTTCCCTGCACAAGTCAAATCAGCTGACTCTCACTCCAGAAAAGTTCATGGATCTCAACTCCATTAATCTAGTTTCAGATCCTTATTCCACCTGGATTGAGAGATACAAGATCTTTGTAGCTCTGCGGAAGGATCTACTTGCTCACAATCTTCACTACCCTCTCTCCATTGATAAATTTCTTCAGCATGCCAGTTTTGGAACTGCAGGTCCCTACAAGTCTACCCTTAGCAATCAGGAGTACACCCGGTTCATAGAAGAGCAGAGGCTACTCCACATCAAGAGACGAAATATAAAGGAAACCACAGAACAGAAGTGAACTTTCCATTCCACATATTTACATGAGATTTACATAGCCAGTTTCTCAACTAAAACCATAAACCTGTACAACATAACCTGGGGCATACCCCGAGGTGCACAAAGAGAGAAAATTACACTGCTGGAGGTGGCGCAGACCCTGCTCCGCTACGGTGCGGCTCGGAACTAGAAGATGGTTGGGAAGCCTCCTACTCTCCCTCACCTGAAAGGAGTAGGGGGGTAAGCCTCACTAGTCACTGGCTCAGTAGGGAAACTCTCCCAAAGAAAATGAGCAAACCACAACTCAAGTAACTAAGCAGGAAACTATTCTATAGCAATTTATAGAATTATCTAAGCAAGATATTAAAGTTGTAATATACTTACCATCTGCTGATCTCAAACATGATTTTACTAAATAAACGGAAAACCAAACAGGTGTACGAGCTAAAGTAGGTAAACGCCAACTCGGGTCGCGTAGCCTGGCTCGCGACACCAGCAACCAACCCGGACAAACACACAGGTCTACCTCTCAGACTCGTAGCCAAGGACGAAAGGTCCAGCTGCCGCTCCACTAAACCAAACAAGAACTGTGGAGACCAACCAAACCACCACACCTGCAAGTCACACCCCGTAGGCCCATGCCTGTCACCTTTAGGGACTCCTGTCCGCCCCGAATATTTAGCAGCGGAATAAATACCGGGGACGTGAACGATAAAAATCGGCGTATCACAGCTGAATAGTGCAGAGTCACAATCGAATATAATAACACATTCAAGACTATAATATGGTTACCAATAGTATACTTTAATTCATTTCATTTAACTAGATACAACCTCACATAAGAAGAATTAACCAAAGGGTCCATCATTCAAATAAACTTCCACAAAAGTTTCACTATTACATAGACTACTCAAATTTCTATTTCTAAACTGTCATCTATTCTAGGACGGGTACTCGTCACTCTTGCCCAGTCCCATCTGACTCCACTGTTTCTTCATCACTACCTGAAAAAGGCAGGATGATAGGGGTGAGCGAACTAGCTCAGTAGGATTTATATCTCAATCACGTGCGGGCACTAGTATACATGATTAACATTTTATATAGGCAGATATGCTTATGAGTATGCTGACAATGCATGCTTTTCTAACAAGTTGAATAGCAAAGTAGAACGGATATCATATCAGATCAATTGTCGAGTTCCATATACAATGGACAGATAATTCAAGATTAAATCATGTCAGAAGAGATTGGCCATATTCAAGCAGAGTTCATGTGTTCACAAACAAACTATCATATCATGTCAAGTCAAACTTATCAAGTCAACAGGAGGCACATTTTCACAATCTTGCATGTCAGGTGTGCTATGCCAAGCACCAAGAGTCCATACTCCCTCGGTTAACAAGTACGTTGGGGCGCTCCTCCCAGGACCGGACAGGGCCCTATTGCACAGGCATTGTATCATGTTTTGGACCGGAGTCCCACGATGTACCGAACAAATATATTCATATTATGGCCACAGAGTTTCAATGACAAGCTCATAGTAAAAAGAACATGATCATTCATAGAGTCAAGGAATGACAAACAGCTCAAAAAACAAGGCAGATAACAACGTATCTTATATTTCATAATTCATTAATGTCTGACATGAGGGTGTTTCTAAAGACAGATCATATGTAGAACATGTACTTTCCTAACATGTATGCATATGACAAATAATCAATTGAACACCGGAAAACATGAAATCATGAAACTCATATGCAAATCATACATTAACACCACTAATATGTCCATACTAATCATGTATTCATCCCCACATTCATAACATATTCTTATCTTATTAATTGACAATAAGCAAGATCACAAGATAATCCAATGATCATAAGAACAATCAAAATTACACACATTAGAATCATATTCATATCATTACCATTTCCTTTAATGGTTTGATTTATTTTAAGTCCATGCATACTATATAACATCATGTACATGCTTGAAGACATCATGAAATGATTAGACCTAAATCATGCAAAATCTTGTAAGGGTAGTGTCGACACTAGATCAGGTGGTGTCGACACCATGCTCCAAACCCAAGACAAAATCATGCAAAACTGGTCAGGTAGTGTCGACACTAGATCAGGTGGTGTCGATACTAGAGACAGATTCCAGAACCCATTTGGAAAACATGGGACAGTGTGTCGACACTAGAGACAGGTAGTGTCGACACTAGATAGCTTTCCCAGAACTTTCAGGAAAAACTGGGACAGTGTGTCGACACTAGAGACAGGTAGTGTCGACACTAGATGGTCTTCCCAGAACACTCTCTGGGTTGTTTGGGACAGGGTGTCGACACTAGTCCAAGTAGTGTCGACACTAGAGGGCTTCCCAGAACACTCTCTGGGCTGCCTTGGGACAGTGTGTCGACACTAGTCCAGTAGTGTCGACACTAGAGTCCTTCTAGAACAAAACTTAAGGGTCATGTGAGACCCTAAAACACATGCCATGCAGCAATTCACGTCAAACTCTTATAACTCTCTAACGATTGACATTTGGACAAAACGTTCAACATGAAAGATGAAGAAGACAACTAGTAGAAGAATTTTGATGTTGAGGGTTTGATCAAATTCGGTCTCGAATCCCAAGAAAACATGTGAAGAACAAAATCAAGTGAAACCCGAAATCACAGTATCAAACAGAGACCCTCTTATCATGCTCCTAACTCTCTAACGAAAAACCTTTGGACAAAACATCCAACATAGAAGATGATCGTGACTTCAAGTAAAAGAACTTTCATGAAGAAAGTTTAGTCAAATTTGGTCTTAAATCGTGTGCACAATATGACGAACAGGAAAAGCCCTAACTGTACAAGACCTCGGAAAAATCACCAATACACGATGAATACTCCATGAAATTGGGCAAATCAAGTGCAAATGATTCTAGACTCAAAGAACTACATGTTGGCATTGGTTTTCTTTAATCTTGGCCCGAGAACACCTACCTTTACGAAGATCTAAAACCTGTTGATGTTCTGGACGCAACAGAGGATGCAGGGGATGAAGCTCCGGATTCCCAGCCTTTCTCCTGCCCCTCAGAAGTTCTTGCTTGCTTCCAAACGACTCCAACTTCGTTGTTAAACCTTCCCTAGAGTTTAGGGATGAGTTTCTTATAGTTTTAGGATGTTGTTAAGAGTCCTAATGATGCTAGAAAGGGGCTACGAGCTCTGTTTCCTAGTTTCCAGAAAATCTGGGATTCCTTTACTCAAAAGAGGTAGCCAAGGTTTAGGAAACACCAATGAGATTGAGTTCGGTTTTGGATTACCTTACATGACTACTCATCCATAATATGACCCTAAATTACCTCACTAATTACTGCATAATTACCTACACGAATTTCTGGGCAATTTCCTGTCCTAGTTTATTCATATTCTTGGGCCAAATATGCTCTATTGGCCCAATCTTATTAATAGGTCATTAACACATGGTATTGGAAGTCTCCAATACGTTTATTTATTTTATCCCTTTAAAATTCTGAAAATTTTAAATTTTCTAATTTCCGGGGGTGTTACAACTCCGGCCTAAGCTCCCTAAAGTGAGGCCTGGAAAGAGGACTAGATGGGTCCAGTACGTCTACTGGTGTCCGTCCCCCCAACTAAGAGCGCGCTACAAGTGACTAAACACAAACTCTCACAAGTCACTGTCCCACTGCCGTCTTTCCCTCTGCCAGACGTCAACTCTCCCCGAGAGTAAGGGTGTCCAGGAAGACGACAAGACCCTGACAGTACCACTGTACCGGACAAACCCCGAGCACACCCACGTGCCTGCCTCACCTCGGAACCTGGGGCTCCCAACTGAAGAGGTAACAATGGAAGGCGTAACACTACCTGCCATGCACACGGAAACTCGTGCACGTTACGGAAACCACGTGAACACATACGGGTCACTAAAACTAGTTACGCACACTACTACGTGAGCATGCAGCTCACCACGTGAACCACACTCCCAAGGAGCACAACAGATGCCAAAGCACCACTAACCATTTCCACACACATCGGTTAACCTTGCCATGCATCGATTAAACAGTAACAGATACATACATTAACAATTGTACGCAAATAACAACGCTCGGCTGCGATCGCGACAGAGGCTCAGGTCGCGTTCAGATAGCGACGCCCCGACCATTCGTAATCAAGAGAGCTAACGTGACGTATCGTCCTGTCGTAAAATCGCGACAGGGGAGGCCGTCGCCTTCGCAGGCGAAAAACCCTATTCGGGTCCCCTTCGCCAGAAAACCCTAAAAACCCTACCATACAAGGTTTCTAATCCATTTTTCATGCTCTTTGTGATGTCCTAGCATGTCATCTACGGTTCTTAAAGCAGTAAACGCATCACACGACACACACACAACGATTCCTCAAAGAAAAAGGGCAGAATCTCCCTACATTGATGAAGAACACCTAACCGGTGATAACCCGGCATTTCTCTCGCTCCACACGCGATCCTCGCGGCGGAGAACACGTCCAACCAAGGCCCACGAGCTCGAATCGCCCAAAAACCCATGAGCAACACCTCCCCTGGCCGAGCAGAGCTTGTGAAAGCTCTGTTCTGCCAGGGTATCTTAAAAATGCAGATCGGTTGGGAACGCGATGTATCGCGACATCGCGACCTGATCGCGACGCGGCTACCCGTCGCGATCCTCCTGTCGACGTCAGCACGCTCGTCTAGCACACGACACGCAGCGCACATGCAGACGACGAGCCAAAGCAACGGCAACATGAACGCGACGTCCCCGAGTTTCGCGATGAGGACGCGACGAGCCCCTCGGTCGCGTTCAAGGACAGAAAACAAACCTGCGTTTTGGGCCAACCAGCCGGCCCACAACGCCCTGAAAACCTGTGAAAACACCTGCAACTCACAAAGTGGGCCACACACTGGCCACCTCAACGAATATAAGACGATCCGAACAGTCGATATGCTACATGTAATCACGGGGATTGACGCCCCCCCCTCGACACAAACAAGTGGTAAAGTAGTGGTGTGTGAACATGGAATGTGATCGCCACCTAGCGAGCTGCCTTATAAATAGAAAATGAAGACGGCTAACTTAACTAGGAAGAGGAGAGAGAAAGGGGGCGGACCTGGTGTCGCGGCGGCCTTAGCGGTCGCGACAGTGCTGATAACGCGACGTTGATTCCAGTCGCGTTTCTTGTCGCGTCATCCGCCGCCGCCGCGTTCTCTTTGTGCGGGAGTTGTTGGAGTGTGGACCTTCTTCTCGTCTTCCAACGGCCGGAAGGCAATAGTCCTTGTGGATGACGCTTGGATGCCTGCCACAAAAGAAAACAAACAAAAGGAAGCTCTATTAGAACACGTTAAACATAGTATCTACTCTAAAATAGAAAGAAAGGATGGGAACATGGAGGAAACGAACCTGGGGGGGTTTTAAACCCCGTTGGGTATAGAAAAAGTGGGTGTGTGCTGAATATGTTCTATCTAAGAATAACATGAAAAATGCATGTAAAAGAAGGAGAGAGGGAAAGGGAGAGAGTGTGCCCCATTAGGGCGACTCCTTCGCGTGGCTGCAGCTCAAAGGATCATCCAAAAGCTTCAGGAGAATGCTGAAGTCGCCCTTTTCACGTCCCGTGCTCCATAGATGATGGAATGGGTTGCGTTAGTGGAGAGGGATTGTGAGAGAAATGGAGGAAAAGGGTGGCTGCAAGGCTAAGTATTTGTCAAAGAAATTTCGGCAGCCCTTCGGGGTAAAAATCGGAGCTCCTGTCCTTGGAGTGAGGCCTTGCTTTTATAGTGCTTTGAGAGAGAGTATCTCCTTAAGGAGAAATAATTAAATGGGAGATAAATCCCACCCAAATCGGATGGAGAGTCCTTAGGAATCTCAAGGAGAGTCCCTAGGGCCCAAATCCGCCTAAGGGGTTGAGATATTCCCTAGGGATAAAGATAAAGCCATGAGAGGATAAATAGGAGGTGGTTGCGGAGGCCTGCATGCGCAGCTGTTGCCGCGTTGTATCGTAGGGCCGTGACATGGAGACGCGATAGGGCGGGGCGTCGCGACTGTATTGACACGTGCATGGATAATGCATGGGCTCTCCGCGGAAGCCTTGTCCGTCGCGACTTATAGACGCGGCGCATGATGCGTCGCGACTAGAAAATCAAAATTATTGTGAATTATCAGCCAATCGCATGAATGGATAAGAGTTATTGATGCCTAAGGACTCTTTCAAAGTGACATGGGCGGGATTTCAAGGCAATTTAATGGTTTAATGGGCTCGAATCAAGGCTAATGATGGGCTCAAGGTGAGTGACCAACTAGGGGCCCACTGAAGTGACAAGAAATGTGGTTCAACCCATTAGCCGGAATCGGATGTCTACAGATTGCCCCTCCTTGGCTTCCACTTTGCAGGGGAACGAAACGAAAGTGTAGTGGACGTGTCACAACGTGATGGCGGAGCGGAAGTGACGCGGAGTGAACTGAAAAGTGGGAGCCAAGGTAAAGAGACACCTGATCTGACTAATGAGCAATTGGAATCTTCGTGAAAGCCCTGAGTTAGCTGCTCGAGCAGGATGCAAAGAAAAGCACGAGTCTGGACGAGAAGGAGAAAAGAAGAGGACGATCAACCCCTCGATTGAGAGGTACCCTAGCCGATTGGCCTGCAGGTTTCGTTTTGGAGGGACATGTGCGTTCCAGGCAGGTAACTCATGACTCTGTCCTAGGAGCGGTTCGCAACCAAAACGGATCAAAGGAATAAGATGAAAATTTGATAGAGAATCCAGACAGGGAAATTCTTGTCAAACTGACGGGAGCAACTCACTTGGAGGCAAACCTTCCGATTCGGAGTGGAATTGGATTTCTTGTTTGGAAAATGAAAGATGATTGGGCATTCAACAAGGGCTCATCAAAAGTTAGGAATGAGTCAGGAAGCTCAAAATGTCACGTCCCGAGGATTTCGCAGTGGATATTATTAATTAATTCGAGTGGATATTTCGAGACGGGGAACAGCAGGCAAATAAGCCTCTAGCTAGCACGCACTAAAGGTGTATCAACACAACATCATAATAGGGCCCAAATGTGAACTCAATTATAAATTGTATTCAAATCTCAACTCATTGTATTCCAAATAGAAACTATTACAGGACTAAGACTCAATAAAAGGGAAAGTACATTCTATTCCTCACTTCCTACTACATGAATCTAACACTCAAAATAAACTACTATAACTGGACTCATAACTGGAACGCTCATCACTCGGACGCATCCCATCCTCGACTTTCTCTTCCTCTTGAACGTCATAGTCACCTAGATTGGGTAAAAGTAGGGAATGAGCAAACTAGCCCAGTAGGATTTATATCTCAATGTGCGGGCAATGATAACTGATTAACATTTTAGAACTAGGAAAGTACGATGAATGATATGCAAGTATGAATAAACTCGTTAAAACATGATATATAAAACAGGCTAGATAGAGTGAACAAGATAGAACAAGATTTGTGAACAAGATGGCAAGATAGAACTAGCAATAGATCACTTTATACAAACACGCAAGATTCAATGATGTTGAGAACGCAAGATATCACTAATTGCATTAAATGCAGGATGGCCATATCACGCAAGCAAGCAAGCAAGAATGTACGAGTACGATCAAGTAACACTAATCAGGCATGTAGACTCTAATGTACACCAAGGAAAGATCCACCAAGAATGCACACTAGGACACATGTATGTGGTTGTTGTATCTATCATTCAACAAGCAAGAAGTACTCACAGCGCAGATGCAACGCCAGTAATCATTATACCCCATGGTTCACAATATATCTATGACTCGCCGTCATTGGGGCTAGATTGGAGCCCTTGGACACACGCCGTGCCCTGTCAACATCTCATGTAAAAATTTAAATGTAGATACCCACAGTCATTAATAATGGCCAATAAGAGTTTCAATAAGTAAGCTTATGTAATGTCATGTTCATGATGATGATGGGAACAAGTAATAAGTATTTGAACATGATTTCATGAGTACAATGGTCAAGAGATAAATTCGGCAGCATAACAATACGATTTATACTTTCGTTCCATCTTTACATTAATGGCTTTGGTCCAGTTTGTAAGTCACACTCACGAGAACAAGAAGAGAAAGGAAGTGCGTGATATCTCCAGGAACTTCAATGGTACAACCAACTCGTCGGCCATGTGGGAATCCATGGTCAGAGGAGATTTACGGAGGCCTTGGTGAAAAGGTCGCTAGTCTACCGATTCGGAATGACCGGTAGAGAGTTTCCAATTTCCAAGAAGGGGTAACTAACAGTGCTAGTGTGTAGTGCGGTACGCGTGTCTCAATTCACAAACCATCAGTCTCAAACTCGCAGGAAGCACTTGACAATATAACATGGAATAAAACTATGCACTTTAACTAATCATGGTTGCAAGATTTTATGATAACTCTTATCATTTAAACATGGTAGAATCAGTAGGAAGATTAATCATGAGTAGCACGAATGGATCATAACATTTAAGGAGCACTTAGAATAGCATTCATGTAATTAAAGCTTTTTAAATGGTTTAATCAATTTTAAGCCATTAAATAACAATCATGTAATGATCAGACCCAAGACATGCGACTTACACAGTAATTATCACGTTTAAATAGACCTCAGGTATATACGGTAAAATTGCAAGAAATAAGTGGTTACAGGTAAGATCCTGAGAAGGCGACATAGCCATATAAGGATGGCGACAGGGTCTGTCAGGCCAGGGTCAGATCGCGACATGCACCTAAGAGGAAGGCGACATGTGTGTTGTCAGGCCGGGGTCAGATCGCGACAGACTCATGTAAGGAAGGCGACAGGGTTGTCAGATCAGGTAGCCGGATGGCGACGGAGCGCATGTCGCCTTGAGAAAGTGACAAGGGTTATGTCGCAGTCAAGCCTCTGAAAGCGACCTATCGAGCCGTCGCGTTCACAGGATCCGTGCCTGACTCTGACAGAGCAAGGACAGAGCTTTGGATTGCGGACCAGTCTTTCCTTCTTTTGACACAGGGTTGTTCTAAAATAGAGAACAAATTGTACCGTGCATGAAAAATAACGAAACTAGTTTTAAAACAACCTAGACATACAAGGGTACTTCCAGTAAATCGGAATTGGAAAATAAGGATGGTTTAAATAGGCTTTGATCACGGGGAACACAAAGTCAGACCAAGGGTAACCTGAAGACGTAGTTTCATGCAGCAACCTTATTATCACACTTATAACTCTCTAACCGATGAGATTTAGTCAAAACGTTCAACATGAAACCTGACGAGGACATCTAGTAGAATAACTTTCATGTCATGAGTTTATTCTAATTCGGTCTTAAAACACGTGCAACATATTAAGAACGGGAAAAGCTCTAACAGTGCGCGACTTTGGAAGAACGCTTATAATTCAAAATCTACTAAATGAAATTCGATGAAACCAGTGGGAAACGAAAACAAACTTGATGCTCTACACATTTGGTATAGGAGATGTTAAGATTTGGCCTGAGAAAACCTACCTTTTTGGTTGATGAAGTCTCGTTCTTCAGAAATCCCGCGTTCAGAACACCGTTTGTAGAACGCCTAATACTCCGTGTATACTGCATGGAATTTGGGCATTCCACTTGGGTTAGGAAGTAGAATCGACCCTCTTTCCAGGGGTATAAGCCTTGCACGATGGGATTTAGGTTTGGCCTACCTTTGATCGGCTTCAAGAAGGTGGTTCGTGCAGGTCGTAGCAGATGAACGGGGGAAGAAAGATGAGCTTAGTATGCTTGATCTCCTATTCTCCAGCCACCAAGAGCTCCTCCACACGACCCCAGCAAGTTCTAAACTCGTCCCTAGGGTTTGGGTGAAGAGTATTTAAGCATCCATGGTGTTTAGGAGTCCTATTGTAACTAGGAAAGAAGGGTTTCGGGATTGGCATGTTGGTTTCCTATTTTTGATGATTTCTTCCTCCATTAGAGAGTCTTGGCCATCAAGCAACTTCCATGGATGGGTAGGCACGAAATTGGGTTGCTAATAGTGCATGATTGCATCCCAATTAAACCCTAATTACCCTTTTTAATTTCAGCCTATTTAGAGTTACGAATTTCCATGCATTTTCTAGCTTTATTTGGTTATTGGGTCAAATGTGATCCATTGGCCCAATTAAGATATTGGGTCATTATATATAACGTTGGAAGTCTCTCCAACACCTTTATTAATTTTTGGTCGCGTCGTATTTCCGTGTTAACGGTTTTCCGACTTGTTTCCTAATTCGGATAATTGGTCATCATGTGATGTTCACTTGGTTAATCGGATTTTTCATCGCACGAATTCCTTCGTGGAACCCTTAAGAATAATGTGTGGGGTTGATTTCCCATTTTTACGAATTTGTCCTATATGTTTTAGCACATACGATAATGACACGTATGTTTAACTACTCCGATATTATGGAAATTATTTATTTCCATTTATTTGAATTTTATGTAATTAAAATTTCCGGGGTGCTACACCCTCCCCCACTTAAGAGAATTTGGTCCCCAAATTCATATATAGAAGATTTTGTACAAGTGAGGTGTACTTACTTGTGAATAACTCCGGGTATCTTTTGCGCATTGCTTCCTCGGTTTCCCACGTGTCGTCTTCATCCATGCGTTGATTCCATCTAACCCTTACTAGTGGAATAACCTTGTTCCTTAGTTGGCGCAGTTCCCGGTCCACAATCTTAATTGGCTTCTCTTGATATGTTCCGTCTTTGTTGAATTCCAGAAGCTCATATTCTTTGACATGCCATGGATCTCGTACATACTTTTTCAACATGGATATGTGGAACACATTGTGTATTCCCTCCATTCGTGGTGGTAAAGATAGACGATATGCCACCTCGCCGACTCTTTCAAGGATTTCGAAAGGCCCGACAAACCTTGGTGACAACTTTCCTTTAATGCCAAAACGTCTGATCCCACGGCCTGGTGACACTTTCAAGAATACATGTTCACCCACCTGAAATTCAGATCTCTTCTTCTATTATCTGCATATGCCTTTTGTCTTTGCTGCGCCACTGCCATTCTTTCTCTGATAAGCTTCACCTTCTTTGTGGTTTCCCTTATCATCTGGTCCTAACATTTGTTTTTCGCCAACCTCATACCAGCTATTGGAGATCGGCAACTTCTTCCATAAAGTGCTTCAAATGGTGCCATCTGAATGCTAGCTTGATAGCTATTATTGTAGGCAAACTCCACAAGAGGTAAGTGTTCATGCCAGCTACCTCCAAAATCTAGGACACATGCTCTGAGCATATCTTCAATCACCTGGTTGGTTCTCTCCGTCTATCCATCTGTTTGTGGATGGAAAGCCGTGCTAAAATTAGTTTAGATCCCAAGGAGTAATGCAGTCCTTTCCAAAAGTGGGATGTAAACCTGGGGTCTCTATCAGACACGATAGACACCGGTACTCCATGTAATCTGACTATTTCCTTCACATACAATGTAGCCAGAACATCTATGACCATTATTCTTCACTGGCAAGAAGTGAGCTGACTTGGTTAAGCGGTCGACAATAACCCAGATCCATCGAATCCACCTCTAGATTTAGGTAGTCTGAAAATAAAGTCCATCCCTATACCTTCCCATTTCCATGCCGGGATTTCTAGGGGTTTGAGTTTACCTGCGGGTCGCAAGTGTTCCGCCTTGACCTTTTGACATGTCAAGCATCGGGCGACATATTCCGCCACTTCTCTCTTCATATTAGGCCACCAAAAGCTTCTTTTCAAATCTTGATACATCTTGGTAGTTCCAGGATGGATGGTATACCTGGTCTTGTGATCCTCATCCATAATCATTTTCTTTGTCTCCGCATGGTCGGGTACACAGACTCGATCCCGGAACGATAGTCTTCCATCTTCAGTTAATGAGAAATCCGGCCTCTGGTCTAGATTAGCCTTAATTTCCACAAGTACGGGGCATTGTCTTGGAGTGTTGTGATGTCCTCCAGTAGTGTAGGTTGTGCCCTAATACTAGCAACAAGGCATCCCTTCTCTTTGATGTCAGCATCAATATTTAACTTGGCGAAGTCTTCTAACAACTTCCATTCGTTCACCATTAAACCTGATAGTGTGATCATTGGCTTCTACTTAGAGCATCTGCCACAGCATTTGCTTTTCCGGGATGATATTGAATCGTGAAGTCGAAGTCTTTGAGATACTCCAACCACCTCCGCTGTCTCATATTCAAGTCCTGCTGAGAAAACAGATACTTCAAGCTTTTATGGTCAGAAAACACAATAAATTTCTCACCATATAGATAATGACGCCATATCTTCAAGCGCGAAGACTACAGCCGCTAGCTCCAGATCATGTACAGGGTAATTGTCCTCATGCTTCTTCAATTGTCTGGACGCGTAGCATATAACTTGCCCATTCTGCATCAGCACACAGCCAAGGCCGATCCCTGATGCATCGGTGTATACTTCAAAACTACCCCCAGCCACTGGCAGTGTCAGTACAGGTGCTGAGGTAAGGTGCCCTTTTAATGCCCTGAAATTTCCTTCACATTCATCGGTCCATGCAAATGGATTCTCCTTCCTAGTAAGCCCGGTCAGTGGTACAGCTATCTTTGAGAAATCTTTAATGAAGCGACGATAATACCGGCTAAACCCAGAAAGCTCCTAATCTCCGACACAGTTGTCGGCCTTTCCCAGTTCTTTACCGCCTCCACCTTAGATGGATCCACAGTGATTCCTCCTTGGATATGATGGGACCAAGGAAAGACACTTCCTCCATCCAGAACTCACACTTACTAAGTTTAGCATAGAGTTGATTATCTCTGAGCACTTGCAGAGCAACCTTCAAGTGTTCCTCATGTTCTTCCTTGGATTTGGAATAAATAAAGATGTCGTCAATGAACACCACTATAAACTGGTCCAAGTATGGCCTATAAATGTTATTCATAAGTTGCATGAAACCGCTGGAGCTTGTTAAACCAAACGGCATGACCACGAACTCATAGTGACCGTATCTACTCCGAAATGCAGATTGTGAATATCTCCTCCTTTATTCTTAGTTGATGGTAGCCTGATCTTAGATATCTTGGAGAAGTATTGTGCAGCGGAGATCTGGTCAAACAGCTCGTCGATGCGGGGTAGAGGGTACTTATTCTTTATTGTCAACTGGTTTAACTGGCGGTAATCAATGCATAGCCTCATTGTTCCGTCCTTCTTTCTGACAAATAGCACTGGCGCTCCCCACGGGGTGTGCTAGGCCTGATGAAATCTTGATCTAGTAATTCTTGGATCTGTCTCTTAATTCCTGCAATTCAACTAGGGACATGCGGTACGGGGCTTTTGAAACAGGGGTCCCAGGAGTAACTCAATGGTGAAGTTTACCTCCCGCTCAGGTGGTATACCAGGTAATTCCTCTGGAAATACATCAGGATAGTCCCTGGCTATTAGAATGTCTTCTAGGGTCGGTTTCTTCTTTTCAGTTGCCAAGACGGAAACTAGGAAAGCATCACAACCCTGGTTGATTAGCTTAGAAGCCTTTAAGGAGGATATCAAGATAGGGTGTTTGTGATAGCGGTGCCAAGTAGGGATAGAGTTGGAAGGTTTGGTCTTTAAAAGTGACCCTCCGATGACGACAGTTTACATCGGCATCATATTCAATTAGCCAATCGACACCCAGAATGGCATCATAACCCTTCATGTCTAAGCAGATAAGGTTGGCAGGGAGATTGTGTCCTCCAATTATAGTTTCGCATTTCGGCAAGTAGTGAGTGAGTTCAGATTCTGAGCCTAGTGGAGAGGCTACTGTGATCTTGGATTTCAAGGGTACAGGTTTGACAGGTAGAGTTGCAGTAAATGTGGTGGAAATAAATGAATAAGCAGCTCCAGTATCAATAAGCACAAATGCGGGTTGAGTGTGTATGGAAATGGTACCTTCCACCATACCCCCTTTCTCGGGTAGGTCAGCTTCTGTGACCGCATTAAGGCGTCCCTGACGCCGTGGTATATTCTGAGCTCTGCCTGGTTGGTCCTTCATCATTGGGCAGTCAGGAATACGGTGGTCACGACCACCACATCTCAAGCATGCCCCGAGTTTCTTCCAGCATTCTTCAACTCGGTGCCTCGGTTTATCACAGAATTTGCAGTTTTCCGCCAATTGCCTACATCCACCTTAGCTCTTTATCTCCAGCTATTCCCTTCCGATATTCTGCCTCTTGTTGTTGTTGTTGACGTTGTTGTTGCGAAAGGTTGGAGCATATTAGGTGCTCCCTTTTTGACGAAGACCGGCTTGGAATTGTCCTTGCCCCTCATGCCATCCACCTTGGCCATAGTGTCTTCTACCAGCTGAGCTCTTTGGACCATTTCAGTGTAAGTTGAATATTATGTGGTCCGAGTCTTTCAATGAACATGGGCCTGAGCCCATCCATGAAACGGCTAGCCTTCAGTCTATCAGTTCCCACCAGATGTGGGGCATACACAGCAAGACGTGCGAACTGAGCCTCATACTCTGTAACACCCCGGAAATTTAGCAATTTAAAAAAAAAATCAGAATTTTAGAGGGATAAAATAAATAAACGTATTGGAGACTTCCAATACCATGTGTTAATGACCTATTAATAAGATTGGGCCAATAGGGCATATTTGGCCCAAGGATATGAACAAACTAGGACAGGAAATTACCCAGAAATTCGTGTAGATAATTATGCAGTAATTAGTGAGGGTAATTTAGGGTCATATTATGGATGAGTAGTCATGTAAAGTAAGCCAAACCGGACTCAATCCCAATTGGTGATTTCCTAAACTTGGCTACCTCTTTTAAGTAAAGGAATCCCAGATTTTCTGGAAACTAGGAAACAGAGCTCGTAGCCCCTTTCCTAGTGTCATTAGGACTCTTAACAACATCCTAAAACTATAAGAACTCATCCCTAAACTCTTGAAGGTTTAACAACGAAGTTGGAGTCTTTTGGAGGCAAGCAAGAACTTCTGAGGAGCAGGAGAAAGACTGGGAATTCGGAGCTTCATCCCCTGCATCCTCTGTTGCGTTCAGAACATCAACAGGTTTTAGATCTTCGTAAAAGGTGTTCTCGGGCCAAGATTAAAGAAAATTAATGCCAACATGTAGTTCTTTGAGTCTAGGATCATTGCACTTGATTTGCCCAATTTTCATGGAGTATTCATCGTGTATTGGTGATTTTCCCTAAGTCTTACACCGTTAGGGTTTTTTCGTTCGTCATATTGTGCAAACGATTTAAGACCAAATTTGACTAAACTTTCTTCATGAAAGTTATCCTAATTGAAGTCACGATCATCTTCTATGTTGAACGTTTTGTCCAAAGGTTTGTCATTAGAGAGCTAGGAGCATGATAAGAGAGTCTCTATTTTAAACTGTGATTTCGGGTTTCACTTGATTTTTGTTCTTCATATGATTTCTCGGGATTGAGACCGAATTTGATTAAACCCTCAACATAAAATTCTTTCTACTAGTTGTCTTCTTCATCTTCATGTTTAACGTTTTGTCCAAATGTCAATCGTTAGAGAGTTATAACGGTTTTAAGTGAATCTCTGCATGACATGTGTTTTCGGTCTCACATGACCCTTAAGTTTTGTTCTAGAAGGACTCTAGTGTCGACACACTACTTGGACTAGTGTCGACACACTGTCCCAAAGCAGCCCAGAGAGTGTTCTGGGAAGCCCTCTAGTGTCGACACTGCCTCAGCTAGTGTCGACACCCTGTCCCAAAACAACTCAGAGAGTGTTGGGTAAGCTATCTAGTGTCGACACTACCTGTCTCTAGTGTCGACACACTGTCCCAGTCTTTTGAAAGTTCTGGGAAAGCTATCTTGTGCGACACTACCTGTCTCTAGTGTCGACACACTGTCCCATGTTTCCAGATGGGTTCTGGAATCTGTCTCTAGTGTCGACACTACCTGAACTAGTGTCGACACTACCTGACCCGTTTTGCCTGATTTTGTCTTGGGTTTGGAGCATGGTGTCGACACCACCTGATCTAGTATCGACACTACCCTTACAAGATTTTTGTATAATTGGGTCTAATCATTTCATGATGTCTTCAAGCATGTACATGATGTTATATAGTATGCATGGACTTAAATTAAATCAAACCATTAAGGAAATGGTAATGATATGAATATGATTCTAATGTGTAATTTTGATTGTTCTTATGATCCTTGGATTATCTTGTGATCTTGCTTATTGTCAATTGATAAGATAAGAATATGTTATGAATGTGGGGATGAATACATGATTAGTATGGACATGTTAGTGGTGATTTGTATATGAGTTCATGGTTGCATTTTCCGGTGTTCAATTGATTATTTGTCATATGCATACATGTTAGGAAAGTACATGTTCTACATATGATCTGTCTTTAGAAACACCCTCATGTGAAGACATTAATGAATTATGAAATATAAGATACGTCGTTATCCTGCCTCGCTTTTGAGCTGTTTGTCATTCCTTGACTCTATGAGTGATCATGTTCTTTTACTATGAGCTTGTCATTGAAACTCTGTGGCCATAATATGAATATGTTTGTTCGGCACATCGTGGGACTCCGGTCCAAAACTTGATACAATGCCTGTGAAATAGGGCCTGTCCGTCCTGGGGAGGAGCGCCCAACGTACTTGTTAACCGAGGGAGTATGGACTCTTGGTGCTTGGCATAGCACACCTGACATGCAAGATTGTGAATTGTGCCTCCTGTTTGACTTGATAAGTTTGACTTGACATGATATGATAAGTTTGTTCTTGTGAACACATGAACTCTGCTTGAATATGGCCAATCTCTTCTGACATGATTTTAATCTTGATTATCTGTCCATTGTATATGGAACTCGATAATTGATCTGATATGATATCAGTTCTACTTGCTATTCAACTTGTTAGAAAAGCATGCATTGTCAGCATACTCATAAGCATATCTGCCTATATAAAATGTTAATCATGTATACTAGTGCCCGCACGTGATTGAGATATAAATCCTACTGAGCTAGTTCGCTCACCCCTATCATCCTGCCCTTTTTCAGGTAGTGATGAAGAACCCGTGGAGTCGGATGGGACTGGGAAAGAGTGACGAACACCCGTCCTAGAATAGATGACAGTTTAGAAATAGAAATTTGAGTAGTCTATGTAATAGTGAAACTTTTGTGGAAGTTTATTTGAATGATGGACCCTTTGGTTAATTCTTCTTATGTGAGGTTGTATCTAGTTGAATGAAATGAAATAAATTATACTAATGGTGACCATATTATATTCTTGAATGTGTTATTATATTCGACTGTGACTCTGCACTATTCAACTGTGATACGCCGGTTTGTATCGTTCAAGTCCCCCGGTATTTATTCCGCTGCTAAAATTCGGGGCGTGACAGTTGGTATCAGAGCCTGAACTTTAGGGTCCAAGGGATTAGGAATATGGAATGAAACTAGATTACACGAGTCAAAACCTGTCGTACCTAATGTGAGCTTGGGTAGAGCCATGGGAATAAAAGTCACATGTGATATATAGATGACTAACTTACATTATTATCTTGAAGGTGATTATTACCTCAATGGCCGCAGAACGTGCCCAGGCTAGGGACATGCAAAGAACCATACAGAACTTGACTCAGGCTATCTTACAAGCCACCCAGGGTGGAGGTAATCGCGGAGCCAGTGAGCTCCACCGGAATTTTCGGAACATGGATCCACCTAGGTTTGAAGGGAGTACTAACCCAGATGTTGCTGAGCACTAGGTTAAAGAGATTGAAAGGATATTCGGGTTATGCAATGCACAGACCAGAACAAGGTACTCCTGGCTACTTTCCATTGGAAAAGGATGCCAGGGCATGGTGGGAGTCGCGGTAGAAGCAACCCTCAATGGACAACAACTTACATGGGCTCAGTTTATTGAGCGTTTTAACGCCAAGTACTTTTCTGAGAGGGTCCAAGAACGGAAAGCAGCCGAATTTGCGGCTTTGAAGCAGAGAGGACTTAATGTGGCTGAGTATGAGGCCCAATTCTCTCGGCTGTCCCGATACGCTGTTCACTTGATTGGGACAGAAAGGATGAAGGCGAAACGCTTTCTGAATGGCTTGAGGCCCCAGTTCATCACCCAACTGGCGCCAATGGACATTCAAACTTATGCTGAAATGGTTAAGAAGGCTCAACTACTTAAAGATGCAATGGAGACTGCTGAAAGGATTAAGGGAAAATCCGGGAAACGGGAACAAGTGTCTTCTACTGGGAGGTATCAGCCGACTATTGGAAGAAAAGGCCCAGTGGCGGGGTAAATGAACCAGCGGATAAAAAGCCGAGGAGCTAGGTAAGCAAGTGATAGTGGCAACGGGAGAAAGGTGTAGACATTGTGACCGAGCTGGTCATCGGACTGAAGAAGTGCTGGAGAGCGCAAGGGAGATGCCTACGCTGTGGGAGTCGTGACCATAGGATCTCGGACTGCCCAATGTTGAAAGAACAAGCCCCTCATGACAAACGTAAAAATGGACAGAAGAGGCAAGGCCGACTGCAAGCTGTCCAGGAACCAGAAACTGCTGAAGAAGGAGGTATCGTGGAAGGTACACTTACTATTCTTTCCCAACCTGCTTATGTTCTCTTTGATACGGGAGCTACGCACTCCTTCATTTCTCAAACATTTGTTGATACCCTATCTGTGAAACCAGTCCCAATGAAATCCGGGATAGTTGTGTCAACCCCGATTGGTCCGGGTACCAATCTTACAAACCATATACCATCCAGTGAGGTGTTGATTGAAACCCAAAACCTACCAGCAAATTAATATGTATGGACATGGCAGGGTATGATGTGATACTAGGAGCAGACTGGATGTCTGAACATGGGGATAGTATAATTGCAGGAGAAGTAGGGTAACTTTTAGCCAGTACCCAAAACTAGTGTTCACAGGGGATAGAAACCGCAGGAGATTGTCACTTATCTCTGCACTGCAAGCCAAAGGATGATGAGGAAAGGTTGTATGGCCTTTCTTGCTGTTGTAGTCATTGCAAAGAAGGAAGTCAAGGTAGAGGACATCCATGTCGTCAGCGAATATGCTGATGTTTTCCCCGAAGACTTGCCAGGAATTCCTCCGGAGCGAGAGGTCGATTTTACCATCGAATTGGTCCCTGGTGCAGCACCGGTATCTAGGGCACCATATAGAATGTCCCCCGTAGAACTGAAGGAATTAAAAGAACAACTGATGGAACTGTTAGAGAAGGGTTTCATCCGAACAAGCACATCGCCATGGGGTGCACCTGTCCTCTTCGTCAAGAAGAAAGATGGGTCGATGAGGCTATGCATAGATTACAGACAACTAAATCAGTTAACCATAAAGAACAAATACCCTCTGCCAAGAATTGATGAGTTGTTTGATCAATTATCTGGAGCTAGGTACTTCTCTAAAATAGATCTCCGATCCGGTTATCATCATTGAGGATCAAAGGAGAAGACATTCACAAGACTGCCTTCCGAAGCAGGTATGGGCATTATGAATTTATATTATGCCTTTTGGACTAACAAATGCCCCTGCAGTTTTCATGCAACTGATGAATAGCATTTATCACCATATCTTGATAAATTGTGGTGGTATTCATCGATGATATATGATCTATTCCAAGACAAAGGAAGAGCATGAGGAGCATTTGAGGATTTCATTGCAGATTTTGAGGGAGAACAAACTATATGCCAAGTTAAGTAAATGTGAATTCTGGCTTGAGGAGGTATCCTTTCTCGGGCATGTGGTGACCAAAGATGGTATCGCTGTTGATCCATCAAAGGTTGAGGCTATGTTGAAATGGGAAAGACCGACAAGCGTCACAGAGATCAGGAGTTTTCTGGGATTAGCTGGGTACTATCGAAGGTTTATAAATGATTTCTCAAAGACTTGCAGTACCATTAACCAAGCTGACTCGGAAGGAAAATCCGTTTGTGTGGAATGAGGATTGCGAGGAAAGTTTCAACAACTTGAAGAAGTGTCTGACTACTGCTCCTGTCCTCGCCTTACCCACTGAAGAGGGAGGATTTGAAATTTATTCAGATGCTTCTGGTACTGGACTGGGATGTGTCCTAATGCAACAAGGGAAGGTAATAGCTTATGCTTCCAGACAGTTAAAGATCCACGAAGTGAACTATCCGGTTCATGACTGGAGTTAGCAGCTGTGGTATTCGCCTTAAAGATTTGGAGGCATTATATCTATGGTGAGCAATTTAAAGTCTTTTCTGACCACAAGAGTTGAAATACCTGTTCTCACAGAAGGAGCTTAACATGAGACAAAGAAGGTGGTTAGAGTACCTTAAGGACTTTGACTTTTCCATCCAATATCACCCTGGGAAAGCCAATGTAGTGGCAGACGCTCTAAGTAGACAACCAGGAACTGTGCTAGCTAGTATGATGCTGGCGAATGGAAGTTACTGGAGCAATTTGCAAGTCTGAATTTAGACATGGAAAAGAAGGAGAAACAAGTAATGATTTCCAATCTCCAGATACAATCCGGTCTGCTGACCGAAATCCAGGAGAAACAGGGAGAAGACCCATTCTTAGTTCAGATCAGGGAGAAGTTAGAACAAGACCCGACTTTACTCTATCAGCAGAAGGAAGATTATTATTCAGACTAGAACATGTGTCCCTGATCATGAAGAACTCAAGAAGAGGTTACTGAATGAAGCTCACCAGTCCAAATATACGATTCATCCAGGATCAACAAAGATGTACCAAGATTTAAAAAGGTCGTACTGGTGGCCAAACATGAAGAGGGATGTGGCCGATCATGTGGCATACTGTTTGACATGCATGAAAGTCAAAGCCGAACATTTCCGTACGGCTGGTGGACTGCTACCACTAGAATCCCAGAGTGGAAGTGGGATAGTATTGGTATGGACTTTATCATGGGATTGCCCAAGACTAGAGGTGGTAAGGATGCAATTTGGGTAATAGTTGACCGATTGACTAAGTCGGCTCACTTCTTGCCGATCAAGAGTACATGGTCAGTGGATGTGTTGGCCGCTCTATATGTTAAGGAAGTAGTTAGACTGCACGGGGTTCCATCTAGCATAATATCAGATCGGGACCCTAGATTTACTTCACACTTCTGGAAGGGTTTACAAGCAGAAATGGGTACTAAATTAAACTTAAGTACTGCCTTCCATCCTCAGACTGATGGACAAACTGAAAGGACCAATCAAATTGTGGAGGATATGCTTCGTGCTTTGGTGCTGGATTTCAAAGGTCGATGGGACGATCAGTTGTACTTGATGGAGTTTGCTTATAACAACAGCTATCAGGCTAGTATCAAAATGGCTCCATTTGAAGCCTTATATGGCAGGAGTTGCAGATCACCCCTTTGTGGGAATAGGTCGGGGAGAACCAATGGGTTGGACCCAACTTGATTGAGGCCACTGTCCGGAAGGTTCAGATTGTCAGGGAACGTTTGAAGATAGCACAATCCAGACAGAAGAGTTATGCAGACAAGAGAAGGAGAGAACTGGAATTTCAGGTTGGCGAACATATTTTCTTGAAGGTCTCACCTTTGAGGGGAATACAAAGATTTGGGGTCAAAGGAAAACTAAGTCCCAGATTTATAGGGCCATTTGAAATTCTGGAAAGAATTGGTCAGGTGGCGTATAGACTTGCACTACCTCCGCAACTGGCAAACGTGCATAATGTGTTCCACATATCCATGCTGTGGAAGTACTTATTCAATGCCGACCATGTAATTGACCACGAGGACTTGGAGATTCGGGAGGACCTGACTTATGAAGAGAAGCCGATCAAACTGTTGGATCGGAAGATTCAGCGACTCAGGAATCGTACCATACCTATGGTGAAGGTTCAATGGAGTCGAGACGGAGTTACTAATGCTACCTGGAAACAGAGGAAAGAATGAAGAAAAACCACCCGGAACTATTCTCAGGTACGGACTACACCATTATGCTTAAATTTGGGGACCAAATTTCTTAAGTGGGGAGGATGTAACACCCCGGAAATTTAGCAATTTAAAAAATTCAGAAATTTAGAGGGATAAAATAAAAAACGTATTGGAGACTTCCAATACCATGTGTTAATGACCTATTAATAAGATGGGCCAATAGAGCATATTTGGCCCAAGGATATGAACAAACTAGGACAGGAAATTGCCCAGAAATTCGTGTAGTAATTATGCAGTAATTAGTGAGGGTAATTTAGGGTCAATTATGGATGAGTAGTCATTAAGGTAAGCCAAAACCGGACTCAATCCCAATTGGTGGTTTCCTAAACTTGGCTACCTCTTTTAAGTAAAGGAATCCCAGATTTTCTGGAAACTAGGAAACAGAGCTCGTAGCCCTTTCCTAGTGTCATTAGGACTCTTAACAACATCCTAAAACTATAAGAACTCATCCCTAAACTCTTGGGAAGGTTTAACAACGAAGTTGGAGTCGTTTGGAGGCAAGCAAGAACTTCTGAGGAGCAGGAGAAAGGCTGGGAATCCGGAGCTTCATCCCTGCATCCTCTGTTGCGTCCAGAACATCAACAGGTTTTAGATCTTCATAAAGGTAGGTGTTCTCGGGCAAGATTAAAGAAACTTAATGTCAACATGTAGTTCTTTGAGTCTAGGATCATTTGCACTTGATTTTCCCAATTTTCATGGAGTATTCATCGTGTATTGGTGATTTTCCCGAAGTCTTGCACCGTTAGGGCTTTTTCTCGTTCATCATATTGTGCACACGATTCAAGACCAAATTTGACTCAACTTTCTTCCAGAAAGTTCTCCTAATTGAAGTCACGATCATCTTCTATGTTGGACGTTTTGTCCAAAGATTTTTCGTTAGAGAGTTAGGAGCATGATAAGAGAGTCTCTATTTTAAACTGTGATTTCGGGTTTCACTTGATTTTTGTTCTTCACATGATTTCTCAGGATTCGAGACCGAATTTGATTAAACCCTCAACATAAAACCTTACTACTAGTTGTCTTCTTCATCTTTCATGTGAATGTTTGTCCAAATGTCAATCGTTAGAGAGTTATAAGGATTTGAAGTGAATCACTGCATGGCATGTGTTTTCGGGTCTCACATGACCCTTAAGTTTTGTTCTAGAATGACTCTAGTGTCGACACTACTTGGACTAGAGTCGACACACTGTCCCAAAGCAGCCCAGAGAGTGTTTTGGAAGCCCTCTAGTGTCGACACTGCCTCAGCTAGTGTCGACACCCTATCCAAAACAACCCAGAGAGTGTTCTGGGTAGCCATCTAGTGTCGACACTACCTGTCTCTAGTGTCGATACACTATCTCAGTCTTTCCTGAAAGTTCTGGAAAGATATCTAGTGTCGACACTACCTGTCTCTAGTGTCGACACACTGTCCCATGTTTCCCAGATGGGTTCTGGAATCTGTCTCTAGTGTCGACACTACCTGAACTAGTGTCAACACTACCTGACCCGTTTTGCTGATTTTGTCTTGAGTTTGGAGCATGGTGTCGACAACCTGATCTAGTGTCGACACTACCCTTACAAGATTTTTGTATAATTTGGGTCTAATCATTTCATGATGTCTTCAAGCATGTACATGATGTTATATAGTATGCATGGACTTAAAATAAATCAAACTATTAAAGGAAATGGTAATGATATGAATATGATTCTAATGTGTAATTTTGATTGTTCTTATGATCCTTGGATTATCTTGTGATCTTGCTTATTGTCAATTGATAAGATAAGAATATGTTATGAATGTGGGATGAATACATGATTAGTATGGACATGTTAGTGGTGATTTGTATATGAGTTTCATGGTTGCATGTTTTCGGTGTTCAATTGATTATTTGTCATATGCATACATGTTAGGAAAGTACATGTTCTACATATGATCTGTCTTTAGAACACCCTCATGTGAAGACATTAATGAATTATGAAATATAAGATACGTCGTTATCCTGCCTCGATCTTTTGAGCTGTTTGTCATTCCTTGACTCTATGAGTGATCATGTTCTTTTTACTATGAGCTTGTCATTGATACTCTGTGGCCATAATATGAATATGTTTGTTCGGCACATCGTGGGACTCCGTCCAAAACTTGATACAATGCCTGTGCAATAGGGCCCTGTCCGGTCCTGGGGAGGAGCGCCCCAACGTACTTGTTAACCGAGGGAGTATGGACTCTTGGTGCTTGGCATAGCACACCTGACATGCAAGATTGTGAATTGTGCCTCCTGTTTGACTTGATAAGTTTGACTTGACATGATATGATAAGTTTGTTCTTGTGACACATGAACTCTGCTTGAATATGGCCAATCTCTTCTGACATGATTTTAATCTTGAATTATCTGTCCATTGTATATGGAACTCGACAATTGATCTGATATGATATCCGTTCTACTTTGCTATTCAACTTGTTAGAAAAGCATACATTGTCAGCATACTCATAAGCATATCTGCCTATATAAAATGTTAATCATGTATACTAGTGCCCGCACGTGATTGAGATATAAATCCTACTGAGCTAGTTCGCTCACCCCTATCATCCTGCCCTTTTTCAGGTAGTGATGAAGAACCCGTGGAGTCGGATGGGACTGGGCAAGAGTGACGAACACCCGTCCTAGAATAGATGACAGTTTAGAAATAGAAAATTTGAGTAGTCTATGTAATAGTGAAACTTTTGTGGAAGTTTATTTGAATGATGGACCCTTTGGTTAATTCTTCTTATGTGAGGTTGTATCTAGTTGAATGAAATGAATTAAGTATACTAATGATGACCATATTATAGTCTTGAATGTGTTATTATATTCGACTGTGACTCTGCACTATTCAATGTGATACGCCGGTTTGTATCGTTCACGTCCCCCGATATTTATTCCGCTGCTAAATATTCGGGGCGTGACATACTCAGCCACAGACATTCCTTTTTGTTTTAGTGCGGCAAACTCAGCTGCCTTCTTCTCCTTGACTCTCTCAGAGAAATACTTTCCCCGGAATATCTCCAGGAATCCGGCCCACTCCAGTTCGCCAACATTAGGTAGGTGGGCCGATGTGGCCTTCCACCATGCTCGGGCATCCTTGGTAAATTGAAAAGTGGCCAGTACCACCTTTTCCCTATTAGTGCATTGCATTACTTGGAAGATCCTTTCTATTTCTTCCTGCCAGTTTTCTGCCTCGTCTGGGTCAGGGGATCCAGAGAAACGAGGTGGGTTTAAACTCCTGAAATTCCGCTGCAGATCACCGGCTCCATTCCTTGCAGCTCCAGCTTGATTTCCAGCCTGAACACATTCTGTAGGGCCTGAGTCAATCCAGCCACGGTTTCTTGCATAGCTTGCCATTGGTTACGAGCCATTGCAGTTG
>CM024758.1:122115385-122155982 GCA_014218235.1 Colocasia esculenta | reverse complement strand
CATCCGAGTGATGAGCATTCCAATTATGAGTCTATCTATAGTTAGTTTATTTTGTGTTAGAACAATGTAGTAGGAAGTGAGGTATTATGTACTTTTGCTTTTATTGAGTCTTAGTCCCTGTAATAGTTTCCAATTGGAATACAATGAGTTGAGATTTTAAAAAATTATTAGTTGAGTTCAATATTTGGGCCCTATGATGATGTATGTTTTTATACATTAGTGCGTGCTAGCTAGAGGCTTATTTGCCGACTGTTCACGTCTCGGGATATCGTCTCAAATTATTCCGCATTATAAATCCGCTGGGTAATTCTCAGGACGTGACACGGCTGGCGTGCTCAAGTCACAGACTTGGAGCAAAAGGGAAAACGGTGGGGACAGTTGCGTGGAATCGTTTGTAGAGCTCTCTTAGCTGGTCTGGGTCTCTCTGAGGTGGTTGTGTTGCTCTTACGGTGCGGACTAGCTAGTCCTTCTCACCGCCTCACTCTACGTGGTTCCGGAACCATTTAGAGGGGTCAGTGTGGGACCTAGTCCGGCCAGACTACGACAGTTGTGTTTGTTCTTAGTTCCGCGTCTCACTCCGACGGGAGGTGCTAGACATGGACCGTTGGTCGAGGGTAAGGCGCGTGGCGCACCTGATCGGCTAACTAGTGTAGCGTTCTGTAGCTAGTGTGCTTGTCCAGGCAATGTGTACATCTGTGTTTACAGCTGGGTTCTTGTGGTGCCTTGTTTACACGGGTTTTCAGTCCCGCTGTAGCCTAGACCGATGACCGTATAGTTTCTTTCACACTTCCGCACTTGACTCTGTTTAGTGGAATAGACTTTACGGCTTTATTTATTTATTGCACATAGTTCTATTCTGCTGTTAGAACCAGTGGAGATTGGTAGTCCCTACTGGGCTTCTTCGTGAAGCTCACTCCCTGTTTTGTAGTGAGACTTCATAGCAGTTCCCTCCGCGACAAACTGAGGAGACGGGCCCGTAGTAGTCGTGTCTCTAGTGTGCAGTGTTTCCCCAAGCAGTTGTACTTCACCCTCGGGGTATGCCCCTAAGGGACCTATTTTCCCCTTTTATATTCAGCACTTGTACTTATTTACTTGGGAAGTCTTAGATTGTATCTAGTGTTGGACACTTTTCGTTCACTTGTGGTGTACTTTAGTATGTTTGTTGTTATTTATCTCTTTACCATCTTGTTAGGACCGATCCGTTAGCCCTTCCGGGTCTCCGAATCGTGGGCGGCGGTTTCGATGTTCAGATTCTTGGCAGGAGTCGAGGGTCCGGGCGCCGGGGTCATACACACCTTCTCATGTCAGCATAACTCTTCTGTCTGGACTAAGCAATCTTGAGTCGGTCTCCAATCACCTGAATGTCCCTGTTGTATTTGCACCATGTCTAGGCCTAGCCGTTGCTGTTCTCCAACCTCATTCAGCATGTAGGAGATCTACATTTTCTGCCATATAGTGCTTCGAAACGGTGCCGTCTTAATACTCGCCTGGAAACTATGTTCTTGGCGAACTCAATTAGGGATAGGTGCTCGTTCCAATAACCTTGGAAGTCTATGGTGCAGGCTTTCAACATGTCTTCAACAATTTGATTAGTTCTCTCAGTCTGCCCATCAGTTTGTGGGTGGAATACGGTACTAAAGTTGAGCTTAGTACAAAGTGCACTTTGTAGTCCTTTCCAAAAGTGGGACGTAAATCTCGGATCTGATCCGAGACAATAGATGATGGAACTCCGTGCAGTCTCACTATCTCCTTGACATATAAGGCAGCTAGTACCTCTACCGACCACTTACTCTTATAAGGAGGAAGTGAGCGGATTTGGTTAATCGGTTGACAATGACCCATATGGTGTCGAGTCCACCACGAGTCTTGGGTAAAACCATGATGAAATCCATGCCAAAACTTGCCATTTCCACTCCGGGATATCTAGTGGTCTAAGCACACAGCAGGGACATGTGTTCGCCTTTAATTGTTGACAAGTAAGGCAATGAGCTGCATGTTCGGCTACCTCTCTCTTCATGTTCGGCCACCAAAACGTTCTTTTCATGTCCTGATAATTTGGTACCTCCAGGATGAATAGTGTACTTCATCTTGTGAGCTTCATCCATTAATTCCTCTTCAATTCTTCATTGTTGGGGACGCATGTCCTCCTTTGAAATACAAGCCTTCCATCTTCGGTCATAGCAAAATCCAGTCTTTCAGCTAAGGTTTCCTTGATGCGAACCAAGAATGGATCGCTGTCTTGTTGAGCTTTAATTTTTCTAGCATGTCAGATTGAATCTTGATGTTGGCAACCAAGACTCGATCATCCCTATGTTAAATATTCAAGTCTAACCTTGCGAATTGTTTCTAGTTGCATCTCGCCAAGGACTAGACTCGAAACAGATGCCATCGGCTTTCTACTAAGAGCATCAGCCACATCATTTCCCTTGCCTGGATGGTATTGATGTTGAAGTCGAATATTTTAGGTATTATAGCCATCTTCTTGTCTTATGTTGAGTTCCTTCTGGGATAATAAATACTTCAAGCTCTGTGATCTGAGTAGACAATGAATTGCTCTCCATATAAATAATGTCTCCAGATCTTTAAGGTGAAGATCACAACAGCCCAACTCTAGATCATGCACAGGGTAGTTGACTTCATACATCATCAGTTGTCTGATGAATAGGCAATGACCTTCTCCTTTGCATCAATACACACCCTAGCCTAATTTCTGAGGCATCGGTGTAGACAGAGAAACCTTCTCCATCTATTGGAAGAGCGAGACTAGGCGCTAAGGTAAGACAATCTTTTAGAGTCTGAAAACTCTTCTGACACTCTTTACTCAAGAGTAGGGATTCTCCTTTCGTGTCAGACGCATGAGAGGAATGGCGATCTTTGAGAAGTTCTTTATGAACCGCCTGTAGTAGCCAGCCAGTCCTAAGAAGCTTCTGATTTTTGTGACATTGGTTGGTCTCTCTCAATTGAGTACAGCTTTGACTTTGGAGGGATCAACGGAGATACATCCTTTGAGATGACATGGCCCAAGAAGGACACTTCTTCGATCCAGAATTCACACTTGCTCAGCTTTGCATACAGTTTGTGTCTCTCAAAACTTGCAGTGCTACCTTCAGATGTTCTTCATGTTCTTCTTTGGTCTTTGAATAAATAAGGATATCGTCGATGAAGACGACCACGAACTTGTTAAGGTATGGCCGATATATGTTGTTCATGAGTTGCATAAAGGCTGCAGGAGCATTGGTTAGACCAAAAGGCATAACAACAAATTCATAGTGTCCATACCTGCTCCTGAAAGCCGTTTCGAAGATATCGTCATCCTTGATCCTCATTTGGTGATAGCCAGATCGAAGATCGATCTTGGAGAAATATTGAGCTCCAGATATCTGGTCGAAAAGTTCATCGACCCGAGGCAATGGATACTTATTCTTGATGGTTAGCTGATTGAGTTGACGATAGTCGATGCATAGCCTCATCGATCCATCGTTCTTCTTAACGAATAGCACAGGTGCTCCCCATAGGGAAGTACTTGGTCTGATGAACCCTTTTTCTAATAGCTCCATCAGTTGCGCCTTCAATTCCTTTAGCTCGGCGGGTGTCATCCGGTACGGTTGTCGTAATACCGGAGCAGCTCCAGGGATCAATTCTATGGCAAAGTTGACATCTCGTTCCGGGGGAATCCTTGGCAGATCTTCGGGAAACACATCTGGGAAATTCTTGACTTTATGTATGTCTTCTATTTTAGAGCCCTTCTTTTCAACTATTACAGCCGCAAGGAAGGTAATGCAACCTTTACTTATCATATTGTCGGCCTTATGGCAGAGACTAGAGACAATCCATCTCCTATGCCTAATCCCAGTGAGTGACAACTTAGAGAAATCACTAAAAGTAACTTTCCCTTTCTTACAGTCGACACTTTCCCCATAAGTGGACAACCAATCGGCTCCCAGAATCACATCATAGCCTTCCATGGGCATACACACCAGGTCGGCTTTTAGGTTATGGTCTCCGATCATTACATCGACAAATGGAAAGTATTTGTTCAATTTCTCCTTCTCCTAGTGGTGTTGTGATAGAGAACTCACATCCCATGGATATAGGTTTAGCATTAAGAGTATCAACAAAGTTTTGAGATATAAATGAATGAGTTGCTCCAGTATCAAATAAAACAAATGACTATAAGGAGGAAAACTTGTAGGGTACCTTCTACCACGCCATCGTCCTAAGTGGGCTCTTCATCATGCAGGGCTTGCAGTCTGCCCTATCTCTTAGGCACATAAGGGTGCGTTTCATTTCCTTCGTAGCGGGCACTCAGGAATGCAGTGCTCGCGGCTTCCATAGTGCAGACATGCGCCGACTTTCCTCCAGCATTCATCTGCTGTGTGATCTGGCTTGTCACAGTGCTTGCAGTTGCTTTTGCGGGAGTGATGGGGACAATAACTTGAGTTTCTTTCTTGGCTGGGTCCATCCGTGATGTTGAAAGGACGCTTCTTTCCGTTGGTCGGCCTTAGCAGATGATGGACCAGACGTCAATTCCTTCTTCACGAACTTCCTTTGATACGGTCAGTGAAGTCCGTAGCATCCTCTAGTAGTTGAGCTTTCTTTACCATCTCGGCATAGGTCTGGATGTCGAGGGGGGCCAGTTGAGTAATGTATTGTGGCCTAAGGCGTTGAGAAAGCGCTTAGCCTTCATCCTTTTAGTATTCACCAGATGTTCAGCTTAACGTGCCAGTCTTGAAAACTGGGCTTTATACTCGGCCACAGTCAAGCTTCTCTATTTAAGAGCAGCAAATTCCGCAGCCTTCTTCTCTTGGACACACTCCAAGAAATGCATGGAGTTAAAGCTTCCTTGAATTCGGCCCAAGTAAATTGACCATTAGCTCTGGTCGCTTTACTGACTCCCACCAAGCGCGGGCGTCCTTCTAATTGGAAAGTAGCTAGTAGCAGCTTATGCTCCACTGCACATTGTATAACATGGAAAATTCTTTCCGTCTCCTTTAGCCAGTGCTCGGCCTCATCCGGATCCGTGGATCCACTGAACCTAGGTGGGTTCTAAAAGATGTGCGGAATTGTCCAATATGGTAATCTAGAAGGGGGGGGGTTGAATACATTACTATATGTTAGATAAACTATGACCTTCTTTTTGATGGAAACACAGACTTTTGATATTACAAATAGAGTTTAAATCAAACTAAGTTGTGTGTAATGTGAGTAGATAGAGTAGAAATTTATCTAGCGGTGAGAGATCAACGTGCCTATCAAAACATCTATTATGAAACGTTCAAACCACAGACACGATGATTTAAGGTGGTTCGGAGTACACAACTTGTGTATCCTACGTCCACCGTCCACACACACGCAGAAAGACTGCTTATCAGCAAGTTCACTCGCTACAACACACACACACACTCACGTCATCTGATGTAAACCACGACCAGAACAACATGACAACGTGAATCAAGCACAAGGACGCTTGACTCAACAACACACACACAGAGATATGAAAAATAGAGATAAAGAAGAGTTCAGAGTTGAGATTTCAAATCTAATGTGGAACTCTTCAGATGATCGTCCCGATGTGCTTCAAGCTTCGTCTTGACAGGTATCAGTTGATGGAGAAGCTTGAGAGATGGACAATCTGGCTTCAATCCCGTTCAGAGGATGTCTCTTGTTTGCCTGGAGGGACGGTTGAAGCAGAGCAGCAGAAAGATCTTCTCTCTTGAGACTTTGCAATGGTTTTTGTGTGGTGGCCTGCTTCTGTACGAAAATAACTCCAAAGAGTTCCTTTTATATGGGTGTTTAAGTATGGAGAGTCATGACAATTGGAAACACCGAACTCGGAAACGTATGGAGATCTCATATTGAGATTTTCTCTTCGTCTGTCGACAGTTAAGAACAGCATTTGTTGACAGATGTAGACAGACTTGCAAAAGGAAGAAGTCTGGGCTTTCGGGAGACAGTTCCCTGTGTGGATCTGTCGACAGGCGACTTGAGTCTATCGACAGACACACCTTGCCAGGAGCCTGTTGGTTCTATCTGTGTGATCTGTCGACATGCATCAGTGGGGCTGTCGACAGGTACATCTTTGCAAGTACCTTATTAGATCTGTTTGTGCAGGGCTGTCGACAAGCATTTTGGGGCTGTCGACAGGTACTTGTTTTTAGTGTTTTTCTTGATCTTTTTGCTCTTGTTTTGGTACATTGTCTTGCATGCAATCTAACCTACATTTAAGAGCATTGTTAGTGAGATAATGTGAACATTTAGATGATCAAATAACATGCGTTTCTTGATTAACATTTGCTTGACTTGTCATTCTTATCATGTTTCACACATTCATATCACATGAAATTGTATTGTTCATGAAATGCTCATCGATTGCTTATCATCAAAAACAAACATCTCAAATATAAATCCATGTAAACCCTACATTCTCCCTTTTTGATGATAACAAAATTTCAATTAATGCACAATTAATGTACAATTGATTTTTCTCCCCCTTTGACAACATCCAAAAAGACACGTCATGCACGCATGAATAGAGCAAATAACTGTGATTTTCATTGAAGTGGCAAGCATTACACATAGTTACAAAATGGAGTGACAACGTGACAAAAGAAAATTGCAAGGAAGAGAATAACATGACCAAAAAATCAAACTAGTACATTAAGAACAAGACCATGACCATGACCATGACCCAAACATAGTGGACACCTAACTCTCTAAGCAGCATCATTGCCAGGCGTTGCAGAGGGCTGACGAATGTCATGGAATGTCAGCTGCTCTGCTGAGTCTAGTATGAGCTGAAGCTGGACTTGAGTATCAGCTAGTGCTTCAATGCTCGTATCAACAGTGTCCAATCGCATTTAGGTGCTCAAAGCCTGTGGTCATTGAAGCTGCATCTTTGCCATTTGAGCAGTGATGAAATCTCAAGAGAGAGCTCAGCATGCACTTGTTCATCAGCAGCATCTTATCTTCAGCACCCGAAGCATCTATTGGCTCGGACTGTGAGTCATCACCAGCATCATCTTCATCAACGTCATCTTCTCATCTGCCTCAGCAATTGCCGGTCACTTACCCTTGAGTTCTCGTGACACAACCCCATCAACCAATTTGTAGCCCATCCTGTGAGCAGCAGTGAGATCAAAGGAACTACGAGACTTGAGGTTGTCATCTCTTCTTGGGGATTTGGATGCCGATGAACAAAAGAAGAGAAGTGATTGGACATGCATAAGGCATAGACCTATTGGAATTCGAAGGCATATCCGGATGTGAGAGAGTAAAAGGAGTGGTAGATTGACTTGTTTCATAGTAAGAAATGCGTTGAAATGGGATTTGTGAATGGCAGTCACAAGTTCCCGAACTACCATCCTTGGGGACTACGATTGTGGTAAAGATATGGTGGATGAGACGTGAAGAGGAGTGAAGGAGTTGGCATTCAGTGCATATGATCTTTAGATGAATCGTATGGCTGCCGAGTGATGAGTGTGTAGTACTCAGATGCCAATGGGTGAGTTGCATGATATCAATGCCAGTATTTGGAATTTGAAGTGCAACAGAGAAAGATTAGGGAGTGATCAGAAACGGGGTGCCTTTCACCTTGGTATAAAGATCACCGTGAGCGGTTTCCGGAGGTTGTTGTAGAACCCATCACAGCGGTTGGAGAGTACCGCTTGTGAGAATAGCAGAAGGGAGACCAGCTCTGGGTGTCAAAAAGTGGTTGCAACCCGAGTAACATGTCTTCCAGAGACACGAAATCAAAGTATCTAGGTTGTACAGAACTTGGTAAAGGTGCCATGAACATTGAGAAGCTGCAGATTTGGAGGAATAAGGAGCTCCGGCAAACGATCATCCCGATGCTTTGTGCGGTGCTCGGTATGATCACTGGAACCCTCACCGGCTTGGGGAGAACGAGGACGGCGAGGGAGGGAGACAAGCTTCTTGCTCTTGGGAGCCATCAGAAAGAAGGATTTTGGAGTAGAGAGGGATGTGAAGGGAGGAAGGAGACACGAGAAGGGGGAAAGACCCAAAGAGGCAGACTCTCCTCTGTCGCCCTGGAGAAGGAGGGTTTTGGTGAAAAGGCAAGGAGGAGGGATTTTTTGGAAGTGGAAAAGGGGGAATGGGGTCGTGGGGTCCTTTTAAAGAAAGTGGGAAGGGATTTGAAAGGACGGGGACCCATGAAATCTGCCCTAGATGGCCGCCCGTTGGGCTTCCAAAACAAGTCCTACCGCCGGCTGTCGACAGGTGAACAGTGCCCTGTCGACAAGCACTTGAAGAAAGTGTGCCAGTGAAGTATTTTGACAGGATTTTTCAAGGCAATGAGCATCCAATGTATATATAAGATGGAAAATAGGTAAATACACATTTATAAATGTCATACCCACTAATATTTAGGACATGTCAATTATCAACAATGGTTGTGAAATAATATTCCCCGGACTCCAAGTGCAGCGTAAGGGTACACTGAACAAAAAGACATAGGAGAATAAAATAGACCGCTTGAATAAAACCATTGCAAAAGAACATATATCTTAGTATGTGATAGTCAAAAGGTGTATGAAAAGGATTGTCTACATGGGCAATTTTTCATTAACAATAGCTTGGCCTTGAAAAGGAAAAATTGAGGAGGCTACACTTATTTCTTCTGTGTGATGTGTTCTGAACAAACAGTAAGAGAGAAAGTGGTAAGGGGATCACTATGACCTTTTGACGTGAAGATAGACATGGGTAATGTAACACTCTGGAAATTTGGTGATTTCAAAATTTTAGAATAAAGGGGAATAAATAAATTCCGCAATTATCGGAATGAAAAAACTTACGTACTATTATCGTACGAGAGGAAAACACATCAGAAAATTCTGTAAAAATTATAAATCAACCCCAAATATTGTCCTAAGTGTCCACGAGGAATTCGTGCAACAAAAAATCGGATTGGTCGAGTGTACGGTCACACGTGACCAAGTTAACCGAATTAGGAAACTAAGTCGGAAAATTGTTACACGGGAAAAGTAACCCAACCATAAATTAATTAAACATATTGGAGAGATTCCAACACCATGTATTAATGACACATTAACAATATTGGGCCAATGGGGCACAATTGGGCCCAAGGATAAAAATTGGGACAAGAAAATACCGAAAAAATTCGTGATGTAATTATGCAGTGATTAGGGAGGGCAAATTAGGGTTAAAATTAGTGGTAATGGCCATGCATGGCAACCCAAATCGTGGCCAACCCTGTATGGACACCTTCCCATGGTGTAGCTACCTCCTTTGGGTGAGAAAATCTCAGATTTTGGAAAGTAGAAAGCAGAATTCGCAGCCCCCTTTCCTAGTCCATTAGGACATGTAGATACACCCTAAATCTATAAGAACTTGTCACTAAACTCTTGGGAAGGTTTGGCAATGAGTTGGGGTCGTTTGGAGCGGGCTAGGGCTTCAGAGGAGGAGGAGAAAGGCTGGGAACCAGAGCTTCATCTCCCTTCATCCTCTGCTGCGTCCAGAATGTCGACTGGTCTTAGATCTTCATAAAGGTAGGTGTTCTCGGGCCAAGATTAAAGAAAACCTATACCATCTTGTAGAGCTTCGAGTCTATGTTCATTTGCACTTGATTTTCCCAATTTTCATGGAGTGTACATGGAGTATTAGTCGTTTTCCCTAAGTCGTGCACAGTTAGGGCTTTTCCCGTTCTTCTTATTATGCACACGATTGATACCGACTTAGACTAAACTTCCTTCATGAAAGTTATTCAACTCGTAGTCCCGATCATCTTTTGTGTTTAACGTTTTGTCTAAATCTCATTATTAGAGAGTTACAAGCGTGGTAAGTAAATTACTGCATGAGATGTACTTTCGGGTTACACATGACCTTTATGTTCTTCATATATTCTCGAGATTCGAGGCTGAATTAGATCAAACCCCCAACATCAAAGTTCATATACTAGTTGTCCTCGTCATGTTTTGTCTAAATGTTATTAGTTATAGAGTTATAAGTGTGGAAAAAGGGTGCTGCATGAAACTACGTCTGCAGATTTCACTTGTCTTCTACGTTTGAGTTTGACTTGATTAAGCCTATCAAACCCTCATTATTTTTCTAAATCCGATTTACTGGAAGCACCTTGCATGTGTAGATTAGTTTAAAATGGTTTCGTTATTTTTCATGCATTGTACCGTTTGTTCTCTATTTTGAAGCACCATGTGTCAATATAAGGCAGTTCTGGACCACAATCCAAGAACTTGTCCTTTCTCTGTCGGATTCAGGCGCAGATCTGTGAACGCGACGGCCCGATAAGCCGCATTCAGTGGTCTCGTAGCGACAGTATACCCCGCGTTCCGATCGCGACAAAGCAACACCGTCGCTATCTCGTTGCCTGATCTGACTGTCCCGTCGCGATCTTCACATGCCATTGTCGCGTTCTGTTCCGACCCGTCGCGACCCTCATTGGGTCCGTCGCGACCTGACCTCGGGTCTGATAGCCCTGTCGCCTTCTTCATATGCACCCGTCATGATTTGCCTGCCTGATCTGACAAGCCTGTCGCAATCCTTACAAGGCACTGTCGCGTTCTGATCTGACTCCATCGCTACCTTTACAAGTGACCGATGCGATCTCAGGATTTTTACATAAAACCACGTGTTTTCTTGCAAATCTTACAATATACCCGAGGTCTGTTTAACATGATATTTAGTGTGTAAATTGCATGTCTTGGGTCTGATCGTTACATGATGTCTACTAGCATGTGCATGATGTTATATAGTATGCATGGACCTAAAAGTAATCAACCCATTGAAAAACGGTAATGATATGAATATGATTCTAATGTGTAATTCTGATTGACCTTATGTTCATGGATTATCTTGTGATCTTACTTATTGTCAATTGATATGATAAAAATATGATATGAATGTGAGGATGAATACATGTTAGTATGGACTTGTTAGTGGAGTTTATATCATGATTTGCATATGAGTTTCAATAGTTATATGTTTTCTGATGTTCAATTAATATTTGTCAATTGCATACATGTTAGGAATGATTCGTGACACGTCGCTTACACCTTTGCACGAATAGGCACACCCTTCTTGGGGAATGAGAGCTCTCTATCGGTCATTCTAAATCGGCAAGACTAGTGATCATTCCTTAAAACCTTCGTAAGTCTCCGCTCTCTATGGATTCCCACATAGAGGCCGAGCTGGTTGTACCATGAAGTACCCTGGAATATAGAGCACATGTTCCGCGTACGATCTGTCATTAGTCATCCTCATGTCAAGACATTAATGAATTATGAAACATAAGAGACATCGTTATACTGCCATTTGTTCTCTTGAGCTTTTGTCATACCTTGACTCTATGAATGATCATGTCTTTCTTACTATGAGCTTGTCATTGAAACTCCGTGGCCATAATATGAATATGTTTGTTCGGCACAATATGGGACTTCGGTCCATTTGACCAATGCCTGTGCAATAGGGGCCCTGTCTGCTTCTCGGGAAGAGCGCCCAACATACTTATTAGTCGCGGGAGTATGGACTTGTGGTGCTTGGCATGGCACTGATACGATATGCAAGATTTGTGAGAATGTGCCTTTGTTTGATACGATAAGTTTGATTTGATATGATGATACGTTTTATCATGTGAATACATGATATCTGTATGAATATGGCCAATTCATTTGATACGATTCTACTCTTGAAATATCTGTCCATTGTATATGCAACTCGACATTTGATCTGATATGATATCCGTTCTATTCTGCTATTCAATCTGTTAGTATTGCATGCATTGTCATCATATACATGTTCATATCTTGCCTATTTAAAATGTTAATCATGTATACTAGTGCCCGCACAATATTGAGATGTAAATCCTACTAAGCTAGTTCGCTCACCCCTATCATCTTTTCCTTTTCAGGTAGTGATGAGGAACCAGAGGAGTCTGATGGGTCAGGGCAAGAGTGATGAGCACCCGCCATATGAGGAGTTGACAGTTTAGGAATAGATCTTTGAGTAGTCTATGTAATAGTGAAACTTTTCTTGAAGATTTAATTGAATAATGGACCCTTAGTTGGTTTCTTTCTATGTAAGGTTGTAACTAGTAGATTGCAATGGAATAAAGAGTATTTTAATGACAATATTATGGTCTAAAATGTGTTATTATATTCAATTGGGACTTTGCACTACCCAACTGTGATACACCTATTTGTATCGTTCACGTCTCTCGGTATTTATTCCGCTGCTAAATATCGGGGCGTGACAGTTGGTATCAGAGACTGAACTTTAGGGACCAAGGGAATAGGAATATAGAATGAAACTAGACCACACGAGTCAAAATCTGTCATACCTATTGTGAGCTTGGGTAGAACCATGGGAATAGAAGTCACATGTCATATATTTAGATGCCTGAATTATATTATTATCTTGAAGGTACTTATTACCTCAATGGCCGCTGAACGTGCCCAGGCTAGGAACATGCAACAAACAATGCAGAACTTGACTTAGGCTATCCTGCAAGCCACCCAGGGTGGAGGTAACCGCGGAGCCGGTGATCTCCATCGAAATTTTCGGAATATGGATCTGCCTAGGTTTGAAGGGAGTACTGACCCAGATGTTGCTGAACACTGGGTTAAGGAAATTGAAAGGATATTCAGGGTCATGCAATGCATGGACCAGAACAAAGTACTGCTGGCGACTTTCAATGGAAAAGATGCCAGGGCATGGTGGGAGTCGGTAGAAGCAACACTGAATGACCAGCAACTAACATGGGCTCAGTTCATTGAGCAATTCAACACCAAGTACTTTTCTGAGAGGGTCCAGGAACAGAAAGTAGCCGAATTTGCGGCTTTGAAGCAGAGAGGACTCAATGTGGCCGAGTATGAGGCCCAATTCTCTCGTCTATCCTGATATGCTGTTCACTTGATTGGGACAGAAAGGATGAAGGAAAAATGCTTTCTGAATGGCTTGAGGCCCCAGTTCATCACTCAACTGGCGCCAATGGACATTCAAACCTATGCTGACATGGTAAAGAAGGCTCAATTACTAGAAGATGCCATGGAGACTGCCGAAAGAATTAAGGGAAATCCGTGAAAAGGGAGCAAGTGTCTTCTACAGGAAGGTATCAGCCGACCATTGGGAAGAAAAGGCCCAGTGGCGGAGTAAATGAACCAGCTGATAAAAAGCCAAAGGAGTTAGGTAAGCAGATAGTGGTGACAACGGGAGAAAGGTGCAAACACTGTGACAAAGCTAGTCACCGGTCTTAACAATGCTGAGGAAAGCGCAAGGCAGATGCCTGCGCTGTGGTAGTCGTGACCACAGGATCTCGGACTGCCCAATGTTGAAAGAACAAGCCCCTCAGGACAAGCGTCCGAATGGACAGAAGAGGCAAGGCGCTTGCAAGCCATTTAGGAATCTGAAGCTGCTAAGAAGGAGGTATCATGGAAGGTACACTTACTATTCTTTCCCGACTCGCATATGTTCTATTTGATACGGGAGTACGCACATTCTTTATATCTCAAACATTTGTTAATACCCTACCTGTGAAACCCGTCTCAATGAAATCCAGAATAGTGTGTCAACCCCGATTGGTCCTGGCACCAATCTTACAAACCATATGCCATCTAGTGAAGTGATGATTGAAACCCAAAACCTACCAGCAAATTTAATATGTATGGACATGGAGGGGTATGATGTGATACTGGGAGCAGACTGGTTGTCTGAACATGGGGCTAGTATCAACTGCAGGAGAAGTCGGGTAACCTTTAGCCCTTACCCAAAACTAGTATTCACAGGGGATAGAAACCGCAGGAGATTGTCACTTATCTCTGAACTACAAGCCAAAAGGATGATGAGGAAAGGTTGTATGGCCATTTTTGCTGCTGTTGTCATCACAAAGAAGGAAGTCAAAGTTGAGGACATCCATGTTGTCAGCGAATATGCTGACATTTTTCCCAAAGACTTTCCAGGAATTCCTCCTGAGCGAGAGGTCGATTTTACCATCGAATTGGTCCCTGGAGCACCACCGATTTCTAGGGCACCATATAGAATGTCCCCCGCATAACTGAAGGAATTAAAAGAGCAACTGATGGAACTGTTAGAGAAGGATTCATCCGACCAAGTACATCACCATGGGGTGCACCTGTCCTTTTTGTCAAGAAGAAAGATGGGTCAATGAGCCTGTGTATAGACTACAGGCAACTAAACCAGTTAACCATCAAGAACAAATATCCCCTGCCAAGAATTGATGAGTTGTTTGATCAATTATCTGGAGCTAAAAACTTCTCTAAAATAGATCTCAGATCCGGCTATCACCAATTGAGGATCAAGGGAGAAGACATTCACAAGACAGCCTTCCGAAGCAGGTATGGGCATTATGAATTTATTTATATGCCTTTCGGACTAACAAATGCCCCTGCAGTTTTCATGCAGTTGATGAATAGCATTTATCGCCCATATCTTGATAAATTTGTGGTGGTATTCATCGATGATATATTGATCTATTCCAAGACAAAGGAAGAGCATGAGGAGCATTTGAGGATTTCATTACAGATTGTAAGGGAGAATAAATTATATGCTAAGCTAAGTAAATGTGAATTCTGGCTTGAGGAGGTATCCTTTTTAGGGCATGTGGTAACCAAGGATGGTATCGCTGTTGATCCATCAAAGGTTGAGGCTGTAATGAAATGGGAAAGACCGACAAGCGTCACAGAGATCAGGAGCTTTCTAGGATTAGCAGGATATTATCGAAGGTTTATAAAGGATTTCTCAAAGATTGCAGTGCCATTAACCGAGCTGACCCGGAAGGAAAATCCGTTTGTGTGGACCGATGAATGTGAAGAAAGCTTTAACAACTTGAAGAAGTGTCTGACTACTGCTCATGTCCTCGCCTTACCCACTGAAGACGGAGGATTTGAAATTTATTCAGATGCTTCTGGAATAGGTCTGGGATGCGTCTTAATGCAACAAGGGAAAGTAATAGCACATGCCTCAACACAGTGAAGATCCACGAAGTGAACTACCCGGTTCATGACCTGGAGTTAGCAGCTGTAGTATTCGCCTTGAAAATTTGGAGGCATTATATCTATGATGAGCAATTTAAGTCTTTTTCTGACCACAAGAGTTTGAAATACTTATTATCACAGAAGGAGCTTAACATGAGACAAAGAAGGTGGTTAGAGTACCTAAGGACTTTGACTTTTCCATTCAATATCACCCTCGGAAAGCCAATGCAGTGGCAGATGCTCTAAGTAGACAACCAGGAGCTATGCTAGCTAGTATGATGCTGGGTGAATGGAAATTACTGGAGCAATTTGCAAGCTTGAACTTAGACATGGGAAGAAGGAAAAACAAGTAATGATTTCCAATCTCCATATACAATCCGATCTACTGACCGAAATCAAGGAGAAACAGGGAGAGGATCCATCTTAGTTGAGATCAGGGAGAAGCTAGAACAAAGACTTGCCTATACTCTATCAGCTGAGGGAAGATTACTATTCCGAGGTAGAACATGTGTCCCTGATCATGGAGAACTCAAGAAGAGGTTATTAAATGAAGCTCACCAGTCCAAGTACACGATTCATCCTGGATCAAAAAAGATGTACCAAGATTAAAAAGGTCATACTTGTTAGGAACGGATGGGTGGAAGGATCATATCTAGAAGGGGGGGTTGAATAGATCTGACACCAATTAATGCGGAAGCTTAAGCAATTTAAAATTACTTCGAATCAGAGATCAATCACCCAAACAATTTACTAATCTGAAGTGTGATTAGTGTGTGTGAGCAAATCAATTAGTAGTGTGAACAAAATCTCTATGCATGCATCTAGCGAGATACAAAGGCAAACCACAATTCAAACCAATGCACAGAGGATTTTTAGGTGTTCGAAAATCACCTCCAGTGACTCCTACGTCCACCCCTCACACAGTGAGGCCACACTACTCAAAACCTTGAGTACAACTCACACAGGAGCACGATGACTCCAAACACCCTTGAGCACGACGACTCAAGAAAAAACACCTGGAGCACGACGACTCCAAACTGAGCACGACAGCTCAAACAACAACCAGAGTACGACGACTCCAAATTGAGCACGACGGCTCAAACAAAATAGTGAGTGCAACGACTCACAAACCAGAGCTCGACGGCTCACAATACAAAAGCTAGATCAAACACAAAAGAGATCAGATCCTCTAGCAATGATCTGATTCAAGACAGATTCGTACACAGAAATTTGTGCAGAACTTCATGCACAATCTCACAGACGAAATTGTTAGGATCGGATATTCGGTTACGGCAAAGCTAGAAGGGGGGGTTGAATAGATTTGCAGCGGAAACTTAAGCAATTTGAAAATTACTTCTGATTAAAAGATCTACTCAATTAAGACCCCTTTGATCTGATGTAATGTGTGTGACCAAATTAACAAGTAGTGTGTAATAAAATCCCTATGCATGCATCTAGCGCATACAATGCAAACCACAAATCAAACCACAGTGCACAAGAAATTTTTTAGGTGGTTCGGAGATCACACCACGTGACTCCTACGTCCACCCCGCACACAGTGAGGACCCACTACTCAAGAATTGAGTACAACACACACACACGAGCACAACGGCTCAACCACACACACATACGCTAGATCAGTCCACAAAAGATCAGACCCTCTTGCCTTGATCTGACCAACACACCACACACACTATGATCTGCACACACCCTTGTACAGATCACAAATCACACACACATCCACAAACACCACGTACTGATCTCCAGTCAGTACCACACCACAAGATATATGAAGGTAGAAAGAAAGAAGAGTTCTGAGTTGTAGAACAAATCCGGAGATGAAGAACTCTTCGTGTGGTCGTCCAGAAGAACTCCAAGCTTCGTGTTGATGATGATCAGACGATGTAGACGAAGCTTGATTCGTGGACAAACTGACTTCAACTCCTCTCGTGAGATGGATCTTCCTTGAGCAGAATAGAGAGTTGAAGCATAGCAGCAGGAAGAAGCCTTCTTCTTGACCTTTGCTTAGGGTTTTGGTATGGTGGCTTCTTGCTGCGAAAATAGCTCCATATGGTCTATATATAGTGGTGTCCAAGCATAGAGAATCGTGCTAAAAGGAAACACCCAAATATAGAACATATCTGACCATCAGAACTTCCAAAAACTCCGTCTGTCGATAGCCGACTTGCTGCTGTCGACAGGAACAGACAGTGTTGCAAGATCCAGAACTGGGCTTGCTGGAAACAGTTTACTGCATGGATCTGTCGACAGGTCACTATTCATTTGTCGACAGGTCACTATTCATCCAGAAGACTGGACTTTCTGGAAACAATTTTTTGTATGAATCTGTCGACAGGTCACTATTCATCTGTCGACAGGGCAATATTCATCTGTTGACAGCACACTTCTCATCTGTTGACAGGTGCACTATTTCAGCACCTTGTCTTGTTCTTTTGCACTTGGATTTTGGGCTATGTCTTGTGTACATTCACACCTACATTAAAAGACATTCTAAGTGAGATATAATGAATGCATAGTTAATTAGTAAAAGCATTAACATCAATGCATAGTTAATTAATAAAAGCATTAACATCATGTTTCTTTCATGTCTTTGTCATTGCCAATCTTTTTGAACCATTCACATAACATCAATTAGTATGGCTCATCATCAAAAACATTTAAGCACTTATTACATTCTCCCACATGAGAACCCAACATTCTCCCCCTTTTTGATGATGACAAAACTTACAATTGATACAATTGATGTTTCTCCCCCTTTTGACAACATTCAAAAAGATAGTGAATGCACACATGGGTAAGAATGAAGCAAAGAATTGAGTGGGGAATGAGTGTTCAAATGAGATTGCAAGGTTGAGAATAGGTTTATGCCCATTACAAAGTGTCATAACACAAGTATGGAGACACGTAAAAATTCTACAATGGTTAAGAGATAATACTCTGGGAATCTTAAGTTATGGCATTTAGAATACATCGTTCAAAAACATATGAAAATAAGATAACCCCGTTGAATAAAACCGTTGTAGAAAAACATGTTCCTTTGGGGGTGATGTTCAGATGGTACTTGAAAGTAATGTCTACATGAGCGATTAACATAAACAACACATTGACTTTGATGTAAAAGCATGGAGGCTACACTCTATTTCTTGCATTGAATTATTTCTTTGTCAAGTTAATGTGGGAAATGGTAATTAGGATCACTTCCACCTTTTGACGTGAAGGTAGACATTTGGGATGCCCGTACCCCCAGTTACTCAATGTAAGTGACCATCATACCATTGTGCAAGATAATGAATAGACTTTTTGACGCGAAGACAGACATTTGAGATGCCCATGTCCCCGGTTACTCAGTGATGCTCATCATTGTTCTGCCTTTGTCCCATTTCAAATACTTTTTGTTTAAACTTGAGTTTTAGAAATGGGTAGCTTTTCTCCTTTTTTTTTTAATTCATAAAACATGGTCAAAAGGTTATGTACGGTTAAAATCCAATGAATGACATTAAGTTCAAAAACTTCTTACTTGTCAATCCATTTCAGAAGAATGATTATCACAAGGAGTTATTCAATTGAGTTAGGTTAAAACCATCAGATTTGTTCAATGTGTTCTAGATGACACAACCTAGACTCAAGCACAAAATATTATTTCAAAATCATTGTGATTAACTAAATGTCTTTGATACTATGTGAATATGATAGGTTGTAATGAATAAATCCCTAATTCTCCCCTTGCATCAATAATATGAACATACTCATAAAGAAAGGATTAGAAAAGATGAAGATTTTGATGTGAAAATGGGTATCTGTCGACAACAAATTTGAACCTGTCGACAGATACAGACAGACATAAATGTTGAAGTTCGGAATTGTGCCTGGCTGTCGACAGCAGAAGAATTGGTTGTCGACAGGGGCTTTGAAACTTCAGCTTTAAGGCTTGAATTGTGTGTGATTTGAACCATAAGATTGAGGGATAAGTACACATTGAATATGAAGGGTATCCCTTATGAATTTCACTCACCTAGCCTTAAACTTACTCCCCCATAATGTGTGCATGTGATGAGATAACATTCAAGCAATTCAATCATGATTTACACATTCATCACAAGCAGTTGCACACAAATTTCATGAGCATTCATGAGCATTTTCAAACTTACTCCCCATAACACATGCATAGAAAATGTATCAAGCATTCACACGTTATTAAGCACACAACTAGCCTTATGCATTACATGACTTTTGTACTTGGCGGAGTATTTTACTCACGCATAATGATAGTTTCCAAACAAGCATAACTTGTTTTTCCACATGTCATCATTTGATATACCAAGAGGTCATGTGCACAGTTATGCAAGCAAGATGGCATGATTCCATTGCTAAGAGGCATTGTCATGTGGGGTAGCATTAAGGCACATTTTGCATTGCTCAGATAAAGGTAAGAATCCATTTCAATTTCAGCAGTTCAAATATGAAGTGATAAGGAGATTTTACCTGAACAGTCTTCAATCATAGTAAAAAAAAATTTACCTTTGTTCTCCATCATTTCTTGCCTTGCACAGCCAATGTCATGAATCCATTTCTAATTTTTGGCTGCAAGACATCTCAGCTTGTTGATCAAGCTTGTTTTGGGACCCACACTTGCTTGGGTCCTGCAACGACATTAATGTTAGGATATAACAAAGATTTCAAAATCCAAAGTGATTTGATTTTTGGATTTCTGTTGTTTTGTGCAGTTTTCCTGTTCATAGATACATGAAATTTCTGATCTTTATGAACATGTTTATCCTTGTGTGTATGAACACATGGATTATTATGGAGCTTTGAAGCATGCACAACATCATGATTTTATGAGAGTGTTGATTTTTCTTCCAGCAGAATTTAGCAAGATGACCAAGTTTATTGCATTTGTAGCAAATGGGTTGAGCATTTACCTGGAGCTTACCATAGTGTGATTGCATTTGCTGGAATCTCTGAGATCCTTTAGAGTACCTTTGATCACCCTTGGGTTGAAAAGAAGGAGGTGGTACCCTTTGGTATCTCTTGGCATGATGTGGAGTTGGAGATTGCCTTGAAGCTTTTTGAGCTGTTGGAGTTGAAACCTTGTACAATCCTGCTTTCTTTTTCACTTCCTTTTTCGGATTTTAGTTGTAACACATTCTTTCTAATTGCTGCATTTTTGTTCAAATTTTATTTGTTTTTGAACATTTTTCTTATTTTTCTCACAGAAGCAAGACTTGTGTTTTTCAATTCATTTTGAATCTTCTGTTTTTCAGCTTTTAATGCAACAACTTCTTTTTCTGAAGTCTGAAGCTTGTTTAGCATGACATCCAAACCATTTTCATTTTGTTCTTTTCATTTTCAAATTGAGCAATTTTTTGTTCCAGATCAACAATTTTATTCTTAGATTGTTCCATTCGTCATTTAATGGTCTATCATGATACATGCATTCAATCTTCTTTTTCAGATGATTATTTTCCTCAATCAATTGGTTGCATTTGTCTTTTATTTGATGATCATGAGCCATGTTGGAGATTTGTTTGATCAATTGATCATTATCAAATTTGAGATTTTCATTATGATCAATCAATTTTTCATTTTGATTTTTCAAATCAGAATTTTCAGATTCCACATGATCATGATCTTCTTTCAACTTAGAAAACTTGATTTCATAGTTTTTGACTTCCTTTTCCAATTTTTTTCTCCATTTTCAATGTTTCATTTTCTTCATAATGCTTGAGCATTATCAATTATCATTTCATTCTTTTCCAGATTTTCTTTTAGCTTCTTGTTTTGATGTTTAACAGTTTAAAATTGTTTGCACATGTGCTCATAGCATTCTATCAATTCATCATAAGATATATCATTCTCTGAATCAGAATGGATATTGATGCATCAAATGAGGAATCTGAATTGATTTACCTGATTCTTGAGAATTTCTTGACACCTTTGACATGTGATGATCCTCTAGAGTCGTCTGAACGAGAAGAGCCTCTTGAGCTTCCATGAGCCATGTAGCATTTCTTCTCTTCTCTTATAGACTTGCATGTTTTCATAGAGGAGACCTGCATTTTATCAACATGATTATCAAACTCAATAATCATTGGTCTATTATGATACTCGAGAACTTAGACATATTTCTGAGTATGTGTTAGATAAATAAAACAACCAACAGAATCAGATAATCAGATGAGAATCAGAATCAAATATAAACCCAATCAGAGCAATTAACCACACATAAACAGATATGCCAAATCACAATCGATGAACAGAAAAACCCTCTCTGATACCAATTGTTAGGATCGGATATTCAGTTATGGCAAAGCTAGAAGGGGGGGTTGAATAGATTTGCAGCGGAAACTTAAGCAATTGAAAATTACTTCGGATTAAAAGATCTACTCAATTAAAACCCCTTTGATCTGATGTAATGTGTGTGAACAAATTAACAAGTAGTGTGTAAACAAAATCTCTATGCATGCATCTAGCGCAATACAATGCAAACCACAAATCAAACCACAATGCACAAGGGATTTTTTAGGTGGTTCGGAGATCACACCACGTGACTCCTACGTCCACCCCCCACACAGTGAGGACACACTACTCAAGAATTGAGTACAACACACACACCGAGCACAACGGCTCAACCACACACACATACGCTAGATCAAGTCCACAAAAGATCAGACCCTCTAGCCTTGATCTGACCAACACACCATACACACTATGATCTGCACACAACCCTTGTACAGATCACAAATCACACACACATCCACAAACACCACGTACTGATCTCCAGTCAGTACACACACACAGATATATGAAGGTAGAAAGAAAGAAGAGTTCTAATTGTAGAACAAATCCGAAGATGAAGAACTCTTCGTGTGGTCGTCCAGAAGAACTCCAAGCTTCGTGTTGATGATGATCAGACGATGTAGACGAAGCTTGATTGTGGACAAACTGACTTCAACTCCTCTCGTGAGATGGATCTTCCTGAGCAGAACAGAGTTGAAGCAGAGCAGTGGGAAGAAGCCTTCTTCTTGACCTTTGCTTAGGTTTTGGTATGGTGGCTTCTTGCTGCGAAAATAGCTCCATATGGTCTATATATATGGTGTCCAAGCATAGAGAATCGTGTTAAAAGGAAACACCTAAATATAGAACATATCTTGACCATCAGAACTTCCAAAACTCCGTCTGTCGACAGCCGACTTGCTGCTGTCGACAAGAACACAGTGTTGCAAGATCCAGAAGACTGGGCTTGCTGGAAACAGTTTACTGCATGGATCTGTCGACAGGTCACTATTCATCTATCGACAGGTCACTATTCATTCAGAAGACTGGACTTTCTGGAAACAGTTTTTTGTATGAATCTGTCGACAGGTCACTATTCAGTCGACAGGGCACTATTCATCTGTTGACAGCACACTATTCATCTGTTGACAGGTGCACTATTTCAGCACCTTGTCTTATTCTTTTGCACTTTGATTTTGGGCTATGTCTTGTGTACATTCACACCTACATTAAAAGACACTCTAAGTGAGATAGAATGAATGCATAGTTAATTAGTAAAAGCATTAACATCAATGCATAGTTAATTAATAAAAGCTAACCTCATGTTCTTTCATGTCTTTGTCATTGCCAGTCTTTTTGAACCATCACATAACATCAATTAGTATGGCTCATCATCAAAACATTTAAGCACTTATTACATTCTCCCACATGAGAACCAACAGAAATAAGGAAGAACAAACTCTGAGATGAGGGAAATGGATGTAGAAAGAGTGTTCTTCGATGAAGAGGCCTTGCGACGCTTCAATTGAGGAGCCTTGATGGAAATCGATGGAGATTCTCCTCAATTGGCGATGCTCTGCTTTGATGGCATCTGAAATGCCAGAAATCCTTCTTCTCCTGAGCCTCTTCAGTTGGATTTGCTCCCTTGTTTTGCACAGCAACCTTCTCTCCAGGGATTCCCCTTGATTCCCTTGTCCTTCCTCTTGAAAGGATGGCTTGCAGCTTCTGGAGATGGAGACAGATCTGGAGAACCCCCTTTGGCCGCCAAAAGGCTTCTTCTGGTAGTGTAATGGGCTCTCTCCCTTTGGGGTACAAGGAACATGGGTATTTATAGCCCCATATGTCCATAAAGTGCCTTGGGGTGCATGGGCACGAAAACCTAGGTCAAATCCCCTAAATCCAAGCAGCCACGTGTACAGAGAAATTCACGTTTTTGAGTTTCAACCGGAGTGTGTCGACCTGCCCTGATCTAGTGTCGACCTGCTGTCCAGTCAGACAAACTGATTTGCTGGAAATTTGGTTAGTGTCGACCTGCCCTGATCTAGTGTCGACACTACCAAGACAAAAATGTGTGAACCTGAAAATTTAACAATAAGCCATTAGTACAAGATATTATCACTAAAATATGAGATATTAAACATCAAAAATATGTTGTTTAAGCATTATTGTGATATGTATAAAATGTATAACATGTCAAATATCATCATCAAAATCACAATATGTCATCATTAAAACACAATATGTCATCATTAAAATCACAACATGTCATCATTAAAATCACAACATGTCATCATTAAAATCACAAACTTCATCATTAAAATCACAACATGTCATCATTAAAATCATAATATCTCATCATTAAAATCACAATATGTCATCATCAAAATCAAAGTATGAGTGATGTTCATTGGTCATTATTAAATACAACTTTCGGAAATTCCAAAACACACTCAACCAACAACCTCCCCTTTTTGATGATGACAAACATATGCACAATCTCTCAATAACTGACTCACTTGACTACAATAACTCCCCCTTAACCATATACACCCTTTGACCTTTCTCCCCCTAGAGACCTTTCTCCTTAAAGAACTTTCTCCCTTTGAGCTTCTCCCACTAGTGACCTTTCTCCCCCTTTTTGACAGCATCAAAAAGATATACAAGAGAGAGAGCAAAGATGGTTGGAGACCAAGAGATGAAATGTGGGAAAGGAATGTTTAGAAATGATCAAAATAAATGAGGCAAAATGATATTGACATATGAGAGACATTATTGTGTTTCTGTTATGTGCAACAAATTTTAATCACAAAGACACACTCAACACAAAGAATAGCAAATATAATGAGCTGAATGTGGTTAAAATAATGATGCAAATGTGAAATAAAGTGACATAAATGAGTGAGCAGAAGTATTTAACAAGGATGTTAGGAGCTTTAAGTTTAACACAATGTAAAATAATAGTCTAAACTCAGTAAACATGAGCTTTGTTAAGATCTTAAGCTTTCCATCCTGTCATTTTGATTTTCTTTCATTTTAACTGGGAAAGAATACAAGAATAAATTAGTTAAATCTCACTTTTCAGTGCAAGAGATCACATTGATCAGATGCAAGATCTCCTGATTACTTAGTGGTTTAACTTTCATTATCTTATACAGAGTTGAAAACTTTTATTCCACTTTTTGACGCGAAACAAATCACTTATCAGGTGAACTGACCCGGTTACTCAGTGGTTTAAGAATTTGCGTTGCTCTATTTGTATCTTTCCAGATTGATCATTTTTCTTCTGATATTTAGCAGGAATATGTTTGCTTTGACCAGAAAAGTCATGAATACGAATTTAGAAAAATTATTCTTAAAATGTGGTAAAAATAAAGCTTAAATATACACATGTGAAATATTAAAGCCACTCATGTGCCTACAAGTGTTTTGCAAGTCATTTTAAAGACATTCAGTATTAAGATTGCATGACCTTGAAATGATACTGAATCTTTGAAAGTAAACTAAATGCACAATGATTTTAGTTTCAATGTTTTAATTCTCTCATAAGAAAATAGCACAAGGACTCAAAAATTCTGATGAGTTTGGGGTTCAAAATAGACAAGTAAGGTCAAGAAATGTAACAATGACTTCCCTTTATGTAACTCCCCCTCACAAGATGAACATGGAATGAAGTGAAGGCAGAATGAACATGAATGTTTTTATTGAAAGACAATGACTCCCCCTCAACAACTGCATATAAGACTCTTGATACTTGGCAGAGAAATATACTCACGCATAGTGAAAGTGTCCAGACAAGCCTGACTTGTCTTTCTTCAAATCACCATTTGATATACCAGAGTGTCAATGTAATGTGAGAGTGAGGAATTTATTTGCAAGAGAGATTTGTCAATACACTGATGGGAGTTGATGATAAATCAGATATGAAGGAATATTTCTCCAGCATTTCACTCAAAGATTCTTTTGACTCACTTCCCCATAAGATATGCATGATATGAAATGATCATTTAAGTAATTCAGATATGTTCATTCAAAGTAGTTTGCACAGAAAGAATTGAACATGATCAAGCATGCATTAACAGGCAATTATTGAAGGAGAAAAATTTCAAAGACTTAAAATAAAGTTTTTGAAATTTTCAATTTTTCTTGATGACCTTTATGCAGGAAAAGACTATTGATACTTGGCGGAGAATTTTCTCACGCATAATGATAGTTTCCAGACAAGCCTAACTTGTCTTTTCACATTTCCCTATTTGATATACCACATAGTTACTGCAAAAGGTCAATTATTCTTCAGTTTTAGCATGAAATTCATTGCATTTTTCAAGAACATTTTTGCACTTTTTCAAATTTACTCCCCCTTATATATGCATGGAATGAAAACGCTAGCAATCACTTCACACATGATTATGCATACATTTAGCTTTAAACATAATATGACTCTGGTACTTGGCGGAGTATTTTACTCACGCATAATGATAGCTTCCAAACAAGCATAACTTGTTTTTCCACATTTCATCATTTGATATACCAAAAAGTCAAAGCAGTTGATATGCACACAGAATCATGGGCACAATTAAGCAAGCATGATAACACAAACATAATTCTAATTATTATGACACAAAGTTCATTGTTGGGAGTACCATTGAAACACATTTCTCATTTTTCAGATAAAAATTAAACATTCATTTCAATTCAGGCAATTCGGATTTGAAATGATAAAGAAGTTTTACTGAAAGGACATCAATTGCTTTTCGTAATTTTACAGTGTTCTCCAATCATTCCTTGTCTTGCACAGCCATATCTTGAATCCATTTACAATGTATGGCTGCAAGACTCCTCAGCTTGCTGATTAAACTGGTTTTGGGACCCACACTTGCTTGGGTCCTGCAATGAAGTCAATGTTAGAGTGCAATAAGATTTCTGAATCCAAAATGATTTTATTTTTGGTATAGATGCAATTCATTCATTGACAGAACTATGAGCAGAATTAGTTCCAAATTTTCTTTTTGCCTTGCTCAATGCATCTATGTTTTCATGATGTTTTCAATTTATATTCACATGGAGTTTCTGAGCATTTTCAACAAAATCATGATTCTTAGTTACATGTGAATGATGTGAAATTTTTTGCAAGTAATTCAAGCTAACATCATCATGGAAGAAATGAAATAAACAAGCAATCATGTTTCAATGACAACCAAATATTTTTTTTAATTAATGACTCTTACACAAGGAAGATCATTGGTACTTGGCGGAGGTTATTCCTCACACATAATGATAGTTTCCAGACAAGCATGACTTGTCCTTTCACAGTTCACCATTTGATATACCAATTGATCTTTGCATAAGAGTCCCAATTGATTTCAGTTTTTATTTAGCAGGAAATCTCTCAGAAGTATTTACCTAACAAGATTTTCATTTTCTTTCATTCTCTTCACTTACTTTCCTTGTAGCCTTAGTCATAAGCCTTCATTTTGAGATTGACTACAAGGATCCCTGCATCCAACATTCAAGCAGCATATTTTAGAACCCAAAGTTGTTTGGGTCCTAAGGATCTTCCATGAATTTGCAACAATGATTCTTGAATCCAAAAGGATTTGATATTGGGTGCATTTTTCTGAAGACTAGAAACACTGGAATCTTGATTTCTAATCTTAGAGCTATTGGTATAGAATACACCACTGACATACTGAACATTTTGTTTTTATATTTTTCAGATTTTTATCATTGAGATTTTTAACATGGAATTCAGAAGAAATCTTTTGTGCAACAGTTCCTTTTTCATGTACATAGAATTTTTGAGTGTTTTCAGCATGAACATGATCTTTATTCTTATGTACATTGACATGAAACATGGGAGCATGCACAAAATTATCAATTCTATGCCAACATTCCCTAGAAGTATGCCCAAATTTACGACATGTGAAGCATTGGACTGATTTGGCATGTTTATTGAAATTTTGATTTTTGTTCCAGCAATGTTTGGCAAGATGACCAGGTTTATTACAATTAAAGCAATGAGAGCATTTCTTACCTGGTTCTTACCTTGGCATGTATGCATTTGCTGGAATCTCCTTTTCATGTGAGGAGGCTTACCATGAGGAGAAGGAGGTACCTTTAGTGGCTCTTGGCATGATGTGAATTTTGAACTTGCCTTGGAGCCCTTTGGACTGATGGAGAAGTAGATGATTCTTCTTGACATCAGTATTTTTCTTTTTCTCTGTCTGTTTCTGAACAAGAACTTTCACAAGTTTTTTATTAGAGATATCAAGGTTCTTGTTCACAGCAGCTTTAACAAATGTTAATTTTGTTTTATTTCCATTTTTCTTATCTCTCTCACAGAAGCAAGACTTGTGTTTTAAGTATTTTGCAATTCATGTCCAAGCTTCTATTTTTCTGCTTTTAATGCAACAACTTCTTTTTCTGAATTTTGAAGTTTATTTAGCATGACATCAAACCATTTTTCATCTTGTTCTTTTCATTTTCAAATTGAGCATTTGTTTTTCCAAATCGACAATTTTTACTCAAATTGCTACATTCATTGTCTAATGGTTTGTCATGGAACAAGCATTCAATCTTCTCCTTTTAGATGATGATTTTCTTCAACAAGTTGTTTGCATCTCTCATTTATTTGATGATCATGAGCCATGTTAGAAATCTATTTGTTTAATTGATCATTATCAAATTTGAAGTTTTCATTGAGATCAATCAATTTTCCATTTTCATTTTCCAGATCAATAACTTTTGATTTCAATAGCTCATGATTTTCTTTCAATCCATTCAGTTTATTTTCACAGATTTGGACTTCATCTTCCAAATTCTCTTTCTCAGAATTTAATTTTTCAACTTCATTTTTAAATTCTCATTTTCTTCTGAAAAATCTTTATCATTGTTCTGGAGCAATTCAAGTGTATTTGTCAAATTTTCAATTTCTTTATGGCAATGTTTTAAAGTCTTTTTCAAATCTTTATTCTTAGTGTTCAGCTTTGCATTAAGATTTTGTATCTTCTCACAGAACTCAACCAATTCAGCATAAGACATGCCTTCATCTGCATCAGAATCAGAGTTAGAATTCATAAATGGATCTGGAATTGATTTACCTGATCTTGTAGACCCATTTGAACTCTTGTTTTCTGGAGAGGATGCAGAATGCTCTGAGCTCTTGGAATGTGCAGTGAGAGCCACAACCTTCTGAATTGTTGATTTTCTGGATTCATTGAGGCTCTTTTTTGCCATTAAGTGCTTGTGAATTTCTTTTGCTCTTTGTCTTTGTGAGTCCTTTGATAAATCCAATGAAAATGAGCTTGGGGATTTCTCTGAAATTATAACAGAAATTCATGTAGATTAAGACAATTTTCCAATGTACCAAAACTCAAAGGACTATTAGATCTAATCACAGAGAATCAATGTAGAAAGGAATTAGATCTAACAATTAGAGTGGTTAACCTGCTCTAATACCAAAGTAGGAATCAGAGCGATTAAGCACACAAAGACAGTGAAAGATCAAGCAAACAGTTCAAGCAATTAACACACAGATCAAACAGAAGCAATCAAATCAGATCAGTAACAAACATTAACCCGCTCTGATACCAATTGTTAGGAACGGATGGGTGGAAGGATCAGATCAAGAAGGGGGGGTTGAATAGATCTGACATCAATTAATGCGGAAGCTTAAGAAATTTAAAATTACTTCGAATCAGAGATCAAATCACCCAAACAATTTACTGATCTGAAGTGTGATTAGTGTGTGTGAGCAAATCAATTAGTAGTGTGAATGAAATCCCTATGCATGCATCTAGCGAGATACAAAGGCAAACCATAATTCAAACCAATGCACAGAGGATTTTTAGGTGGTTCGGAAATCACCTCCAGTGACTCCTACGTCCACCCCTCACACAGTGAGGCCACACTACTCAAAATCTTGAGTACAACTCACACAGGAGCACGACGACTCCAAACACCCTTGAGCACGACGACTCAAGAAAAACACCTGGATCACGACGACTCCAACTGAGCACGACAGCTCAAACAACAACCGGAGTACGATGACTCCAAATTGAGCACGACGGCTCAAACCACACAGTGAGTACGACGACTCACAAACCAGAGCTCGACGGCTCACAATACAAAATCTAGATCAAACACAAAAGAGATCAGATCCTCTAGCAATGATCTGATTCAAGACAGATTCATACACAGAAATTTGTGCAGAACTTCATACACAAATCTCATAGACGAAATAAGGAAGAACAAACTCTGAGATGAGGGAAATGGATGTAGAAAAAGTGTTCTTCGATGAAGAGGCCTTGCAGACGCTTCAATTGAGGAGCCTTGATGGAAATCGATGGAGATTCTCCTCAATTTGCGATGCTCTGCTTTGATGGCATCTGAAATGCCAGAAATCCTTCTTCTCCTAAGCCTCTTCAGTTGGATCTGCTCCCTTGCCTTGCACAGCAACCTTCTCTCCAGGGATTCCCCTTGATTCCCTTGTCCTTCCTCTTGAAAGGATGGCTTGCAGCTTCTGGAGATGGAGACAGATCTGGAGAACCCCCTTTGGCCGCCAAAAGGCTTCTTCTGGTAGTGTATGGGCTCTCTCCCCTTTGGGGTACAAGGAACATGGTATTTATAGCCCCATATGTCCATAAGTGCCTTGGGGTGCATGGGCACAGAAACCTAGGTCAAATCCCCTAAATCCCAAGCAGCCACGTGTACAGAGAAATTCACGTTTTTGAGTTTCAGCTGGAGTGTGTCGACCTGCCCTGATCTAGTGTCGACCTGCTGTCCCAGTCAGGCAAACTGATCTTCTGGAAACTGGGTCTAGTGTCGACCTGCCCTGATCTAGTGTCGACACTACCAGACAAAAATGTGTGAACTTGAAAATTTAACTCATAAGCCATTAGTACAAGATATTATCATTAAAATATGAGATATTAAACATCAAAAACATGTTGTTTAAGCATTATTGTGATATGTATAAAATGTGTAACATGTTCAACATATCATCATCAAAATCACAATATGTCATCATTAAAATCACAATATGTCATCATTAAAATCACAACATGTCATCATTAAAATCACAACATGTCATCATTAAAATCACAACATGTCATCATTAAAATCACAACATGTCATCATTAAATCATAATATCTCATCATTAAAATCACAATATGTCATCATCAAAATCAAAGTATGAGTGATGTTCATTGGTCATTATTAAATACATCTTTCGGAAATTCCAAAACACACTCAACCCAACAGTACTGGTGGCCAAACATGAAGAGGGATGTGGCCGATCATGTGTCATACTGTTTAACATGCATGAAAGTCAAGGCCGAGCATTTCCGTACAGCTGGTGGACTGCTACCACTAGAAATCCCGGAATGGAAGTGGGTAGCATCGGTATGGACTTTATCATGGGATTGCCCAAGACTAGAGGTGGTATGGATGCAATTTGGGTAATAGTGGATCGATTGACTAAGTCGGCTCACTTCTTGCCGATTAAGAGTACCTGGTCAGTGGATGTATTGGCTGCACTATATATTAAGGAAGTAGTTAGATTGCATGGGGTTCCATCTAACATAATATCGTATCGGGACCCTAGATTTACTTCACACTTCTGGAAGTGTTTACAAGAAGCAATGGGTACTAAACTAAACTTTAGTACTGCCTTCCATCCTCAGACTGATGGACAAACCGAAAGGACCAATCAAATTGTGGAGATATGCTTCGTGCTCTAGTGCTAGATTTTAGGGTCGATGGGATGATCAGTTGTACCTGATGGAGTTTGCATATAACAACAGCTATCTGGCAAGTATCAAGATGGCACCGTTTGAAGCCTTATATGGCAGGAGTTGCAGATCACCCCTTTGTTGGGAAGAGGTTGGGGAGAACCAATGGGTTGGACCCGACTTAATTGAGGTGGCTGTCAGAAAGGTTCAAATTGTCAGGGAACGTCTAAAGATAGCACAATCTAGGCAGAAGAGTTATGCAGACAAGAGAAGGAGAGAACTAGAATTTCAGGTTGGCGAACATGTTTTCTTGAAGGTCTCACCTTCAAGGGTAATCAAAGATTTGGGATCAAAGGAAAGTTGAGTCCCAGATTCATCGGACCATTTGAAATTCTGGAAAGGATTGGTCAGGTGGCGTATAGACTTGCACTACCTCCACAGCTGGCGAACGTGCATAATGTGTTCCACATATCCATGCTGAGGAAGTACTTATTCCATGCCGACCATGTAATCAACCATGAATACTTGGAGATTCGGGAGGACCTGACTTATGAAGAAAAGCCGATCAAACTGTTTGATCGGAAGATTCAACGACTCAGGAATCGTACCATACCTATGGTGAAGGTCCAATGGAGTCGAGACGGAGTTACTAATGCTACCTGGGAAACAGAGGAAAGAATGAAGAAAAACCACCCAGAACTATTCTCAGGTACGAACTACACCATTATGTGTAAATTTGGGGACCAATTTTCTTAATGGGGGAGGATGTAACACCCCAGAAATGTAGTGATTTAAAAATTTTAGAAATAAAGGGAATAAATAAATTCCGCAATTATCGGAATGATAAAACTTATGTACTATTATCGTACGAGAGAAAACACATCGTAAAATTCCGTAAAAATTATAAATCAACGCCAAATATTGTCCCTAAGTGTTCCACGAAGGAATTCGTGCACGAAAAATCTGATTGGTCGAGTGTACGTCACACGTGACCAAGTTAACCGAATTAGGAAACTAAGTCGGAAAATGTTAACACGAAAAGTAACCTAACCATAAATTAAATAAACATATTAGAGAGACTTCAACACCATGTATTAATGACCCATTAACAAGATTGGGCCAATGGAGCACATTTGGCCCAAGGATAAAAAATGGGACAAGAAAATACCCAGAAATTCGTGTATGCAATTATGTAGTGATTAGGGAGGGCAAATTAGGGTTAAATATTGTGGTAATGGCCATGCATGGCAACCAAATCGTGGCAAACCCTGTATGACACCTTCCCATGGTGTAGCTACCTCTTCCTTTGGGTGAGAAAATCCCAGATTTTGGAATGTAGAAGCAGAATTCGCAGCCCCCTTTCCTAGTCCCATTAGGACATGTAAATACACCCTAAATCTATAAGAACTCATCACTAAACTCTTGGGGAAGGTTTGGCAACGAGTTGGGGTCGTTTGGAGGCGAGCTAGGGCTTTAGAGGAGGAGGAAAGGCTGGGAACCGGAGCTTCATCCCCCTTCATCCTCTGCTGCGTCCAGATTGTCGACTGGTCATAGATCTTCATAAAGGCAGGTGTTCTCGGGCCAAGATTAAAGAAAACCTATACCATCTTGTAGAGCTTTGAGTCTATGTTCATTTTTACTTGATTTTCCCAACTTTCATGGAGTGTACATGGAGTATACATGGAGTATTAGTCGTTTTCCCTAAGTCGTGCACAGTTAGGGCTTTTCCCGTTCTTCTTATTATGCACACAATTTGATACCGAATTAGACTAAACTTCCTTCATCAAAGTTATTCTACGCGTAGTTCCGATCATCTTTAGTGTTTAATGTTTTGTCTAAATGTCATTAGTTAGAGAGTTACAAGTATGGTAAGTAAATCGCTGCATGAGATGTGTTTTCGGGTTACACATGACCTTTATGTTCTTCATATATTTCTCAAGATTAGAGACTGAATTAGATCAAATACCCAACATCAAGTTCTTCTACTAGTTGTCCTCGTCATGTTTTGTGTTGAACGTTTTATCTAAATGTCATTAGTTAATATTTATAAGTGTGGAAAGAGGGTTGCTGCATGAAACTACGTCTGTATATTTCACTTGTCTTCTACGTTTGAGTTTGACTTGATTAAAGCCTATCAAACCCTCATTATTTTTCTAAATCCGATTTACTGGAAGTACCTTTGCATGTCTAGATTAGTTTAAAACTGGTTTCGTTATTTTTCATGCACTGTGCCATTTGTTCTCTATTTTGAAGCACCATGTGTCAATAAAGCAGTTCTGGACAGCAATCCAAGAACTTGTCCTTTCTCCGTCGGATTCAGGCGCAGACCTTGTGAACGTGATGGCCCGATAGGCCGCATTCAGAGGTCTCATAGCGACTGTATACCCGTCGCGTTCTGATCACGACAAAGCGCCTGTCGCTATCTCGTTGCCTGATCTGACTGTCCCGTCGCGATCTTCACATGCCATTGTCGCGTTCTGTTCCCGACCCGTCGTGACCCTCATTGGGGGCCGTCGCGACCTGACCCTGGGTCTGATAGCCCTGTCGCCTTCTTCATATGCACCCGTCGCGATCTGCCTACCTGATCTGACAAGCCTGTCGCGATCCTTACAAGGCACTGTCGCGTTCTGATCTGACTCCGTCGCTACCTTTACAAGTGACCAACGCGATCTTAGGATTTTTACATAAAACCAGGTGTTTTCTTGCAAATCTTACCGTATATACCCGAGGTCTGTTTAACATGATATTTAGTGTGTAAATTGCATGTCTTGGGTCTGATCGTTACATGATGTCTACTAGCATGTGCATGATGTTATATAGTATGCATGGACCTAAAAGTAATCAACCCATTGAAAAACGGTAATGATATGAATATGATTCTAATGTGTAATTGTGATTGACCTTATGTTCATTGGATTATCTTGTGATCTTACTTATTGTCAATTGATATGATAAGAATATGATATGAATGTGAGGATGAAGACATGTTAGTATGGACTTGTTAGTGGAGTTATATCATGATTTGCATATGAGTTTCAATAGTTATATGCTTTCCGATGTTCAATTAATTATTTGTCAATTGCATACATGTTAGGAATGATTCGTGACACGTCGCTTACACCTTTGCACGAATAGGCACACCTTCTTGGGGAAATGAGAGCTCCTTGCCGGTCATTCCGAATCGGCAAGACTATTGATCTTTCATTAAGACCTCTGTAAGTCTCCGCTCTCTATGGATTCCCACATAGAGGCCGAGCTGGTTGAACCATGAAGTACCCTGGAGATAGAGAGCACATGTTCCGCGAACGATCTGTCATTAGTCATCCTCATGTCAAGACATTAATGAATTATGAAACATAAGAGGCATCGTTATACTGCCCATTTGTTCTCTTTAGCTTTTGTCATACCTTGACTCTATGAATGATCATGTCTTTCTTACTATGAGCTTGTCATTGAAACTCCGTGGCCATAATATGAATATGTTTGTTCGGCACACATATGGGACTTCGGTCCATTTGACCAATGCATATGCAATAGGGGCCATCTCTGGTCCTGGGGAAGAGCGCCCCAACGTACTTATTAGCCGCGGGAGTATGGACTTGTGGTGCTTGGCATGGCACTGATACGATATGCAAGATTTGTGAGAATGTGCCTTTGTTTGATACGATAAGTTTGATTTGATATGATATGATAAGATTTGATATGATACGTCTGATCATGTGAATACATGATATCTGTATGAATATGGCCAATTCATTTGATACGATTCTACTCTTGAAATATATGTCCATTGTATATGCAACTTGACATTTGATCTGATATGATATACGTTCTATTCTGCTATTCAATCTATTAGTATTGCATGCATTGTCATCATATACATGTTCATATCTTGCCTATTTAAAATGTTAATCATGTATACTAGTGCCCGCACAATATTGAGATGTAAATCCTACTGAGCTAGTTCGCTCACCCCTATCATCCTGTCCTTTTTAGGTAGTGATGAGGAACCAGAGGAGTCTGATGGGTCAGGGCAAGAGTGATGAGCACCCGCCATATGAGGAGTTGACAGTTTAGGAATAGATCTTTGAGTAGTTTATGTAATAGTGAAACTTTTCTTGAAGATTTATTTGAATAATGGACCCTTTAGTTGGTTCTTTCTATGTAAGGTTGTAACTAGTGGATTGTAATGGAATAAAGAGTATTTTAATGACAATATTATGGTCTTAAATGTGTTATTATATTCAATTGTGACTCTGCACTACCCAACTGTGATACGCCTATTTGTATCGTTCACGTCTCTCAGTATTTATTCCGCTGCTAAATATTGGGGCGTGACAGGTAATGCTGGTATCCCCAGTTACTCAGTAGAAGTGATCATCAGACCATTATACAGAGATAAGGAGTAAGCCTTTTGACGCGAAGACAGACATTTGTAATGCCCATATTCCCGGTTACTCAGCAATACTCATCATTGCTCTGCCTTTATTCCCTTATTGAATTTGATACACTTTGATTTTTTTTTTGTTTTTATGAAATAGGTAGCTTTTCTCCTATGTGATTGTGTTTTTTGAAAATCAAGGTCAAGAGTTAGATAAAGCATAGAAGCCAATGCAAGACATAACATTCAAAAACCTTTGGACTAAGCACATTACTTAAAAAACATGATATTCCACAAGGGAATTATTCAAGTGAGTTAGGGTAGACTCGTGTATTTTGTTAAATGCACTCAAAATGATGCAACCTAGACTCACAAGAGAATGGTATGTCAAAATCATTGGGATTTGGACAATGTCGTTGATATTATGTGGATATGAAAGATTATAACATAAGTAAGTCACCAATTTACACCTTAGATACATTAGTGAAGCATGCTCATGAAGTATGTTGAGACAGGACAGGCAAAACTCAGTAAAAGGTACATCTGTCGATAGCCATTGGGTGCCTGTCGACAGATTCAGACAGTGTGAAGTAACTGAGTTCAGCTAGGTGGCGTTTGTCGACAGATACAAAGTGGTCTGTCGACAGATTTGAACAGACTGAAGAGTAGTGAGTTCGGGATGAGGAATCCTGCTAGGGGCTGTCGACAGCAAGGAGTGGGGCTGTCGATAGGAGTTGTGAGAAGGGTTTTTAAAGCAGATATGAGAGATATCATTTGAGTTCCATGCCAAGGAAGTGAAGCATTAAAAAATGGATAGTTTCCCTTAAAAAAACACTCATCTTCCTTAACCTAGCTCCCCCATAGTGTGTGCATGTGAAGACTCAACAAGCAAGCAATTCAAGACACATTTGCACAAGTTTAGCAAGCAATTGCATACAAGTTCATGAATAAGGATAGACCATCACAAAAGATCCATTTGTGTGCAAAAGTGAATGGGCAAATTGAAAAGAATCCATATACCTAATTCAAAGTAGATGATCCTTATTAGCAACTTGACTATGGATACGTGGCGGAGAATGTTTTCTCATGCATAATGATAGTTTCCAAGCAAGCATAACTTGTTCTTCCACAAATCACCATTTGATATACCTCATAGTCGGTGCACACAAAGAACATATACTTCAAAGTTTGGTATGGGCTTCATTGCATTTTGCACAATCCTAATTCTCTTCTCAATGTTGTGAATCTATCCTCAGCCAATGATTTTGTGAAAATATCAACTAATTGCTGATCAGTGGGTATGAAGCTGAGCTCCAATGATTTGTTGGCTACTTCATCTCGCAAGAAGTGATGTCTAATCTCAATGTGTTTTGTCCTAGAGTGTTGGACTGGGTTCTTTGAAAGATTGATGGCACTAGTGTTGTCACATAAGATAGGTGTGCATCCAATGTCAATATTGTAGTCAGACAGTTGACTTTTTATCCACAACACTTGAGCCGCACAACTCCCCGCAGCAACATACTCTGCCTCTGCAGTGGAGAGTGCAACTGAGTGTTGCTTCTTGGATGCCCACGAAACCATGCAACCACCAAGTAATTGGCAGTACCCACCAGTGCTTTTCCTATCTATCTTACATCCAGCATAATCAGCATCAGAATATGATATCAAGTCAAAACTACTTCTTGCTGGATACCAAAGACCCAATCATACGTACCTGAGAGATATCTGAATATTCTCTTAACTGCAACCAAATGGCTTTCCTTTGGACTAGATTGATATCTAGCACAATGGCAAACACTGAATTGTATATCGGGTCTACTTGCAATAAGATAAACGAGTGAGCCAATCATACCTCGGAATTGCTTTGCATCTACCGATTTACCTTTCTCATCATTTTCCAATTTTATGCTTGTGATCATTGGTGTTGAAGCAGGTTTGGCTTGCTCAAACTGAAAGCGTTTCAAGAGCTCCTTACATATTTTTCGTGATTAATGAAGAACCATCTTCATGTTGCTTCACCTGCAAACCAAGAAAGAATTGAAGCTCCCCCATTAGACTCATCTCAATTCGTTGTGCATATGTTTGGAAAACTCTTCACACAGTGATGGGTTAGTGGAACTAAATATAATGTCGTCCACATAAACTTGAACAACAATTATGTGATTGCGAACTTTTTTAGTAAATAAAGTTTGGTCCACTTTACCTCTTGAGTAGTTTTTACTCACCAAAAAGTGGCTCAGTCTCTCGTACCAAGCTCGGGGTGCCTGTTTCAAACCATAGATAGCTTTGTGCAGTTTATAAACATGGTTAGGCATTTTAGCATTTTCAAAACCGGGTGGTTGAGAGACATAGACTTCCTCTTTGATGTAGCCATTCAAGAAAACAGTTTTAACGTCCATTTGAAAAAGTTTAAACTTATGTGAGCATGCATATGCCAATAAGATTCTAACTACTTCAAGTTTAGCTACAGGGGCAAAGGATTCTTCAAAGTCCACACTAAATTCTTGATTGTATCCTTTTGCTACCAGTCTAGCCTTATTTCTCACCACTTTACCCTCTTCATTTAGTTTATTCCTAAAGACCTATCTTGTTCCTATGACAGAAATTTCAGGGGTTCTATGAACTAAACTCCAGACATTATTTCTTTGAAATTGACCAAGTTGCTCATGCATAGCATCAATCCATGAATTTTCTTTTAAGGCCTCTTCAACATTTTTAGGTTCCACTTGAGAGACAAAAGCTGACTGATCTTGTTCAATTATTTGTCTAACTTGAGATCTAGTTTGAACTGAATCATTTACATCTCCTATCACATTCTCAAGTGGGTGATCTTTGGAATACCTCACATTGGTGATTGTTGAAGGACCGGGGTGATCTTGGACTTGTGGAAGTTGATCTTGTGGAGGTTGTTCTGGAGGAGGGTGTGCTTTAGGAGTTTCATCTTGAGGCTCTTCCTCTTGTGGATCTTCTTCAGATTCAACATCTTCTTTTCTGAATAGATTTTCGTCATCTTCATCGTTATACCTACGAAGATATCCACTTTTATTTTTAGAAACTACTTTAGAATTTCCTTTTGCTTTTGCTTGTAGTTTCTCAAGTGTTGTTTCTGCATCTCCATCTTGAGTCTGTGAAGGTTTTCAGTGTTAGTTTTTGCATGATACTCATCAAAAACAACATGTGGAGTTTCTTCCACATTTTTATTCTTACGTTAAACACCCTATATGCCCTAGAGTGTTCTGAGTATCCAAGAAAAATACTTTGATCACTTTTGGCTTCAAATTTGTCTAAATCAACTTTATCATTGTTATGAATAAACACTTTTGAGTCAAAAACTCTGAAATACCCAATACTGGGTTTCTTACCTTTTAGCAGTTCATAGGGGGTTTTCATTATCACGAGTCTTACCATGGCTCTGTTGAGAATGTAGCACGAGGTGTTTACCGCTTCTGCCCAAAAACTCCTTGGGAGTTGACTTTCGACCAGAAGAGTACGAGCCATTTCCACTAGGGTTCTGTTGTTTCTCTCCACTACACCATTTTACTCTGGAGTTCATGGAGAGGAAAACATGTGTTCTATTCCTTGGTGCCTGCAAATATCAGAAAATGAGTTGTTATCAAACTCTTCCCCGTGATCAGTGCGGATTGAGTATATCTTATTAACATTTCCATGCTCAATCTTATTAAAGAATTCTTCAAAGATTTTCAGTGCTTCATTTTTGTGAGCCAGAAATTTTACCCAAGTGAACTTAGAAAAATCATCTACAATGACAAAACCAAATCGTTTCCTATTGAGACTCAGTGTTCTAGTAGGTCCAAAAAGGTCCATGTGCAACAATTCATAAGGTTTAGAGGTACTTACCAGTGCTTTTGATTTGAAGGATTTTCGGGTTTGTATTCCTGTGCACATGCATCACAAAAATTTTCATTCTTATTGAAGGAAATTTCAGGAAGTCCATTTACCAGTTTCAGCCTCATGATCTTGTGCAAGACATTGTAGCTTGCATGTCCAAGCATACGATGCCACAAGGTAAGCTCATCATGTTTACTTGCAACAAGACACAAACTTTCATTTTATGGATCATCTAGATCAACCAAATAAATGTTGTTAACTCTTTTTCCAGAAAATTTAAGACTTTCTGTTTCCTTATCAACAATTTGACATGAATTTGATTCAAAGACAACTTTATGACCTTTATCGCACAGTTGGCTTATGCTAAGCAAGTTATGGTGAAGACCATAAACTAGCAGTACATTGTCTATTGAGTTGGAGGCATACTTACCAACCTTGCCTGAACCAATGATCTGGCCTTTATTGTTACCTCCAAAAATAACTTGACCTCCGTCTTTTTCCACCAGCAAACAGAATTTGTCTTTGTCGCCCGTTATATGCCTCGAGCAGCCACTATCCAGGTACCATTTGTTTTTATTTTGGGCTGCTAGGCATCCTGCATATGTGGATCAGACAAGAGGTTTTGGTACCATAATTACTTTGGGTCCCAAAGTATCATTCATGCCAAAAAGTAAATGCTTCAGAATCCAAACTTGTTTGATTTTCAGTTTATTTGAATGATTCCAGCATCGTTTTGCATTGTGCCCAACTTTCTTACAGACATTGCATGATGAAGATTTTTCCAAAACAGTGGGTTTGTTATTCTGAGGAACATGCATGGCATTTTACCCTTCTGTTGCCTGATTAGCTTTTCTTTGGAAGCATGTTTCCAGACCTGTCGACAACCCTCTTTGGGGCTGTTGACAGACTTCTTAGTTGTGTTAACAGCTAACTGATTTTCTTGGGTTCCTGTTTCTTACCCTTGTCTTGACCTTTCTTATTCTTGGAAGGGACTTGATAGCTTGTGCTTGGCTAGAATCAACAAAACAGGTTATCAAAGTCTTTCCCATTTTCTTTTTTTCTGTTGGTTGATATCTAATTCCAAGTTTTACAACAAAGATATTTGACCCCAAAATTGCATCAAGATTTTGTTTTCCCTTAACAAATCTTTTAAGATCTTCAGATTTTTCTTTTAGATCTTTTTCAGCATGTTCCAACATTTTCTTAGTTTCTTGATGTTCATTTTGAAGACGTTCAAGAGAGTTGGTTAGACTTTCCTTTTCTTTTTGACTTTCTTGCAGTTTTATTTTCAAGCAATCCATTTCCCCACAGTGAGCTTCCTCATCAATTTTCATCATTTCAATTTCTTTAGTTAAGGCAA
>CM024758.1:121937456-122115285 GCA_014218235.1 Colocasia esculenta | reverse complement strand
AGCAAACCAAAAAGGTAGGCTACGTCAAATCCCAAATACCCCAAACCATAGCCAACAAACCAAAACGGTAGGCTATATCAAATCCACATACCAAAACCATAGCCAACAAACCAAAACGGTAGGCTATATCAAATCCACATACCAAAACCATAGCCAACAAACCACAAAGGTAGGCTATATCAAATCCAAATACCAAAAAAAAAACCATAGCCAACAAACCAAAAAGGTAGGCTATGCCAAATCCAAATACCAAAACTATAGCCAGTAAACCAAAAGGAGGCTATATCAAATCCAAATACCAAAACCATAGCCAACAAACCAAAAAAAGTAGGCTGTGTCAATCCGTACCAAAACCATAGTCAGCAAACCTCCAAAGGTAGACTATGTCAAACCCAAATACCATAACCATAGTACAAACCACAAAGGTAGGCTATGTCAATCCAAAACCAAAACCATGGCCAGTAAACCAAAAAGGTAGGCTATGTCAAAACCATACCAAAACCATAGCCAGCAAACCAAAAAGGTAGCTATGTCAAATCCAAATACCAAAACCATAGCCAGTAAACCAAAAAAGGTAGGCTGTGTCAATCCCGATACCAAACCATAGCCAACAAACCACAAAGGTAGGCTATATCAAATCAATACCAAAAAAAAAACTATAGCCAACAAACCAAAAAGGTAGGCTATGCCAAATCCAAATACCAAAACTATAGCCAAAACCAAAAAGGTAGGCTATATCGAATCCAAATACCAAAACTATAGTCAGTAAACCAAAAAGGTAGGCTATATCAAATCCAAATACCAAAACCATAGCCAACAAACCAAAAAAGGTAGGCTGTGTCAATCCCGATACCAAAACCATAGCCAACAAACCACAAAGGTAGGCTATGTCAAACCCAAAATATCAAAGCCATAGCCAGCAAACCAAAAAGGTAGGCTATGTCAAAACCATACCAAAACTATAGCCAACAAACCACAAAGGTAGGCTATATCAAATCCAAATACCAAAAATCATAGCCAGCAAACCAAAAAGGTAGGCTATGTCAAAACCAAACCAAAAAAAAATCATAGCCAACAAACCAAAAAAGGTAGGCTGTGTCAATCCCAATACCATGGCTATAGCCAACAACCATAAAGGTAGGCTATGTCAAATCCAAACCAAAGCCAAATTGAAAAACCTAAACCCCCAAATCCAAACCTAAACTCCATACCAAAGCCCATACAAAACACCAAAAAAAAATCTTCACGCTCAGAAGCCATCGCCATCCCATCCAGTTCACCACCCATTCCATCACCACTCACCACCCATTCCATCCCAGTTCACTACCGGTTTTAGAACCAGACCCTCACCCCTTTTGAGTATCTGAGCCAGTCAAATCTTCAAAAAAGGAGAAATAAAAAAAAAAGAAAGGGTTAAAAATAAAGATACCCCGATGGACTTAAGTATGCAATCCCTTGTATACCTAAGGGCAAAAGATCAAAAAATCCAGCTGAGGTGAAAACCCTGAGAGGGCACTTCAGGCAAAAATGGATAACCCCTCAACGTGAAAACCCGAAGGGCGCGTTGGAAAAGCTAAAGGGGGCCAGTCTTGGTGAAAACCCGAAAGGGCGCTAAGGCTGGTAATGTGACAAAAAAAAAAAAGAAAAAAATGATGATGGAAGGAGGATATCTCAGTTCTCCTTCATACAAGTCACCACGTTTACAAACTTGCAGAGGGTGACAGATGCCACATAGAAAGGAATCAAGGCGATAAGTCCAATATACAATGTTGTGCTGTGAAACAAAGGCAGGAAAGCTTCCTCCTCTCCAGCTATGCAAACCCAAATATGAACCCCTTTTTCGGGCACAAAGCTATCAAAATGGGCGAAATTCAAGTCCCAAAGCCAAATGATAAACACCATTCCAGAGTCCATTAAAACCAAGTCCAGGCCAAATCATACCAAATCTCATACTCATATCCAAACCAAATCAAAATACCACAAAGGTGACCCAAGTCACCCAACATACCATATTCAAACCCAAACCCAAAAATACCACAAGGTGACCCAAGTCACCCAACATACTCATATGAAACCCAAATCCACATCCAAATCCAAATTCCAAACCAAATTCCAAATCCGAATTCCAATCATTGGCCATATTCAAATCTCAAACCACATCTGAAACCATCACTCATACCATACCCAAACCTTAGCCATCCATGCATCCAAGTCAGTCAAGCCCTCGACAGCCTTGGCATAGAAAAAAAAGAGAAAGAAAAAAAGGGGGTTAAAAATAGAGATACCCCGATGGACTTAGTATACGGCCCACTGTATACTTGAGGGTAAAAAGATCAAAAAATCCAGCTGAGGTGAAAACCCAAAAGGGCGCTTCGGGCAAAAATGGATAACCCCTCAACGCGAAAACCCGAAAGGGCGCGTTGGAAAAGCTAAAGGGGCCGATCTTGGTGAAAACCCGAAAGGGCGCTAAGATTGGTAATGTAAAAAAAAAAAGAAGAAAAAAAAAGAGACAGAAAATGAAAGAAGGAATTTCCTTGTCCTTCATATTCATATTCATAAAGTCATAAGTCACTCTTTTACATATTCATAAGGGTGACGGATAGTCACACACTACTTACAAAAAAAATAAACAACAAACAATCAGGACAACAAGCCTAATACACAAAGGCTACGATGAGAAGCAAAGCCAAGAGGCTGCCTTCTTCTCCAGCCGCTCTCCCTTCTTAACTCTTGAAGATCCGGTCCGGCAAGAGTCGTCTCCATCTCTGACATGGGGGCCTCTCTCTTCGGATTTTCAACTTCATCTCCGGCATCTCGAGCCTGACAAGATATTGCCTCGCCAAGCTCGCGTTCTAGCCGAGCCATCCGCAGTTCTCGCGTCTTTCGACGCTTGCGCACTTCAGCAGCCTGGAGATCATTGGCTTCAGCATCGCTCTCCAGAGCTTCAATCCGCTGAGCCCAGGTCGTCTCCACCTGACGGGTGTACACCCTGTTCCAAACATCGGTGATGAAAGTCATCCAACGCTCCTGCTGGATTCCCATGCTAAAGGCAGATCCAGTATGTTGCTCCAGGCCTCTCGAAAACTTCAATAGGCGCCGGGTCTGTGGAGTCTGTCAATGCCGTAATTCGGCCAACAAGGAATTCCCAGCAGCCATCATCAGCAAAGTGCGGGGCTGGTTGCGTTCCTGCAGGCCATCTTATACCATGCTCTGGGGGAGCACTAACCTCAAAGGGCGGAGAGTTCTCCTCGTCAGAATTCGGCACAGCGTCTGCCTCGGAAAAGAAATCAGAAGAAGAAAAAGATACTAAATCCAGCTGAGCAGAAATCCGGGAATAAAAGCACTACAAAAATGCTCCGGAATGCAAAGCAAGGATTTACACGGGTCGCGTGTCGTCACTTTCAATTCCGACACGTGTCCCGTGGGGGGCATTTGTTGGCAGGCAAAAGTGTGACACGTTTATTTCAGCAGAAATTACGAAATCCATCAGATGATGGTCCGGCGACTAGCCTAGTTGAAGCCTATTTTGGCGGACGACGGTTCGAGTCGCGGACATGATGAAAGGGGCCGTTGGGCCATGGAAATTAAATGTCGGTTATCAGCAGGCCTGGTTACAATACATTATCAGCAGCCTGCTCAGAGGCCAAAAAGTTGTGATTTAAAATGACCCCAAGGTTATTTAAGTTACAAACTTATTAGCGGGATCCTTCCCAAAATTCAGCAGGGGAGTTCCGGCCCTTAAAATGGTGCCCGGAGTCCCGGTTAAAATGAAAGTACAAGGAGAACATGTCTCCGTCCAAAGTACGAAGCACGGAAAATCCGGCAGCACAAGGTCTATAGACCGAGTACGAAGGACAAGTACAAAGAACAAGCTCGGCAGCGCTCTCCGATCGGCAGAACTCCGAGAAGTCAGGACGAGGCGCCGAGGAAACGGAGCAGGATTCCAGCAGCACTTCCGGCAGCACAAGGTCTATAGACCGAATACGAAGCACAAGTACAAAGAACAAGCTCGAGGAAGAACTCCGAGGCTTGCAAAGGCGCCCTCCGATCGGGCAGAACTCCGAGGAGTCGGGCGAAACACCAAAGAAAAACAAGCAGGACTTCGGCAGCACCTCCGGGCTCCAACATGTCCTGGAAATGGGGGTATAGGGGGGGTATTTATAGACAAAACCCCCCCCTCTCCCCTCTCTCCTTCCATCGGTTAGGCAGCCCCTAACCGATGGTGACCTCAACATGAGGTCACCATCGGTTAAGGGGCTAACCGATGGTGACCTAAGCATGAGGTCACCATCGGTTAGGGGCTCTCTCTCTCCTCTCCCATGTAAGGGGCCGAAACCCCTATAAATACCCCCCCTATTCCAAAGGAAAGGGGGGTCTTGAATGGTGCTCTGGCGAAGCCCTGTTGGGAAAATCCCAGGAAAATAGAAAAGAGCCTCTGCTCATTTCCCTCCCATTCTCAAATCCCCCCGTCCAGTGTTCGAAGGTACAAATCCCCTTCTTTAGCCCGATAGGCCTGGCGCGAGAGAGAGGAGCGGTCGGCGTAATCGTCATCAACACTCCTTCTTAATCCCCATCCCCCACATCGAGCAAGACTCTGTGGGGTGATATTCCCGGGGTTTAAATGCCGTCCATATCGAGCAAGACTCTATGGACACATGGCATTTAAATACCCATGTTCTCCCGCCATCGAGCGAGACTCTGGGATGGTGGATTTTGTGCTTATATGTATATGTTTTCTTGAGGAGACTCTGCCCAAGCGGAGGTTCTGCCCAAGGACATATTCGTATATTCGCAAATTTGTGTTCTTATATATATGTTTCTTAAGACGAAACTCTGCCAAGTGGAGATTCCGTCCAAGAACACATATATAAAAGATACGAATTTGTAACTATACAAATATGTTCCTTAGGGAGAATCCCGCCCGGGCAAAAATCTCTTTCAGGGGACGTATCCATGTAAACACAAACTCGTGTTATATGTATATGTTTCTTAGAGGAAACTCTGCCCAAGCGGAGGTTCTGTCCAAGAACATATTCGTATATTCATTCTTATGTATATGTTTTTTAGAGGAAACTCTACCCAAATGGAGATTTCCTTAAGAACATATCCATAAAATCATGAATCTGCCAATACGTATATGTCTCTTAGCTAGAATCTTGCCCGGACAAAGTTCCCTCCGAGTTCATATTCGTATAATTACGAACTTTATGTTTATGTAAATGTGTTTCTTAGTGGAATCTCTGCCCAAACAGAGACTCTGCCCGAGAACATATCTATATAATCACAAATATGCATCATTGTGTATATGTTTTAGAAAGGACTTCGTCCATACGAAGGCTCCTTCCTGTCGAACACTCCGTTCAAATGGAGATACCGTTCGAGAATATATTTACAATGCGCAGATTTGTGTTTATATACACATTTCTCCGAGGTAAAATCTCTCCGGGCAAAGCTTCTCCCGAGAACATGCGGACATATGCATACGTCCATATAAATACATCATCTCAAGGATACTCTGTCTAAATAAGGACTTGTTAAGATATACTCATATATTCAAAAAAGGAAAAAAGAGGATTGTGACAATATACACACATCCAAAGAAAAAGAAGGACAAGACAAGAACCGTGCTCGGATACCCCAAACGGGAGCACATATGCACCTCCACGAGAACTATATCCGTGGAAATGGACTTTGGACAAAAATCATAATATGATAAGGACTTCCATGGAGATACATCTATATGCTCTCGGAGTGGAAATGGACTTTGGACAAAAATCACAATATGAAGGACTTCCATGATGGAGATACATCCATATGCTCTCCGGAGTGGAAATGGACTTCGGACAGAAAATCACAATATGACAAGAACTTCCGTAGAGATACATCCATATGATCTCGGAAATTGGACCCGCACAAGCATGAAATGAGGAGAAAATAAACTCTACCTCAAATTCGGACTCTGCCTAGGAACGGCATTACAAGAGAACCTCATATAAAAATCCGCACAATAACCCTTCTAATACGGAAGTGTTACTCGGGTTATAAACCCCAAGTTCAGAATCGTAAATCCACGGCATATACCCGTTTATAATAATAATCTCCATGTTTTCCCAAATGAAAACCCATAACCAACCTTTTGTAAAAAGGAGAAAAAGACCTCAAATCGGTCCTCGGGTATATACCCGCTCCCCTTTTCAAAAGAAATCAAACTTTGGGCTCCCACAAAGGCAGTCGTTTCAAAAATGGAATATCCAAAGCAAAAGGCATTTCAAACAATTAAAAGAAACAAAAAAACATGTCATAATCAGGATTTTCTAAGAAAAAGCATGTATATTTCTCTCGTCCTTTTTACTATGAAATGGTATTCGGGTTAGAAATGGTATTAGATAATGCCAAGAGTTTTAACTCGATGTAAATGTAACATCGATTCCGATCGATGGAGACAGAGGTCCAGCACATGCTACCCCAATTGCCTGATGAGAATAGACATGGGACTCAAGAAGTTCAGATAAAAAACGGCGCATCCGTCCGTTCGCGGACACCCCCGTCCGTTCGCGGACACCCCCGTCCGTTCGCGGACACCCCCGTCCGTTCCACGGACACCATACCTGTCCGTTTCACGGACACCACACCCGTTCGTCCCACGGACACCAAACCTGTCCGTTCCCCGAACACCAAAATTTCCTTCCGCATTGCGCGGACTCTTTCTTCTGTCTGTTAGACAGGCTGGCACGCCCCGCGATATAAAAATCAAAGCATGCGAAACAAATGAATACCACCCAAATGGAATGAAACAATGAATCAAAATGAACGGAAGAAAAAAGAAAAGAAGAAAATGATGATGGAAATCCCCCGTGTCAACAGCGCCTCTCCTTTCTCAAGACCCTCCTTTCTGGAATAGGTGACGATGAACGTTTTCAGCCGTTCGACCTTATGCTCCTCCCTAAGGAAGGGCAGCTGCATGTATGTCGGAGGCAAGGAGATGCTTTGGTTGATAGCCTCGCCGATGGCGTTTGCTTCATAGTTGATTTCGCGCCTTTCCGGGCAGTTGGGCCCAGGTTCAGTAGACTCGGCAAGGAGGCCTAGTCGGTGTATTTCGAGGAGATCTTTATTGACAGTGAAAAGCTCCTCCTCGTCCTCGTCTTGCTTTTCTTGACTTGCACCGGCATTTTGCTTTCCTTTGCCTCTTAGTGCGGTCGACGACTCGCCAAGGGGCTCGCCGAAATATAACTGGGCATCCGCCAGATTACACTCATTTGGGCGGAAAGGGGCCCGGTGTTGCTCTCCCTCCTTGACATATTTTATGCACTGGTGGAGTGTCGAAGGGATGACCTAATTTTCATGCAGCCAGGGTCTCCCTAGGAGAGCTTTGTATGAGGTATTTGCATTGATGATGTAGAATACAACCTCAGTGGTGAACCCATCAATGACTAACTGTACTTCCACCTTTCCCAAGGCGCTTTCGGAGTTCTGATTGAACCCGGCGATTCTGACATCATTCACCCTCTACAAGTAGGGCATGAGATATAAAGACTTGAAAGTCTTGAGGGGCATGATATTGACAGATGCCCCAGGGTCAACCAAGATTCGGTTGAGCCCGTGCCCATTCACCTTTCCTTGCATATACAAGGGGCAGTTGTGGTACAGTGAGGGCAGCAGCATATCTTTATCGGAGAATGTCACCTCCGCCGCTAGTGCCTCTAGGGCTTGAGTTTGGAGTTCGGTCACATGAGCATCATAGACCTCGGGTTTCTGCAATATTTGATGAAGGCCTCTCTCAGCTCCTTGCTCCAAGCAATGGCGTCCAATATGGTGACATTGGCAGGGAACTGCTTCATATGTTGTATGATTTTGCGGTCGACTCGAGCACGAATTTGATCCAACGACAGAACCATGTCTGCCAAGGATTCTAGTGGCTGCCCGAATTTGTCGCTTTTCTTCGCCCCTAGCTGTTCATCTGGCCTCTCTTTAAGTAAAGGGGCAAGAGACCTTCCTCCGGGGATGGGGTCTTCTTGATCATTTTCAGGCGGAGCCGGCCGACGGGTCTGCTCGACAACCTTCTGTGGGGGAGCTCGCTTGTGACCTCCTCCTGTTCTTCTTCTTCTTCTTCGTCAGAGGGGTCAAAGACGAAGGAATTCACTCGCACTTCTATTTTGGGAACGGGTTAGGACTTTTTGCCCCGAAGGACTATGATTTTGTCGAGGCTGGGCGAGCTTGGCTTCTCGCCGGGGGACAGGGTAGACTTCTTTCTTCGTCCACGGCCTTTTCCTCTGCCTCGATTGCGACGCTGATAAGTTGCCACAGTAGTTTTATCGGCCGGAGGCTGCAGGCTTGCAGGCGACAGTATTGACACCATGTTGCAAAAGAAGTTCTTTAGCATGTCTTCCAACTTCTCAATGGTGATTTCATCCTCCCTATAAAAGATGGCCAGTTCTTCGGGCAGGGGCAATTTCTCGCCTTCCTATGCCCGTTGAAGCATTTGATGGAGCCAGCTTTTGAGCCTGATTTTGCGCTCCATCTATTCCCAAGGGATGTATTTGTCCAAAGGAACTCCCCTGGTAGGCCTAGAGGGGACATATTCCTCCAGCTCATCAATGAGCTTTCGCAATTTCTGGAGTGGGGTCAATTCCAGTGGGGCCATCATTTCCGCCGCTTGTTCAGCTTGTTTTTTCGGGCGTCTTTCAGATTCTTCTGCCTATTCTTCTCTTGTTTCTTTGCTTGCGTCATTTCAAGTGGCGATGGGTCTTTTGTTTGCACAGTCGTATGAGAGGTATCCTCTCGACAGAGGCGACTATGCGACCCTCCCCTTTTAGGGAACGTCAGGGGAAAGCGCTTCTTGGGGGCCACAGTGACCCAGTCGGCTCCATCCAGTTGGCGCTGAAAGGTGGAATTGATTGCCTGCTCAATTATCTCAGGTGGCAATTCCTGGAATTCAGCCATCTAGGGGCCTGGACCTTGGACAGTTGGCTCGATCACTGGCTTTTTGCCCCTGCGGTCTTCATCTTGCCGCATGGGAGGCTGTGAAGACTCTAGCCGGGTCCCGGTCCCGCTACTTTGTTTGGAGGTGAGCCGAGAACGTCCATGTCGGACACGGCCCTCTTGGTCATGCACGGGGTCCAACTCCTCGTTTGGAGATCGATTTATGGGGTGCTGCCCCAAGACCCTGCCACCTGAAGTTTGCTCGTGAGGAGGCACGACTTGATTTCTCCGAGACCCCTTCTTTTGTCGAGGAGGTCGCCACGGGACTTCTTCCGTCGGGTTTTCAATATCAACTGGAGATCGCGGCGGCGGTATAATCCACCCTTGTTCGTCAAGTTCAGGGGCCTTGAGGTTTACAAAGTACATATAGTCACTTTGCTCAAATTCCCGCTGAGCTGCTTCCCTAGCTTTTTTCAAGACCATGGAATTGCCTTCTGAATCGATTTTTCCCCTTTGTATCAGGATTTCGATCCAGTCCCGGACAATCGGGCATCTGTCCGTGGAATGCAGCAGCATGGCATGGTATCGGCAATATATGGGATGGTTTATCTCCTCCTCAGTATATGTTGGCGGCGGATCATGCGCCATTACAAGGTCCCCTCTCAGAAGATTATCAAAAATCTTGCCAATATTCCCTGTTGCAAGGGAACTTTGATGGGAGAGTTGCCACCCTGGATACCGTAGAGTGGGGGCAGCGCTGGAGAAACTAGCTTCCACTATTTCCGGCTCCGAGAATATGAATGTCGCCACTGTATAGATTTCGCGCGGATGGATGACGTTGACCGAATGGGTAATAACGTCAGCTGAGTGGTCCGCCCATTCGCGAACATGAGGCTACGGTGGATCAACACAGGAGCTGTCTAGGTCGATGACCCCTTGGTTGATCCAGGCTTCAACCTTGCCTTTGAAGGCGTGGCAGTCCTCCAGATCATGTCCCGCGACTTGATGATATATGCAATAGTTCGCCGAGATACTTGTCGGCGGCTGGCAGCCTAATAACCCTCCTCGTAGGCAGGCACGGAAAAGCGCCAGTGTCCGATGGCGCAGGAAAGAATATAATCTTTCGGCGGCCTCCTCATCAGACGGGCTGAAGATTCTTTCGAGAGCCTCCTCCACATGGGGACGGTCGGGGGTGCAGACGTGGCCACAGGGGCCGGGAGTCTTTGATGGAGAGTGGTCAGGCGCTCATCCATGTCCTAAAGTATAGAAGCACCTTGCGTTGGCCGTGTCGCAACGACTGAACCTACCTTTCGAGGCTCTGTACCGCTTTTGGCAATGATCTCTGTCCAAGGGCCGAGAAATGATGGCTCTCGTGTCCGTTTGTGGACTGAGAATCCCTTGGATCAGCGTCGGACCTATCTGGCCTGGAGATCGGAGCATTGATATGGATCACATTGGCCGATTGTTTTGATTGATCCCAAGTATGAGGTTGTGGGGGATAAACCAAGTTGCCTTGCATTGCAATCAAGCGGCTCTGGATCAACTTCTGCACTTCATTTTTGAAGACATAGCAGTTTTTCAATGGAGTGCCCCAGCATACGGTAATAGAGGCAGTAGTTTGGCGCGTTCACGTTATCCACCTCGCCCGACATTTTTTGCCCTGGGAGTGTGATCAAATCATTCTTCATGCATAACTTGAAGAGTTTCTTTGTATGCTCTTCTTTGAAGGAGCAGGATGTATTCATGCGCTCGGGCAATGATGGCGGAGGCGGCCTTCCTTCTGCCTTCTTGCTTGGAGCGCCGGAGACCACGACTTTCTTTCCCTAGCCTACGGGGGTGAAGTCCACAGCATTGACTTCTTTGCCACAGGCACGCTCCTTATTTGACTTGTTCCTGGTGGAAGCATGCACCGGGTTGTCGGCGAAGAACATTTCAATCTTCGTGACAACCGAGTTGAGTTGGTCGAAGCCCTTGATGTTTATGCCCAGCAGCTTTTCACTTATCTCGGCCGCCAGTCACCGCCGACAGATGGTTATGGCATCTTCTTGTGTCGGGGGTTTGTCGCACCTCATGCTGAAGTCACGCCACCGCTTCATAAAGTCGAGTGTCGTTTCACCTCTTCTTTGCTTGAGGCAGCATAGCTCTGCCAGCGACACCTTTCTCTCGGCCGTCTGGAAGCGGTCGATGAATTTCTTTTGAAGATCGGCCCAATCAACAATGGAGTTGGGCCTTAACCTCGAGTAACACTGGAAGGCAGTACCCGTCAAGGAGGTTGCAAAGTAACGGAGGAGATAGGATTCATCAAATGCCAAATCTCTCATTGTCGTATGTAATAGGCCAGGTGCTCATTTGGCGAGCCCTGCCCATCAAACTTTTGCAACTTCGGTGCCTTAGGGCAATCCGGTGGAAACTTCTTGAATTGATGGTGGACAGGGTACGGCACACTGTATAGGTCTACGGTAGCGGTCCCTTCGCCTCGCTGAGTGAAACGATCATCCACGATCTTTTCAATCATCCGCCGCTAGGCCACAATGTCTTCAACTGCGGAGGCTTGGAAATTTATGCCCCGGCGCAGCTGTTGGCCCGGATCGACAGTGTAGTCGTTGGGCGCGGCCGCTTACTGGTTGACATCGGGCAAGTCGCCTTGTTGATGTTTTCCCCAAGCATTTTGGTTTGTCGTCGGTACAAGGCGGCGTGGCGCATTGGTGCCTGCCTGTTGCCCCTTCTCTATCATGAGATTGGCCACTTCAGCCTGCCAGCACTGCATAATTTCGTATTTGGCGTCGTCTGTCATCGCTTGAAAAGCAGCTCTGGTTGGCGGCATGAAGAACATTTCGGGTCGTCCTCCGTCAACCGGGAAGTGTTGGTCCTCGAGATGGAGGCTAGCGACCTCGTCTTCATCCGCACCTTTCAGGTCCTCCTGGAATTGACCCGGGAGTGACCTTTGATCATATTCGGGTGGCGGCTCAATGACTAGCCCTTGATTTGAGGGTCCAGTCTGACCGCCATGCTGTCCTTAAAGAGGTCTTCTGGCAGCACTTCGGGTATACCAGTAGACAGCGTCGCCTCCTCGGCCGGGTTCATCTACCCTAGCCACATCCGCAGGGACGCCGGATGGCTCAGCCAGGTCCCTGCCGGAAGCATAGCAGGTGAAGATTTTCATCCCTCCACCTTCTTTCTGAGTCCGCAACACTCTTCGCTTCTTTGGCTTTTGTGTGCCTGGGCGAAGTGCTGCCCCCAGCCTGTTGAAGACTGAGGTGCTCAGTCATTCAAAGAACGAGACTCGAGGTGTGGGAGCTTCAAAGTAACTCGTATTCCACCCTGGGGTGGGTTCCGCCTGGGCGGGGACAAAATTAGGCTTTCTATAGATACCCCTCCTCTTCTGTCCGCAAGGACGAAGAGGTTCGGGGCTCCGAGCTTTTTCTTGCTCAGGATGTGATTTCTTCGGTTCTTTTACAGGTTGGCCCGCTCTCCTTTGCTTTATTTGATGAGCCTCCTGCTTGGTGACCCACATTTGCCTCATTTTGTGAGGCTGGTGAGACGCCGAGCCAGACGCTCGCTCCAATTGGGATCCTTTTGGGGAGTCCCGCTTGCTCTGCGGCATCCTCTGGAGGGGAGCGAATTGGTTGGAGGTGGATACGGTGGGGACGCATCTGTCCCTTGGCATGATCTGCTCGCCTCCATCGAGTCAAAAGCATATGTCTCCGACGAGGACGGTCTTGCCGGAGTTGAATACAACCGCCCTGGGCTTATTGCCCCTACGGCTCTGGCGCTGCCCCCTTCTTCTAAGGACTGCGACGCAGGAAATAGTATTTACCGAGAAGACTAAGCCTTGACTTGGGCGGGGCTTGATGCCCCTAGCAGCTGTGGGCCTGGGTGCTGCCGCCGACATTGCTTGGACGACGGGGACCACCCTCAGGAAGTAGGGGGAGCCCACCACGGCAGGAAAGTCGTCAAACACCAGCGGAGTGGTGAGATAGCCACATTTGGCGTGGCTAGCGACGATGAGCGGACCGTAGGTGACTGCTGCCATTTGTTTGAGTTGATTTGTTTGCGGGTGGAGGCGGGCTCTTTGCGCCAGCTTCAGCTCCTTTTGCACCTGCCATGTGGATATCAGTCATCATATATCCTACATCGACATAAGGTCTTTTTACGTATGTATGAAAGACAGGAACAGTCCCACCAAAGTGCCAGACTGTGGGGACGCGAAAAAGATAGACTTAATTTTAGATACAATATGCATTTTATCTGTTTTGTAGAAAAAAATATATGCATGCATTTATATCTATGCGTGGGCATGCCAGACTGTTTAAAATAAACAGACAAAAAAATTTTGATATTTATGAGGTGCATCGGGTATAAACCCTAAGCCCTCGAGTATTTTGTATATTTATTCCGCGCGCATCCTTTTTATCAAGCGATTGGGGTGGTCGTGTACTGGACCATTCCCCACCGACCGAAGTCGGTGTTTCATTTACATCGGGTGAAAACCCGAATACCTTTGATACGATACGTTTATTAAAAGACCTTGCCGAAATTAAGAAATTTTAGATGACATTTTGAATTCCATAAATATCCCCAACATATTTTTGTCACATTTGTATATACGTCCTTAACGAGGTGAATGTGCCTCCATTAAGCATTTACATAAGTCGCGCCTTCACATACGTGTTATTTTAAAATACGGAAGGACTTATTTACAAAATGACACGGTCTTATATATAGACCTGCGGTGTCTCCTTCCCACGTCACGGTCTTTCTTGTCGGAGCACAGACGAAGTATGGGCGGAGCACGGACGAAGTACGGGCGGAGCACGGACCAGACAAGAAAATCGGAGAGGTATTCTCCCCAAAAACTCCCAAGTCAAGTACAAACTTTTTCAGAATTCTCCTTGGGTTCTCCAGGATCGGATCCTCCTCTAGGGGTGGTTGTTTCATTATTTCTTTCGAACTCGTTTATCTCAGGTGTTTGAAGTTAGTAAACCCTGAGGCTATTCACGGGGCTTTACGGTCATTTCTCGACCTCCCAGGGATTTTCGGTCGTATCTTGACCTCCCGGGACTTTCGGCCATATCTCAACATGTTCAAGGGTTCCTGCCATTATTTGACAATCCCAAGACTTGGAGTGGCCAGTCGTAAGCTAGGCCCAGAAGAGCGCATGTCGTTTCATAGAAGCGGCGTGGGTCCCGCTCCACCGGGTCGTGCAAACGGGCATGAGCCAGGCCTCTCGGTCATTTCTTGACTTTTCCGAGTGGTTCTGGGTATTTCCGTCATTGATTGACTTTTCCGGATACTCCTGCCAATTATCGGCTTGCTTGGACTTCTCCGCCATTTGTTGACGTTTTCCGAGTGGTTTCGGGTATTTCCGTCATTGATTGACTTTTCGGATACTCCTGCCATTTATCGGCTTGTTTGGACTTCTCCGCCATTTGTTGACGTTTTCCGAGAACTCCTTGTGTCCAGCTTTAAGTCACACCCAGGAGAGCGCACGTCGCTTCATAGAAGTGGCGTGGGTCCCACTCCACCGGCTTGGATAAAAGGCATGAACCGTTCGGACATTTCTGCCATTTTCTCTGCCACAGGGACGTATCTTCAATTTTCCTAGACAGTAGGGGTATTCTTGTAATTTTCTAGAATAGCAGGGATATTCCTGCAATTTTACAGACACCGGGCATTTCTGTAATTTTCGGGGATAGCAGGGGTATTCCTGCAATTTTCCAAATAGTATGGTATTTCTATAATTTTTTCGGGGTAGTAGGGGTATTCCTGCAAATTGCCCATGGATAGGACATATATGTAATTTAATACACATGCACAAACTTTTTGTCCTTGGGGGACTTTGTGTGATTTTACACAAGTCATGCCCACATAGGGTCTTCATATTTTTTTGAAGGACAAACATCTTCCCCATACCCATAGGTGGGGGGCTTCATCTCCCAACCAAAAAACCATCTTCCAGCCTAGAAAAAAGGTTCCAGCCCAGCAGAAAAAGTTCCTCTTCTTCATGGCCAAATAAACCCCCCCCCCCCCCCCCCCCCCCGTGTGGGAGGGGGTGTTGCGGCCTGAAAAAACACCCCCGCTGTGGCCCAAAAGGGTCCTGCGGGGCCCAGCGACAGGGGGGAGGAGGTTCTGCGTAGGAACCACCCCGCAGGGGGTAGCCTTGGTGCCAGAACCACCCCCGCTGGGGGTGTCCCGTGCAGGAACCCCCCACGGGGGTGTCCTGCATAGGAACAACCCCGTGGGGGTGTCTTGGCGGCAGAACCCCCTGCTGGGGGTGTCTTACTGGCCCAGGGCTCCTCTTTGGAGGTATTTTCTTTGTTAAAATGTTGTCACATAAGATGGGTATATAAAATCATGGTTTGCTGGAGCGGCGATTCGGACCGAATCGGATTCACCCTGATTCGATCCGATTCGCATGGAATCGGAGCGAATCGGTCCGATTCGCATAGGATTATTATATATATATATTTAATATAACATATATAATATATGTATATATATAGATATGTGTATATTACCCATGGGAAACACGGTTTCCTCTTCATACTTATTTACCTGAATATCATTTAAGTAAATGTTAGTATTTATAGTTTCATTTACTTAAGATATTACGTGTAAATAAGGAAGTACCCCTCATTTGAATCTAATAAAAATATAAAAAAAATCATATCTCTTACCAATAAAAAGTCACTCTCCCTCGAAGAAGAAAATCGTGATTTCGTGGCGAAATGCTAACTTTCTAATCTCTCATAATTTAACATATCTAAAATTTGATAATTCAAATAAATCACATGGAACACTAAAATCTAAGTCCGGTAAAAAAGACAAACGTGCATGTGACTTCTCCAAGGGAGCCACTCTCCTACTGACAGCACTTAGTCTGCTTGAGACCAATCAGGATTTGGTCAAACCCAAACTAGCATCACCCAAACTCATGAGATTCACTTTCTAGTTTCTTTTCAATTAGAAAGAGTAAATTCTCATGAGTTTGGGTGATGATAGTTTAGGTTTGACGAAATCTTGAGAGGTCTCAAACAGACCAAGTGCTGTCAGTAGGAGAGTGGCTCCCTTGGAGAAGTCACATACACGTTTGACTTTTTTTACCAGACTTTGATTTTTAGTGTTCCATGTGGTTTATTTGAATTATCAAATTTTTAGATAGACTAAATTATGAGAGATTAGAAAGTTAGCATTTCGCTAAAATCACCAAAATCGTGATTTTCTTCTTCGATGGGAGAGTTGACTTTTTATTGGTAAGAGATATGATTTTTTTGATATTTTTATTAGATTCAAATGGGGGTACTTCCTTATTTACATGTAATATCTTAAGTAAGGTAAATAAGTATGAAGAACAAACCGTGTGAAAGGGAATGTATGTATGTACCCATGCGAATCGGATCGGATCAACCGAATCATGGATCGGATCTCCCCTGATCCGATCCGATTCGGCCGAATCGGGCCGATCCGATTCGCCATGCCAAACCCTGTATAAAATAATGCAATTTTAAGACGGATTATCACGCAATTAGACTTCTAAAAGAGGTATTTATGCAAAAAAAACCCTATATATTATATATAAATATTTGACTGTATGCATGAATGCATACCTCTATATGTATAATACTATAATGTATATATTTATAAGGATATATATACTTACTAAGTCCAGTGTTTGCAGTGGCGAAGCGAATCGATTCGATTCAGGTGAATTAGATCGAATCATGGGAATCCCGATTCTCCCGATTCACATGAGAATCGAACTGATTCTCATGCGAATCGGAGTAGATCAGTGGGAAAAAAAATTTTGATTCACCCCGAATCGACGATGCGGTGAACCATGGTCTATACGTTAATATGATATGTATATATGTATGTGATTACACATATATTGTATGTATATGTATATATATATATATATTGCATATATCATATATATTTATATGTAAATATCGAATGTGCATTTTTTTCCTAACTTTCTCCTAAGCTTTCCTGATTTTTCATAATTTCTTATTTTTTCCTTATTGTTTTCAAAAAAATTAATCATTGGCCAACCTTCTGATAGATTGGCCGATCCAATCCTGAACCAAATCGTATTTAGACTAAGGCAATCCCTGGGCCAATCTGATTCTTTTTTCCTTGCTCACTTGGCTCCAACTAGTAATTGTAGGCCTTCATTTTCTCATGCCTTTTCATTTTCTTATGTATTTTCCCTTTTATTGGGTCAGTGGGTCAATAGGCTCTGTTGTCTAGTCGAAGGGCACCCTAGCCCCTATAAAAAAGGGTTGCATCCCTCCCTCTCAATGGATGGAATGCATGAAAATTTCATGAGTGTCCACTTTCATGTGTAGGAAGTTTTTTTTTTTTTGCAGGGTCGTTTGCAATGGAGGATAGCATGCAAAAGTGTGACATTGTGGCCCTACGGCAGTCACACTACTATATGCATGGAGGGCAGAATTGGCCAATTCTGGATCGGATCGGCCATGGCCAATTCCTCCGATTCTGACCGATTCTGATCAGGAATCATCTGGATCGGATTGGGATCGCCCCTAGCTGAATCAGGGGTCCGATTTGATCGTGCCTTGCATGACTATATGGCTGGTCAACCAACCAACTGGCAACATCCACCCGTTGTGCCTCCAAGTGCCCTGCTTCGTCACTTTCTCCACCCGCAACCCAACCACCCAGCCTTACCCATCTCCACCAAATCCTCCCTCCACTCCACTGTCGTCCCCAACTTCCATGCCCACTCCTCCCGTAAACACCACTACAACCCAACTCCCTTGGCCTCTCCACCAACGTCCCAATCCTCCTCCCATAATGAACAGGCTAATACCCTTCATGTGACCCCTTGTCTATCCCTCCACCTAAGAACCCCACGCCCATGAGCATCGTCGGTTATACCACTCAAACCCCGCACCATCGACACCTCCCCTATCACTGTGAAACCCTGGATCTCTCCCACCACTTGCCCTTCCTCCATCAGTTGTCAACGGCATCTTCCACAAACCCCATCAGAATGCCCTATCGTCTTGCCAACCCTGACCCAATAGTAGAGGGATTACATACCTCGCCTTGCAAGGAAGGCTGGATCGGTCCGGACTCGAATCGGACTCCAGAATTAGTCTGGACCGATCCAGATCGGCGGATCGGTTGATCCCTATGAAGTCTAATTGATCCAAATCGGCCAGATTAAAATTTTATTTTTTGTAAAACCAAGAAAAAATCCAGAAAATCAGTAAATTCAAGAACTTCACATTTTTATAAAAATCACAAACAAGTATTCACATTACAATACCATTGGACATGAAATTTATTTATCAGTAAATAATTAATATGTATATCAATCATATAATTAGTGTACATATATTAAAGTATAAACGTAATTAATATGTATCAACTATTAATCATATATTAATGTATGTGTGTTTTAATGTACATACAGTCATATTAACGTAAATATAATAACAACATGCACACATATATACATATCATATTAATGTACAAACATACTTAATATGTATATCAATCATATATTAATGTGTGTGTGTGTTAATGTACATACAATCATATATTAATATAAATATAATAACAAGCACATGTATATAGTTAATGCATACATATGTGCATATAATATGTATGTATACATTTGTAAATTAATGAACATCTATACAAGTATTAATTGATATATAATTAAAAATTTGCATGGTGGAATCGGCTTAGAATCGGCCGATCTAGATCGATTCGGGTCGACTTTGCCCGATTCCGACCGATTCGACAAGGATTTTGACCAAGTAAGGGGGTTCCCCCTTGGATCGGATCAGAATCGGTCGATCCCAATCCGGATTGGCCCATTCTGCCTTCCATGCCACCTTGGCCGGCTTGGCCATCAAAATTGGCCGACCTCATCTTCCACGCCCAACACCAAGTGACCAACACCACCACTCCTCGCTATAAGTCAAACAAAGGAGGCTTCCCAGACGGCAATGCCACCTAGCCCAGCACCAAAGCTCCTACCTACATTGCTCGCAACCACACCAAGCTTGCCTCCAAGGCTCCAACAACACCAGTTTCATGCAACCAAATCCACTCACAATCCATCTGCCCTAGACCATCAAGTCCTCTTCATCATGCTATTGAATCACCTCAGAAGCCACAATTGCCCCACTGTTTTAAAAAGGACTAATTGATTTGAGTCGAATGACCCCCATTGACTAGTCGGAGCAATTAGTCGGCGAGTCGAACACCTCATGTCCAACTCAATTATTTTTTCAAGTGTCATTTTTTATGCAGACTCTTGCTGATAGTTAGTGTTAAGAGTATATGTCTGTCATATTTAAAGATATAAGCATCTATTTCTAAATAATATATGAATATTTTCAGATTTTTTTTACAGAAATATTTTTATTATTCATATTGTGCTCCAATTTCTTCTTTCAGTGAATTGGTGTTATAATGTTATTCCATATTAACATACATAAAAATCAGCAACCAACAAACTTATTAATGATTATAAGAAAAAATTATATTCATATGTTTTACTGTATGTAAATCAAGTCAAATTATTATTAACAAGGGAAATAGAGCAAGGAGAACTTTGTATCCAGAAAAAAAAAATTTAAAACTAGATTCCCAAGATTTGGAGGAGAACTTAGGAAAAGTCAAAAAAAAAAGTACCATTTGTTGCCTTTTGAACCAAGCAGAATAAATAGCATAAAAGAAAAACAAAAGCATCCTAGAAGATAGAAGTTGGATTGTTGGAACTGGCACCGTGGAACCCAGAAGAAGTAGAAGGGGGGGAAAAAGCACACAGCACCGTGGAAGCTAGCTTCACCTGCACATGCTTCTTAGCCTGTGCTTGCTTCTCCCTCACTCACAACAGCACACGGCCTGATGTGTCCTCCAGAAGGAGGATGGGAATAGCAATACGAGGGAGAGTCATATTCACATATAGAAGAGGAAGGGTCTCCTACTGGCTTTATGGAACATGGTGCGGGTGCCTATCGGACGGAAGAGTTGGCAAAAAAGTGGTAACCCAAACTCGATACATGGCGACTTAAATAGGGGTACAAAAGACTACTCCACAAACAAGGTTTCCAAAATAAAAGGCGAGAAAAAGAGAGAATCAGTAGCTGACTAGTCGGCCCATGGACCTGACTCGACTAGTCAGGCTGACTAATCGACTAATCAGCTAACTTTTTATCACTGGTCGCCCCAACACCACCATGGTCAACCCAGCTCATCCCAGTTGACCTGGTGGCCCGTGTTCGACCGCTCAGATCAGCTAGTGGGCCAGTCCAGCTTCTGGACACTAAGGCACTGTTTGGAACTGTGGTTGTCCACGATTTCCCACAAAAAATATCTGAAAAATCTAAACGTTGATTCAAACGTTACCAAGATGTATAGGGGTGCGTAAGAAGCGCTTCTTGCGCTGAAGAGAGAGAGAGAGACAGCAACTGTTCTCCCTCCCTTCCGCCAAAAGCGACACCCAGGCCGCTTTTGAGGTTGCCCCCGTGATTTCCCAAGATTTTTGCTTTTTTTATTTTTTTTCCCTCTCTTGGACAGCAGTGGTTGGAAAGGACAAAAGGCAATTCAATAAATAAACTTTCTTTTTCTCCTCCAACCTTCCAAATTAACAGTAGAAGTATCTCACCCATCCAGCGAAGCTCTGACATGTCAGAGTAGCAAAAAAAATCCGATTCACATGAAATTGAAATTTTTTTAATTGATCCCAAACATTGCCTAAGACGGTCACATCCACTGACACACCCCACCCAGTTAGACAGGAGTCGGCCACGAGCCGCCCTGTACTAGCAGTGAACCTATCCCGAGCCATGGCGATCCTGTCTTAGCGGTAGTTTCAACCCATGGTTTCCTCCGACCCGCTAGACGGCCACACCATCTGGCGCAACACCAGAGCTCCTACTATTGCCCAGCTAGCAAGCCCAGAGGGGGGTGAATGGGATTCTAAAAACTCTTTTAGATTGAAACCTGTCAATAAAAACGCTAAACACAAAAACACTACGATCGATAGTTAGTGTTAGTGATAATGAAGACAAACAAGCAAGCACACAAACACAGGAGGATTTTATCTTGGTTCGGACCTCCTATCCTAAGGAGTCCTACGTCCAGTCCCCAAGCAACAACTTGGGATTTCACTAACCAAGGGTACTGTCCCCCTTAAGGACCCTTACACATCCAGCCGCAGCTGGCCTTCTCTTCTAACCCAGAAGAGGTACAACTTACCACCTGATACAACAGGTCTTCCTTCCTCAATGAAGGGAAAAACAACCACCTGTTTCCAACAGGTCTTCTCTTCACAGCCCGAAGAGGAACACACAAAAACAATGTGTTTAAAGGCGAAAGGCCCCTAGACCAAGCTTACAATAGAATGCTTGATCTGAGGCAAAGTCTGAGAGAGAAAGATTTGAACTAGAAAAATCTCTCAGAACAACAAGCTCTCAAAAATGTCTAAACAATGAAAGGCTGAGAGCTAAGAGCTAAAGAAAAGATGGAGTGAAGCAAGAGCTCTTCTTTCTGATGCTCGCGAGTTGTAGATGATTCTCAGTGAAGCACTATAGCACCAAAAGTTCTATTTCATGGAGTCTTCAGTCTTCTATATATATCTTCTCTTGAAAAATATATCTGTTGAAGTGTCCGTTGTCTCTAAGTTTGAAGCACGTTAGACTGCATAGTCCGAGGTGTACAACAGGTAAACCTGCAGCCAATTAATGTTCTGGAGTCATGCACGAAAAGAGAAGATTCATCCAGATATCCTTCAGCTTCTAGTTGTCCAACGTTGTAAGATTTGGTACTGGCAAAGACCTGCACACAATAAATGCCAAACCATAGACAACTAGACTGTCTCTATGCTTGTCAGTCAACATTAGAAACCATGCAGTAAGAATGTACACCAAAATAGAAATGTCATTCTGTCACCTGATAAAGTATTTGCTATTGTATCATGGGTGTAGAAAGCATTCAGATATGCGACATGCAGATGATGTGTACAGTCACAATAAATGCAGGATACAAAGATATTCGCGGGAAGAGTTCAAACTCCTTAATATTTGAAAATATATTTGAATATCATGAGAATAATAGATGGATTCATGAAGTCGATGCGATCAATGTTCTACTTATGAAATCGTTGTGTTAACAATTCATTGTTCAAGCAAATCGTTGTGAACACAAATCGTTATACATGCATAAGCAAATCGTTGTATAAGCGAATCGTTGTACAGATATAAGCAAATCGATGTACAAACAAATCGTTGTACAAGCGAATCGTTGTACAGATATAAGCAAATAGATGTACAAGCAAATCGTTGTACAGATATAAACAAATCGATGTATAAGCAAATCGTTGTACAGATATAAACAAATCGATGTACAAGTAAATCGTTGTACAGATATAAATAAATCGATGTACAAGCAAATCGTTGTACAGATATAAACAAATCGATATATAAACAAATCGTTGTACAGATATAAACAAATCGTTGTACAAGCAAATCGTTGTACAGATATAAACAAATCGATGTACAAGCAAATCGTTGTATAAGCAAATCGTTGTTTCACTTAACGAATCGTTATGAGATCGAAATCGATGTTTCACTTATGAAATCGTTGTGAAGCCGAAATCGTTGTTTCACTTACGAAATCGTTGTGAAGCCGAAATCGTTGTTTCACTTACGAAATCGTTGTGAGACCGAAGTCGTTATATCACTAATGAAATCGTTGTGAGGCCAAAATCGTTGTTTCACTTACGAAATCGTTGTGAGATCGAAATCGATGTTTCACTTACGAAATCGTTGTGAGACCGAAATCGATGTTTCACTTACGAAATCGTTGTGAGACGAAAATCGTTATTTTACTTATGAAATCGATGTGAGACCGAAATCGTTGTTTCTCTTAACGAATCGTTACAGCGATAAAATCGTTCTTTTACTTATGAAATCGTTACAGTATAAGGAAATCGATATGGCTATAGAATCGTTCTTTCACTTATGAAATCGTTACAGCTATAAGGAAATCGATGTGAACTTAGAAGAAATACATACTCTGAACTTTAAATAACAGTGTGTGAGAATAACCTACAGATTTTGCTTGGATTATTTCTTGTGGATGAACTTTACAAAAGATTGTTAGATAATATTTGTTAAGGTTTTGTTAATCACCAAAATTATATATAATAAATAAAATTATGTAGGGATGGACTGATCATCACCTATCACCTACTTGGTCATCTTCTTTGATGGAGGATTCTCCACCTGCGGGTGAGCCTTCTCCTCCCTCTTTTGATCTAGAACTTCATATTGCCTTTCTATATAGTGAACTTAAAGAAAAGGTGCACATGGAGCAACCTCCAAAGTATGTTGCTCAGGAGGAGATGATGGTGTGCAGATTGCAGAATGCAATTTATGATCTGAAATAGAGTACCTAGGTGTGGTTTGATAAGTTCCGCCAAATTGCATGTAGAGTTGGATTGAAGAGAAGTCAAGCTGATTGCTCAGTACTTATTTATCATACAGCAGCTGGTGTGGTGATTCTGATTGTTTACGTCAATGATATGCTTCTCACTGGGAGTGATGTAAATTGCATCTAAGATATTTGCACTTATCTTGAAGGTCATTTTGTTACTAAAAACTTTGGTAGGCTGCACTATTTCTTAGGATTGAGGTTACATATGGTCGTGACGGTGTTCCTTTGACATAAAGAAATTTTAATGTGGACTTGGGGTGTAGGCCTGCTGATACGCCAACTGCTTCTCAATCTGACCTCGATGTGGAGGATAGTCCAGAGTTTACTAATGTTACTCAATATAGGCGGCTTTTATGGTAAGCTAATATATCTGGCAGTGACTTATCTTGGCTTTGCTTTTGTTGTGTCAGTGGGTAGTTACTTTATGCAGAAGCCAAAGTTGTGTCACTAGCAAGTAGCCTTGAACATCCTGCACTATATTAAAGGAGCCTCAACAAAAGGTGTTTTGCATAAGAAAAGAGGCCATTTATCCATTGAGGCTTTTTCTGATGTTGATTGTGCAGGGTCTCGGAGGGACAGACGGTCTACCTCGAGTTGTCACATCTATATTGGTAGGAATCTTGTCACTTGCAGAAGCAAGAAACAGAATGTTGCTATAGCCAATGCCAAAGCAAAACATAGAGTGATTGCTCAGATGGCGTGTGACATGATATCACTAAAATCTTTGATGGAAGATTTTGGGGTCACCTATCGTGATCCTATGCTAATGAGATGTGATAATAATCAGGCTGCCATTCATATTGCAAACAAATCTTATGTTTCATGAGCGCGCAAAACATATAGAGGTTGAGTGCCATTTTGTTTGGAATGCAGTTATGTCTCAGAAGATTAGTACTGACCAACTTGCATATCTCTTCACAAATCACTTGGTGTCGATCGGTTTGATGCCTTATGTAGCAAGTTGGACTTGTGTGATATATATGCTCCAGAATGAGGGGGAGTGTTTCTTGTCGTGTGCCTAGGGTATAGCTTATGTGTACCCAGGTCTATAAGCACTTGTCTTTCTGTCCTAGTAACAAAGAAAAACTGAACTTTCATACTGGATGAAAGCATAAACACCAGATTATTCAGAGGTGAGCCTCTACCTTTGTATCAATAACATAACAGCCGACAAAGTCTTCAAAGCAGAAATTCCTTCCTGCATTTTCGCAGATGGTTCATAAAATTCCTTTAAACTAGGTACTTTTGATGCAATATATTGGCCGACAATTATATGCTCCGGAGGATGGTCTGCATGAACCAAAGAGGATGAATGACAAGTTTCAAATACTTAGAAACAAAAATCTAGTAAGTGGAGAAATTTGCAATACTAAAAACTTCTCTCAAGCTGATGCCTACAGACAGGTATGCATACTTACAACCAGACAATCTCTGAACAGCCTTGCTTAAGACATCTATGGTTTTCCATTTAGGAATCCTTGAAAGCTGAAAGCAATCATCAGCAACAATGAAGCGCCTTGTCCTCTTTGGCCCCAGCATAGAGGTCTGTAATAACACATGCCCAACTCGGTGCAAAACAGACACATCTCGAGCAAAAAACCCTGTCAGAGAAAGGGCTTCCAGTAACAATATGTAATGCAAAAATCATGAGCGATAGTGAAAGTTGAATTCATTTAATGGATCTTTATATTTCAACCTCTATAGTATTTTATATGTAAGGTTTAGCCACTCCAAGAAAGATATTCATAACTCCTCAAAATCTCAAGTTTAGTGAATCTCCCTATATCTTTCTTTTTATTCAAGAAAACAGTGGAATTTATCTCCAATAAATAAAAGTAGCACAGCCAAAGAGAGGAGAGGAGAGGAGACATTCCTCTACCTCACCCTTGTGGTAGTGGTGGACAGAAAAAAGAGAGAGGGAGAAAAGAAGAAATAAGCAGGAGAGAGAGGCAGCTGTTGTGGTGCTTGCATGACAAAGAAAGAAAGAAGAAAGAGAGGAAATCTTCCCTGGGAGGAGGAAGAGAGAGACAGAGAAAGAAATAGCACAGGCGTATGGAAAGAGAGAGAGAGGGAATAAAGGAACAAAGAGATCATGCCAATGAAAGAGAAAATGAAGAGAGTTTCCTGCAGGGGAAAGAAATAGTGAATCAGAGATAGAACAGCGAAAGACCAGAGAGAGAGAGAGAGGGGAAGGATCACAGCTGAAGAAGATAAGATCTGGGAGAGGGAAGAAAGAAGGTGCAAGGAAGCACTAGCAACCAACAGCCACATATTGGGGCTCATGCTCACTCCCACTCAGAGTCCCTATTGGCTCCCACTTGGAGAATTTGCAGAAGGAAGAAATATTCTTCAAATTCTGTTAATTCTGAAATAAAGAGTACAAGTCTATTTATAGACTCAAGGCTCAAATCCTAAACTAAACATGACACAATATCCAATATTAATCCTAATTGGACAGCTAAAATAAGACATCAATATTTAGGGGGAAAATAGCTAATCTTCTAAGACTCTAAAATAAGAAATCAAGGATAGAAATTCCAAATCCCAATTGCACTACCAAAATAAAATTTACCAAATACCAACACTATTCCAACTTGGAATTAAAAATAGAACCTAATAAAAATAAATAATAAAAATTCAAAATGATGTGTCTACGTCTCCAACCATCTTCCATGAAGTTGTCCTTGTCGCATGCCACACAAATAAGAGTTATGTATTGCTATTGCCTTAGCTGCAAGGATGGGAGTATCGATTTCGGACTCTATTTCAGCCGGGTCCAAAACCGATATGTTTTGGTATCGGTTTCAGCGGTATCGGGCAGTTTCGGCGAGTTCAAGTGATTTGGCCTTAAGGTACCCTGTTTAGGCCGATATCAGACGTATAGGTTTCAGTATCGACTAGGGCCAAAACCGATACACTTCAGCCGAAACCGATATGAAACGTATCAGTTTCAGCCGATACTCCCATCTATGCTTAGCTGATTATGCTCCGGCACTGAGATGTATTCAGATCACCTTCTTTCAACCAGTTAATTCTTGCTTTCTACTTCTAGTGAACCTCCTTTTCTTGTAACCACTCAGTACCTTGTGTCTAAATAAACTCTGTTGTTTATCCTGACCTGTCAGATTTCTCCTTTTCTTCCAACGAATTTAGATACTGTATTCTGTTGGTCAAGGAGAGTTTCCTTGTTTGTCATTGACCACTACATCCAGTGCACCATCTTTTATGATCTTCCTTACCTGCCATAGCTTCATGAAAAGGTCTTTATAGCTAATTTTGCACCAGTTCAATAAACTCATAAATACCTATACCCAACCTTCTCCAGTCTGAATAAAATGTTCCTTTCTTCTGCACATCTCTGCAATCCAGAGATAAAGTATTGTAATCAGGGATGGTGCTCCAGAGAACAGAACACCTTCACAAAAAGGAAATAGACTACCAAGCATAGGGGTGTAAACGAGCTGATACGTTCGACGAGTAGCTCGATATTCGGCTCGATAAAAGTTCGGTTCGGCTCGTTTATTTAATTAACGAGCCGAGTTTGAACAAGAAAAAAAGCTCGGTTCATAAACGAGCCGAGTCTGAACACATATGAGCTCGACTCGATTATGTTCGTGAACAACTCGTTTAATTACTCGTTAAGAATTCGATTAAATACTCGTTAAGAATTCGTTTAAATACTCGTTAATAATTTATTTAAACATTTATTATTAAGATAAATGTTAACTTGTTATTTTTATAGAGTTATTATTAAACTATAAAATGTTTTTGAGGAATTAAATATAAATGACTAAATATTAGAGGGTACATGTACAAATTATATAAATAAAGTATTTATAAAAATTTGATTTTAATAATATCAACTGAATAAGGGTATATGTATAAAAACAAGTTTTCCAAGGTTCACAGGGCTTCATCTTCTTCCTCCCGACGCCGCGACAGGGCGCCTGTGCAGGCGCGACTTCCTTCCCCGCTGGCCGCTGCCTCCCCCCCGTTGGTCGTTGCCTCCCCACGCTCCCCCCCACCCCCGTGAACCCTCCGCCAGTTCCGGACGGAGGTCCCGGCGACAGCTCCGGCGATGGTTCGAGCTTCCACCCGGGGCACCGGCCGCACCGTGAGCTTCCAAGCGGCCCTCCGCGACAGCACCAGACGGCAACCGCGGCCCCCGGGGTGGCGTTCTCCAGCCGCCTACCCTCTGCACGACTGCACCCCTCGCCGGCTCGCCCAGCCCGCCCACCCACCCCAGCACAAATACGCAGCAACCCAACTAAGCAACTACCCAAGGCAGCGCCAGTGGCCATTTAATCCCATATCGGATATGGAAGAATGTGTGCCTTTGGGTTGCCTACAAAAGGGACCCTGCAGTCCTCTTCACAGCCACCGAATTCAAACCAGTAAAAAAAGGGGAAAACGCCTTTTGGCTTTCGACCAAGATGAGAATTTCTCATCCAAAAATATAGTTTAATAATCTAAATTTATTAAATATTTTTTGTTATTGGGCTTCATTCTATGAGTCTGTTTAAAAAAGTAAAAATTATTTAAATGTTAGATTGTAAGCTCTTTTTGGAATTGGAGTTATAGTTTGAGCTTGTATTTAAGCTCGTTAAAAACTTGATTAGGCTAAACGAGCCGCTCGTCGAGTCGAGTTCGAGTTTAAAAAAATTGTACCGAGCCGAGTTCGAGTATCAGTTGGAGAAGCTCGGCGAGTTTCGAGTCGAGTTCGAGCTTGTAAAAAATAAACGAGTTCGAGTTCGAACAGGGTATAACTCGGCTCGACTCGGATCGTTTACACCCCTACCAAGCATCATTTACTATTATGGTCATAGGCAACAAGGCAACACCTGGGCACCTCTTTAAAAATGTTGGGAGCATATATATACACAACAAACAAGATTAATAAGAAGCACATAATTAAGTATTAGAACTAAAAAAAAAAATGTATCAATTTCATAAATATATATTGAACTATTATATTGTAACAACTTTATACTTGTACCTAGGAGTACAGTAACCTGAGCTATTCTCTCTCTAGCCTTTTCTAGAGAGAGAGGCTCTACAGTTTTGGGGGAGGGTCATGATCTTCTGGGGCGGCCTACCCCCGCCGGCGGGGTTGAGCAGAGGCCAGTTCCTCAATCCCTGTCATTTCCCACTGGTGGGAGCAGGAGGTGGTGTGAAGCAGGAGAATTCCCAGCAGAGCATCTGCAGGGGCGCCTGGAGTGGATGGCATGTTGTCTCATTGCAACGGTCATTGAGGGTGAGGTGGAGGCGGTGGATCTTCAGCAAAGGCTCAAGGCGGTGTCTGGGACTGAATAGGAGGTGAGATGGGTCACTGGTGACTTGCTGCTAGTGGTGGGCAAGGCTATGGAGGAGGTGATGAAATTGGCTGCAATGGGTTTCCTTGAGGTGGATGGGTCAATCATCAGGTCGCAGTGCCGGAAGAAGTGAGAAGGGCTTTTCACAATCCCCTGATAAGGCGTTTCACAGTCTCAGAAAAAAATGTTGCAAGCATAACCAGAAAAAATGTGGAAATAGGTTCAGTCCAAGGAGATAAAGCGCTAATAGCAAAGTAGAATCGCTTGTAATTAAAAGGTAAGGAATGGCAGAATAATTCCAGAGAATAAAGTAATTGTGGAATAAATTAAAAAGAAAGGAAAGTCAGAGCAAGTATGGAAGTGAGTAATGATTTGAAAGAGGATGCAGAGGAAGCTCTGCATATGGTTTTGTTTCTTTTTAAGTGATAGTGTGGTTTATTTTCGCTCGTTTTGAATGTCAAGGACGACATTCCTTTTTAGGTGATAGTAATGTAACGTAGCGCGTTTTTCGGATCTTTGCGGATCGTGGATTAGTGGTAGTTCGGATCTGTGTTTATTGGTTTTGGCATGGTGCTCATGGCCAATATGGGGTCATTGGGCCTTGGTCGAGGTTTATGCGCGTTGTGTGGAGCTTAGTGGGCTGGCAGGTTAGGCCCGTAATGCCCGTTGGTTCACTGGATGTGAACGCGACGAGGGTGTAGGTCGCGTTCTGAACGCGTCGATAGTGGGAGTCGCGTTCTGGTTGTTGCCGCTGGGGTCGACGTCTGCACGTGCGCCGCGTGTCGCGCATGGAGTGGGGTTTGCTGACATCGGAAATGGGAAGGCGACGCCTTAGTCCGTCGCGATCAGGTCGCGACGGGGAGGTACGTCGCGATCCCAACCGTTGTGCGGTTTTTAAGCAGGCTGGCCGAACAGAGCTTTCACAAGCTCTGCTCGACCAGGGAAGAAGCTGTTGTGGCTCTGTTGGGCGATTTGGCGTTTCGGCGGAGTTCTCGTCGCGCTCTCGACGCGGGGACGTCGCATGGAGCGGGGGAGACGTCGTGCCGTAGCCGGTTTGCGCGTTCTTCGTGAAGGTAGGGAGATTCCACCATGTTTGATTGCATGGATTGCATGTTAGCTTGTTTACCGCTTTAAAAACAGTAGATATCATGCCTAGGAGGTGAAATGAGCATAAAAACCGGGTTGAAACGGAATTTAGGGTGGTTTGCATGGAAGATCCAGAGATGGTTCCCGGATTAGGGTTTTCGCCTGAGAAGGCGACGGACCCTGCTGTCGCGACCAGGTAGCGACAGGCCGACCCGTCGCGACAGGATTTCTTGTCGCGCAAGTCGTGGCGTCACGATCAGAAGGCGGTCATGGCCTCTGTCGCGATCACAGCCGATGGTTCTACTTTGCATGCTTTTCGTGTTATGGTTATCAGATTATCGATGTTTAACGTGCATGATTTTGGTAAGAGGTGCATTGGCACCTGTAAAGCTCTATGAGCATGTTACCCACGTGAAGGCCTCCATTTGTTCCTCTGTGATGAAGGGGCCAGAGGCTTCTTGGTTCGCAGCTTCAGGAAGGTCGTGGTGGGTCTTTGCGCTTCCATCCAGTGGGCTACAGGATGGCGATCGTAGTGGCGGTGCAGGTGGCCTCACCAGTAGCCATCCCCATGGTGCTATAGATGCATGTTGAGGGTGTTGAAGTAGTCAACCGCATATGGGTTAAGTAAGAGAGCAGGGTCACCGCACAACAGCTAGGGTTTCAACTAGAGCGGCTGAAGGAAGGGGACGTACGGCCCCTGGGCCGAGTGCAGGTGATTCAAATTTGAACTACCAAGCCAGTTTGCTCAGAGGTCAAAAGCTAGGTCATAAGCCGACTAGGGGGTTGACAGTGGTTCACAGCCTTCTCCGGTCCGAGCCGCCGGGTCGCAAAGTTGCCCCATGACTTACTCGATAGCAATGTGGATTCATTTATCGGGGCGGAGAGGCCTATGACGCACCCTCTTCCCTGTCCGACTCCTAGAAGAGATGCAAAGCATTGCCTCCTCACTTCATCAGCGACTTTTCCCTTAATAGTGTCCCTAAAGGTCGCTCCCCCTGTACCGACCACAACGGTGTCGGTGAGTGTGGGGATGGAGGTGGCTCATTGTCATGCCCCGACGCGGAAAATCGGAACGCAGTCGTATTCGGATCATAAATAGAGCAAATTTATAGAGAATGTGATGATAACATTAAACCAAATGTCAATGTTAATTCCAAATAACAACTCCCTATTACAACCGTAAAACTTCAGAGCCAACAATAGGACCCATTGTTCAAATACATAATAGACTCAAGTAAAATAATCTACTATAGACTCTATTTCAAATTCTAAGATTTCTATTTCATAGCTGCGTGATATCTGTGGTGCTCTTCACTCTTGCCCATCCCCTTCATTATCCATAGCATCATCATCACTACCTGAAAATGTTTAGGAAAACAAGTGTGAGCGTGCTAACACCCAGTAGGATTTACATCTCATAGTGTGGACAATGATATAAGTAATTAACATTTTTAAGAAGCAGAATTCTTATAAGGCGAAAGACAAAAGCAAGCATGATATTACTAACAAGGTCAATTGACGGATTTGAGTAGAATACTCCACAGAATTTTCATAACAAATCAGACAAACTTTCATAAGCATTGAACAAAATATTCAAGAACGAGTACTTATTGAATGAACAAGGATTGGCCATATTCACACAAATAACACATATTCACATGATCAAACGTACAATATCAAATGAAGACACATTCACACAAATCTTGCACACAGACCGGTGTCATGCCATGCACCACAAGTTCATACTCTCGCAGTTAATAAGTACCTTGGGGAGCTCCTCCCCAGGATCAGACAGGGCCCTTATTTGCACAGACATTAGTCAAATGGACCGAAATCCTACGTTGTGCCGATCAAATACATATACAAATTATGGCTACAGATTTCTATGGACAAGCTCATAGTAACAAAGACAATGATCTTTCATGGAGTTTCAAAAATATGACAATAGATCGAGAGATCAATCCGGATCATGGAAGGCAGGATCGAAATCGGATCGGGATTGCCCAAGCCCAATCCCGATCCGATCCGGTCGATTCCCAAGCAGAATCGGCCAGAATCGGAAGAATTGGCCTGGATTGGCCATGGCCGATCCGATCCAGAATCGGCCGATCCCGATCCGATCCGGCCGATTCTGCCTTCCATGATCCGGATAGCATATAGACTTGTCTTTTAGGTTCCATGGACTTTACATATCTTGACCAAGATGTACGCGAAGAAGGTAATCCAAATGGTAATCGGAAAACATGTCCGATATGGAAAGTTCATAACAGATCAGTCATGAGATCGTAAGAATCATGGAAAGAAACTTAACGAAATAGACCCACACAGACCTAACAGGTCATAGTACCTATTATGGCAAGACATTTTTTTTTATAGCTTTGTGCTGGAACATAAGGACGAAGAGGCATCATCAATAGAGAGTATGATCGTAACTTCTAAATAGAACGTTAAAATCATATTCATGTACTTAATGTTTTTACATGTGGTTGATGGCTTTCAAAGTACGGACGTAGACTAATCAACATGCTGGCAAGACCGAGAAAACGACGTAAAACTCACTTACTTGATCCATAACTTCAAATCTAAGGTTCCTGAGACGAAACTATAAACGAAATGGTTGCTGGAAATGGAAAGTAGACCGATCTATGGCTTTGGTTTGACCCAGTTGGTCTCGGTTGCATGAAACTCGAGAAGAACGGAAAAGTCTAGATTTTGTGCGAAGTTAAAAACACTTGATATTCTTTACATGAACTGAAATCAGGAAGAATAGGGATACATAAGAACAGACTTAAAGGACTTTCAGATGATATACTCTATGTTAAGTTGGTGCCCGAGATTACCTACCTTTGGTTGCTTCCAACACAGAGTTCTTACAGGTCGAAGCAGATGCTAAGGGATGAAGGATCCTCAAAACCGTGCTACTAGCTCTTCCTCCTTGCTCTTGGAAATTCCTCCCTCGTTCAACAATGAAGAGAAGTCTAGGGTTGGCTACGTGGGTCTTATGATGGTTTTTATAGCGCCGTGATGGTGCAAATTTTTGAGTTTGGAGTTTCCTAACTCTTGGTAGGAGTCCTATCATGTTCAACCGGAGGTGCCCATTTTGGAGGGGGTACCGAAGGTGCCTCCGGTTGGGGCTCCAACGGAGGTGCCCATTTTGAGGCTATTTTTTTGGTCTTTTTTTCTTTGGGGGGGGGGGGTGTGATTTTCTAAATTTCTGGGATTTGGGGGGTTTTTAAGAAATTTTGGGGTTTTTTCAGTTTTGTGGAGTTTTTGGGAATTTTTGAAATTTTTAGAATTTTAGGGGATTTTGGGGTTTTTTTTTTGGGGGGGGGGGGGGGGGGGGTTCAGGAAATGAGGGTTTTAGGAAATTAGGGATTTTTTAGGTTTTGGGGTTTCAGCTTTTTTCTGGAGGTTTGGGTTTTGTGGGTTTTTTGGGTTGAAATTTTCCAATGTCAACAGGCATCCTATCAGGTGACAATACACACTGATCTACAAGGACAAGAACAAAATGAAATAGAGAGAAAGTTGGAAGAACTCTCCACCCTAGAAAGGAAGCGATTGGAGGCATATAAATGCCTTCAGGCCTATCAAGCCCAAATGACCCGCGCTTTTGACAAATTGGTAAGGCAAAGGATATTCAGGCAAGGAGACCTCGTCATGGTCAAAGGAAAAGAGATAATGGCAGCAAAACATAACAGCAAGCATGTTGTCCCGTCTTGGTCATCTAACCACCAAGATCGGTCAAGCCAAGATTCAAGCTCCAAAACCTTCAACCATCACATTATTGGAGTCGATCAAAGCCAAGATTCACAAAATTCAAATTCCAAATACTTGGCCAACAAACCGTCAAGGTAGGCCAAACCTAATCCAATTCTAAAATTTTAAATCCTATGGCCAACAAACCATAAAAATAGACCATATCTAAATCTCAAATCCCAAATTTATGGCCAATAAATCATAAAGATAGGCCAAAATCCAAATTCCCAAAATTGCAATCTCCTGGCCAACAAATTATAAAAGTAGGCCAGACCCTAAATTTGAAAACTCAAAGTCTCTTGGTCAATAAACCATAAAGATGGGCCAAAACTCAAAATCAAACTCCAAATCTTCTAGCCAACAAACTATAAAGGTAGGTCAAACCAATATCTAAATTCCAAACCCTTGGCCAACAACCCATATAGAAACCCATATAGATAGGCCAAATCGAACCTCAAGTTCCACTTTGGCCATCAAAACCCCAAAGTCGGCCAAACAAAATTCCCAAACCTCGATCCACAAACCTAGATCACAAACTCGCATCCCAAACCTCAAAACCCACTCTCTGACTACCAGAATGTCAAACCCCATACCAAAACCACCACAATTTAAAAAAATGGGAGGCTAAAAATAGAGGTGCTACGGCGGACTTAGCTACCTCCATTCTAGGGATAGCTAAGGGTAAAAAAAGCCTAAAAATTTAGATGAGGTGAAAACCTGAAAAGAGCACAGCAGGCAAAATGGGTAACTCCTCATCGTGAAAATCCGCAAGGGCACGCTGGAAAAAGCAAAAGGGATACTAACCTTAGTGAAAACCTGCAAGGGCGCTAAAGTTAGTTAAAAAGAGAAGAACGAACGAAAAAGAAAGAAAAAAAAGAGAAGAAAAGAAGAGAAAAGGAGGGGGGAGAAAGGAGAGAGTGAAAAGAAAAAGAATAGAAAAATGAATGAATGAATGAATAAAAAATGAAGTTTAAAATAAGTGTTTTGGCTGACTAAACTGTAGCTATTTTAGAGGTGGCTGAGGGCAAAAAGACCTAAAATTCGGGTTGAAGTGAATCCGAAAAGGCGCCTCACGCAAAAATGAGTAACCCCTCAATGTGAAAATCCACAAGAATGTATTGGAAAAAGCTAGAGACGGCCAGATCTGACAAAAACTCGAAAGAGCACTGAAGTTGGTAATGCGAAAAATAATATCTCATCCATAAGTCTCATTATTGTGAGCTCGTCCCACCATGTAAGACCCGGCCCTCTTGAGCCCTTGACCCCGTCCTCTTGGTCGCAACGAACCCCCTAGGCGTGACATTGTCGCGCCAGAGGAGCCGAACGCGACATATTTCTGGTCGCGGTACCCTTAGCCGTCGCGTTCTGGTAGCGATGAGGATGGGCGACACGTTCTTGTCGCGGCGTCTGGGGATGATGCGACTTTGTTCTGACCGTTCTGACTGCTGTCCTATCTTGTCAGAACGGCCTTGTCGAGTGTCAGGCGCGTACAGCGTTGACGCGACCTAGCAGGTCGTCGCGTTCTAGTTTGACCGATCTTTAATTTAACCGCTTTTGGGATCGCGACCTGGGGGTCGGTCGCGACATGGTGTCGCGACCTCTGGAGCCGTCGCGACAAGGCTCTTATCGCGCCGCCCCGACCCATCGTGTTTCTGGGGCCGTCGGTTCAAAACCGAGGCAGGCGCCCATTTCCTCTTCTTCTTCTTCTTTCCATCTTCTTCTTCCTTCGTCCTCCTCCGAGCCTTCTTGTCCATGGATGGCAGAGTCGGGTCGGGTGGCTGGGTCAGCCCCAGCCGATCCCGACCCTGAGTCGGGCCAGATCCGGCCTGAGTCGGGCTGAGTCGGCCTGAGTCAGGACAGTGGACTTTGTAAACCAGTCTTGTGGGTGGGTCGGTGTTCTAGAGTCGGGTCGCCAGGGGCCGACCCGACTCAGAGTCGGCCGACTCCGCTCCGAGTCGGCCGACTTTGCCATCCATGTTCTTGTCTCCTCCGGCGGTTTTGTGGTGTTCGTGGCGAGGTGGTGACGTTTCCTTCGTGTAGGCGACGTCCGTGTGGTGCTTGGAGCAAGGAGGTGACGGTCATTCCTACGAGAAGGCTCCAACGGGTTGGTTCTACTCCTTGAGGTAGGGACTTCTCTTCTTCCTCTCGTTCTAACATGCTCCCCTCCCCCTTGTGATCCTTGTTTCATTGCCATGTTTGGGGTTTAAAGGGAGAGATCCATGCTTCGTTCGTGGAGAGGTTTTCTTGAGCGTAGAACTTCTTGTGTAATGCATGATTCGTAGGGTTTGAGGTTGGTTTGACGTAAAGTCTCCCATGCTCCCCTCCCCCGAATGGTGTGGTTTGTGGTGTTTTTGGGGTGATCCTTGGGAGGACTGTCCCGGGACCCCCTCTGTCAGAGATCGCGACCAGCCTAATGGTCGTGACGGTGTCACGACAACCCTAGGCGTCGCGACAACATCACGATTGTCTTGGGTGGTGCGACCTTGTCACGACGGGCCTTGGTGTAGTGACAGTGTCGCGACAGCCCTGGGCGTTACGACAGTGACAGACACAGGTAAGTTTATGCGAAGTTCGTTTCTCGTTAAGTCTTCACCGTTCTTGGTTCTTTCTATACCCGTGGCACCAGTGCTAGTTCCTAGTACGGTCCTACACAAGTCGTTCGCTAGGTGCTCGACACCTGAGGGCATGTCCCGTGATAGGTTGTTATCGTTTACCTAGGACCCCCGTCCCTGTGCGTCTATTGAGGGAGTGCTCCAGGCGACGGGCGTGCTCAAGTCACGAACTCTGGAGCGGAGGGGAAAACGGTGGTTAGGACAGCGGTGTCGAGTCGTTTGCAGAGATCTCGTAGTTGGTCTGGGACATCGAGGTCCTTCGAAGTTCTTCCCGGTGCAGGCCAGCTAGTCCTTCTTCTCACTGCCTCACTCTTTGTGGCCTCGAAACCACTTGGAGAGGTCAGGTGTAGGACCGTAGTCTGGCCAGACTGCGGCGGTTACTGTTGTGGTTACTTGTGTTCCTCAGCTCCACTCTGACGAGATGTGGCTGCCAGGACTGTGGTCGAAGATAAGACGTCAGTGGACGCTCCTGACCAGTTGACTAGTTGTGGCGGTTTCCGTAGCTAGTGTCGCTTGTCCAAGCAGGGTTTTCCCTGTCTGTGGTTACAGCCGTGTGGTGGTCACGACGTGCAGGTCGTACAGAGTTTCCGGCCGCGATGTCCCTTCGGTACCGTTGCTAGTTAGTAGTTTTGCTTCCGCACTCTTCCTGTAGATTAGATTATATAACTGTTGTCATTTACTTTAATTATATATATATATATATATATTCTTTCTTGCCTGTTAGAGCCACTAGAAGATTGGTAGTCCCTACCAGGGTTTGACAAGGCGGGGCGAATTGGCCCGATTCGCCCGAAGCGGAGCGAATCAGGGCCGGCCCAATGCGTGATCCGCATGGATCCGCCGCCCCGCCGCGGACCGGGCGAATCGACCGGATTCGATTCGATCCGGCCCGATTCGCCGGATCCGCCACGATCCGATACACCCCAGTCCTTAAGATTCGCCCGACGCCAGTTGTGCGTACCAGACTGAACCAGTCCGATACAACAAACTGTACCATGCCTGGAAAAACGTGGTTTCTGGGCATGGTCAGCACTTCCCCTCATGTCGCCCTCTGACACAAGACCATTCTGCATCTTCAGATCGGTGCCTCTAAGAGCGGGTGTCTCTTGTGGTCATTGGCATCCTCGTCCTCCTCCCCTTTGAAATCCAGAAGCGACGCAAGCACCTGTGGCCGTTGGAGGTGCAATAATAGGCTCATCAGCCGGGTCCGGCCATTCAGGAACAACTCATGCGCCGAGAACCCGCGGCTGTGGCCCAAGAACCCGTCCTACCGAACCTGACAGAGAACTCGAACTCAAACAACCTAAACATGAGGCCATTTGTAGTGGCATTTGCGCTACTGCTAATCGGCCTCAGTGCGATTATGGGACAATACGTGAGAACAAAATGCATGGGGCTGGCAGGGGTGCCGTAGAAGTAACCGCTGGGCCCCCGCACCCGGGCTGGAGGGGGTGTTTACACATGGAGGAGCAGATGCTGACGATGTTGTCGTGAAGCAGCCATTGGGGTGGGGCGGATCGGAGCCATCACTGTTGCAGGCATCCTCCAAGGCCCAGTTCGCACCATCGGTGGGATTCTTGAGCTCCATCCCCATCATCACTACCACTAAGTGACCAATATTTTCTTCTTTCCACAGCCACCCCACTTCTCCTTCTTGGTGGGTCGGCATGCAACGTGGACTGGCTTAATGACTCGGCCGCAAGTAATGCAGGAGGCGGGACGACTTCATAGGGAGAGGTCTCAATGACTTTACATGGCAGCGGTGAAGAGAATGTGAGCAGCAGCTGTAGAGGCAGGTGCTCTGGGTGGCGATTGGTGGCGGAGGTCCGGCTGGGGGGAGGAGGCAAGGCAGTATCTTTAGTAGAAGCGGGGGATAGGGGGAGGTAGTGGTTCATGGGGAGGTTTCTGGGGGTATTTTGGGCTTGGAGACCATCGCCGGTGAAAGAAGCTGGGATGGGTTGGCACAAGCGGAATGCGTCCGTACTGCCATGGTACGGATCGGTACCGTACCCTGCCATGGTTGGCCAGTCTTTACCGGTCCGGACAACCTTGCATGTTATATCAATCGAGACTGTGTAGTCTCGATTCGCAGGTGTCTCGCCGCCAGCCCCTTTCTCCCCCATTTTTCCCCCTTCTCCCTCAAGGAAACCCCAGATCTACACCCTAGGTGACCCAAGAAGGCTTCCTACGTGGGATTGAAGGTGCTTGGAGGCGTTCTTGGGCTTCTCTCATCCCTCTCTTCATCCATTTCACTGTTTTGAAGGTAACTGTCCATGTATCTTCCATTTTTACTGTTTTTTTTTGATTTATGGGAAGTATATTATTGAGAAATGATGTTGCAAGTGATTAATGTTCACTTGCAACCATTTCTCCCTTGAATCTTCAATTCTTTTACATAGATTTGCCAATTTCCTTCTAATTTCAAACTTCTGTAAGATCCGTTGACATTGGGTTCTACGAGATGATGAAGACCCATGGTTGCATGGGTTGCACGAGCGACCACAGAGGGAGAGTACGAGTTAGATGAGGAGGCAGATGATCCTGAAGATCCACCTCGTCCAAACACATTCCTAGCTAGGGCTATAGAAGAACAAGAAGAGGAGGGACAACATGGAGATGTGGGCGGAGAGAGACAACCACATTCATCTCAATTTCGGGCCGAAGGAAGATGAGGGGATCTTCTTGGCGACTTACGAATGGAACGTGCCATGCCTTTTGCAGGTGAGACAGTAATTATCATTTGTTAAAGATGTTCATTCATTATTTTTTGTTTGTCCATACCATAATTTGTGATGTTGGGGACTATTGCAGGTGTACAAACGTTGATGATGATGATGCAATTTAAAAGATTGATGCTAGGCCCTACAGCCCGCTCACAGTCCATGAGAGAAGCACCTGCAATTGCTTCCTCACAACCAAGAAGGAAGGGGTCACATACACAATCTGCTGCTCCATCCCAAGCTGCAAAAGGAAAGGCGGTGACGACATCCCAACCGACAAAAGGAAAGGGGAAGGACATAGGTCAAGCAGGTGCCCCAGCCAAAGGCATTGTTATACGAGAGTCAACCGCCCCAGCACAAAAGAAGAAGAACTGGTTCTCCTGGGGATCTAAGAAAGGGAAGAAAATGGCTGCCCCTGTTTTGGATCCACTTGATATTGTAGATTTAGAAACCTTGGATCCAAATGCAGAAGAAACACCTCCCGAGGATTCGCCTCGATTACCCAGCAGCCGCTCCCATGACTCCATGACTACTGGTTCACGGGTGGGTCTGTAGGGGGAGGTGATGGAGATGGGGGAGGGGGTGGGGGTGAGAGTGGACAGGGAGGGGGCAGCGGTGGTGGGATAGATTTCACAGCGGAGCAGGATTTTGGTGGCCATTGCACCCAAGATACCGATCATGGTGGCCCAGTGAGTACAATAGAAGGCGGAAGTTTAGGGAAGGTAGTCGTGCAGAAGGTTCAGCAGTGGATAGTGATAGCTATAACACTATGATATCTGATTTTGAAAGAATGAGCACACATGAGTCTGTGGATCCTATGGCTATGGGGGACATAGTTATCAGCCAGAGTCCGACACAGGCTACTCCAGTGGCTATAGTGGCGCCACCACAGGCTACCCTACACCATATTTTCATCCAGGTCCGTCTATTCATGTTCATGTTCCTGTTCAGCAGATTTATGCTCCTGCAGAGGATGTACAAATGGCGAGTTTGAGGATAGTCCGCCCTGGATGCGAGGTGTGGGACCACTTTGGAGGGAGTTTTCGGACCAGATACAACACCATGAGACTTGGGATGAGTTTCGTACATTTGTGTCTCAAACCAAAAGTTATCATCTTATTGGGGAGTGTTGACACGGGAGAAAAATAAATATCACTGTAACATATCATTTGATTTTTTTGTTTTTGCTCATTTCATTTTTATCTGGTTCATGTATCCATTTCACATGCTTTGGATTTTTCTGTTGGGATTTGCGGGGCGTGCCAGTCTGTCTAACAGACAGAAGAAGAGTCCACGCAATGCGGAGAAAGTTTTTTGGGTGTCATGGAACGGACGGTGTGGTGTCCGTGAACGGACGGTGTGGTGTCCGTGGAACGGACGACTGGGTTTCCATGAAATGGACGGGATGCCCGGTGACGGGCGACTAGGGTGCGCCGTTTTTAATCTGAACTCCTTGAGTCTCGTATCTATACTCATCAGATGATTAGGGTACATGTGCTGGACCTCTGTCCCATCGATCAAATCGATGTTACATTTACATCGAGTTAAGACTCTTGGTGTTATTAACATCAATTTTAACCCAATACCGTTCATAGTAAAAGGGGATGAGAAAATACACATTCTTTTTAGAAAATCCTGGTCATGATGTATCATTTTTCTTTTAGTTATTTTTGAAATGTTTTTTCTTTGAGTATTTCATTCTGAAAAGACTGCCCTTTGTGGAGTCCGAGATATGAGTTTTTAAGAAGGGAACGGATATATTTCCATGGACCCATTTGGGGTCTCCCTCCTCTTCTTTTAGGTGTTTGAAGGTTTTATTTGGAAAACCGGAGGATTATTATGCAGACGGGTGTAACCCGTGCATTTGATTCTGAACTTGGGGGAGTCATGATTAGAAGTACATTTTTTGTATTAGAAGAGGTAGTTTTTCCTCGTTCATTGTTTTCATTCATTCATCATTCATTCATCATTTTTTTTTACTTGTATGAGTATGATTTTTGAAGAACGTATGCACATATCTCCATGGACGTTCTTGTCAATTTGAAGTTCCTTTCTGGAAACTGTCCATACGAACGCAATTCTTGTGAGTATACATTCGTGCTGCTCTTTGGAGTATCTGAGCACAGTTCGGGTCTTGTCCCCTTTTTCTTTGGATGTGTGTATATCAACACAATTTTCATAAATTTATTTTGGCAGAGTTTCTGCCTATGCGGAATGCCCTCACGGAGATATATTCATTGAACATGTACTTATATCCATGTGTCCTCAGAGAATCTTTGCCCGGAGGGACTTTGCCCTTAAGAAAGTATGTATGTATGAACATAAATTTGCAGTTTACGCGTATTTTCTCATCGGTATCTCCGTTTGAGTGGAGTATCCGGCAAAAGGTACCATCTGCATATGCAGAATCCCTTTTGAGAGGCATACGCATATAATTGCGAATTTATGATTATTAGACATGTCTGTGGGCGGAGACTCCATTTGGGCAGAGTTTCCTCTTGAAACCATGTATATGAATACAAAGTTTGTGATTACATTGATATGTTTTTTAGAAGGAAAACTTTGACATGGGCAGAGCTTCCTTTCAAGAAACACATATGTATAGGCACAAATTTGAGTTTTATAGATATGTTCTTAGACGGAATCTCCACTTGGGCAGAGTTTCTCTCTAGGAACATGCATATAAAAATACAAATTTGTGAATAACAAACATGTTCTTGGCAGAATCTCCTCTAAGAAACATATGCATATAGCACAAACACACCATCCCGGAGAGTTTAAAACTCGATGGGAGGTGGCACGAATAACAAAGGTATCTAAAATACCATATGTCCGGAACGGACGGTATTTAGAACCTATAGCCCGTGAGGGCCGGTGCCGCTATTGCGGACTTTTAGCCGATGAAGTTTGCCGATGCCGTATACGAACAACTTCTCAATGCTCGGGAGAAGATTTGGTACCTTGACTCACAAAGAAAGGAGATTGAGAACCGGATTTGGAAATTTCTATTTCCTTCAACTTTGAAAGAGGAACAATAATTGAAAAAGGAGGGCTAAAGAGCCGGGGGCCGGAGGAGAGAATCCGAGAATCGGAGAGCCGAGCCTTTTACATGGGGAATGGGGATCGGGGCTCTTACATGGGGAATGGGGTGCCTTTTATAGGGGAAGGCACCCCCTTACATTGCATGGGATTGGGGGGGGGTCTAACCGATGGGTTCCATCGGTTAGAGGGAAAATTCCCTCTACCGATGGGAGTTCCATCGGTTAGAGGGTTAAAGCCCCTCTAACCGATGGGGGTACCATCGGTTAGGGGGCTTATTTTCCTTTTTTTTATTTTCTGTTTTCTATTTTTTCTGTTTTTTTCTGTTTTCTGTTTTTCTGTGTTTTTTTTTCTGTTTTCTCTATTTTTCTGTTTTCTGTATTTTTTTGTTTTGTGTTTTTTTTTTTTTTGAGAAGGGGGACCCCTTAACCGATGGAAGTTCCATCGATTTAGGGGAATCCCCCCCTAAACGATGGAACATCCATCGGTTAGAGGGAAGACTCCCCTAACCGATGGAAGCACCATCGGTTAGGGACCCCCTTAACCGATGGAAGCTCCATCAGTTAGAGGGGAGTTCCCTCTAACCGATGGGTTACCATCGGTTGGAGGGGATTCCCCTTCCACCGATGGAAGCTTCATCGGTTAAGGGGGAAAAAACCCCTTAACCGATGAGCTACCATCGTTTAGGGGGAAAAAACCCCCTAACCGATGGTATTTTCATCGGTTTAGGGGAGGGGCTTAAAAAGTCTATAAATAGACCGGCCCCCCTTCATTTGAAGGGGTCTTGCCCTTTGGAGAATCCCGTGCCATTCCGGACATCTTGTCAAAAGTTCTGCCGTCCCGGACGGAGAATCAATTGCAAGTCTTTGGAGCCTTCGTGGCGGACTTGTTCTTGTACTTATCTTTCACATGTGGTCTTGTAGACCTCGTAATGCCGGAACTCTTCCGTGCCGTATTTTATACGGAGATTTATTCTCCTCGGCATCTCCCACTTGCTTGGTGCTTGACAATACTTGAGAGCTTGAACGGCTTTCAACAAAAAACTTGGATTAAGTTATGACTTTAAGCAACCTTGGGGTCACCCTAATCATAACTGTTTTGTCCCCTTAATCAAGCCGTTAAACTGGTTAGGTGGGGTCAACATTTTACCGGTAGTTACCAACTCCCGGTTAAGTAGCCATCCTCTTTTCATAGGTTAGCTGACTGATTAGTTGCCCACTTGTTGGACCACTATATAAGGGAGCATTGGTGCTTCTTTTTAACAAGCATCCAATACATTTATTTTTTGGCTCCAACAGGGAGCTTCCCTCAGAGTCAGATGAGTCTGTCCAGCCACAGTGGGGTACATATGATCCATATCAACAGGGATATTGGAGCTACTAGACTCATTGTATTTGTATTTGGATTTGAGTTTGAGTTTGTACTGTTACGAGTCTCATTATATTTTTCATTTAGAATTGAGCGTGATGTTTGTACTTTGTACTTGTATTCAATTTCTAATAAAATTGAATGACAATGATGTTTGTGTAATATTACATGGCATAAATATCATCAATTTTACATGAAATTCTTCACAAGAGGTTTTAAACTGAGAATCAGCCAAAGAAACATCAAATCCATGCGAATCTGGCCAAACCTGGGGCTGTAGGGCAGAACCAAACACGCTCGGGCCGGATCCACCCGAATCGACCCGATTCGATTCGATTCGGGCCGAATCGGATCGCATCAGGGCGAATCCGATTCGCCCCGAATCGGCGCTCCAGCAAACCATGGTCCCTACTGAGCTTCTGGTGTGAAGCTAATCCCTCCTTTTTGCAGGTGAGGACTTCCCAACAGCGGCAGGGTGCGCGTCGGGCGGAGTAGAGACAGGCAGTCGTCGTTGTCCCTATAGCTAGCAGTGGGACTCCCCTTTTCTTCAGTTGTACTTCACCCTCAGGGTATGCCCCTAAGGGCCTTGTTCTTCCCTTTGCTTACTTGTACTCGTTGTGGTTAGGACTGTACCTAGAGCGTTACGCAGCGGTCTCGTTCTTCTCTTTTCTGCTTCCGCATGTGTGCTCCTAGTTCAGCAGTTGACGTTTATTTCCTTTACATATTCTGTTAGAATTGTCTTATAGCCCTTTCGGGTCCCCGGATCCGTGGGCGACTACAGCGAAAATCAGGTCCTCGGCTTGGGCCGAGGGTCGGGTTCTCGGGGTCGTTACAGTTGGTATCAGAGCGAGAGTCTAACAAGAGTTGTAGTGGATTTAAACCGCAACAGAGAGTCCCAACAGAAGTACAAGTACACTGCTAGCCACCCAGTTAGTATCATTAACCTTGTTGGTTGTGTGCCGTGCAAACTATGGCTCCGCGCATAGTTGTCAAGGCGTCAAGGCGACCAGGCGTAGGTGGGGTCTCGGATCGCCTAAGCGCTTAGGCGCGCTCGCCTAAGCGGAGCCTAGGCGTTTAGGACGAAACCAAGTATGAGTTGTTTTCAAGTGTCCCTCTTACATGATATTTATGTATCTAGAAAATATATATAATGATGAAAATTCAATAAAAAATATCATAATATGACAGACATAAAGGACAATGAAAAGCAACAAAAATTAAACTCCAAGTAAACAAACTACATTATATATCATAAAGTCATAAAAAATCTAAATTGACATCTTCAAATAAATAAGCACACATAAGAACAAGAAGTGCAAATATCATTCTATCATCAGAAAACTAATTTTCAACTTTTAAAACACAACCAGTGAATACACCATACATGTAAATATGTTAAATAAAAATAAGAAGTGCAATATCTTAACACACTTAAAACAAGTAAAAACTAAATGAGTCCATTACATAATCCACAATATGTCTAAAATTGAAAAGAACTAGAAAATGACAATCTTATGTTTGGGTGATGATAGTTTAAGTGTGACCAAATCCTGAGAGATCTCAAACAGACTAAGTGCTGTCAGTAGGAGAGCGCGCCCTGGAGAAGTCATATGCACGTTTGACTTTTTTTACCGGACTTGAATTTTTAGTGTCCATATGGTTTATTGAATTATCAAATTTTAGATAGGTCAAATTATGAGAGATTAGAAAGTTAGCATTCGCTAAAATCATCGAAATCGTGATTTTCTCTTCGATGGGAGAGTGACTTTTTTTTGTAAGAGATATGATTTTTTTGATATTTTTTTTGGATTCAAATGGGGGTACTTTCTTATTTACATGTAATATCTTAAGTAAATGAAACAACAAAATTATAACATTTACTTAAATAATATTCAGGTAAATAAGATGTTTCCTGGAATCGGGCGACTCAGCCCTGAAAACCGACTTGAATCTGCAGTCTAAGGGATATTGCGGACCCCTAAAGGGTCTAGGCGCCTAGGCGCCCTGGCGTGCGCCTTGCCGCCTTAGCGGCGCCTGGGGCGCCTTTTACTCTTAGAAAGGCGAGGTGCTTTAAGGCGGGGCTAAGGAAGCGCCTTGGCGCTTAGCGGCGCCTAGGCGCGCCTAGGCGTCAGCCTTGACAACTATGGCTCCGCGTAGACGCAAGCAGACCAGAGAGCTGATGGAGCAACAGGGAGAGTCAGATATACCAGTGCCAAGTCAGGTTCGGGAGGATGTGTTAGCAGAGGAGTCTGTAGCACAAGCCTCAGGAGGCAGCGGCAGTAGCAGCACAGGGTGAGCAGCAACAGCAGTGGTACCAGCCCCCACCACCACAATTCGAGGCTTGGTTCCCCATGGCCGAGCAGTTTTTTGGACCATATTTCAGGGGACATGGCAGCCTGGGCAAGCAACAGCGGGAGGACAGCTGCTAGTACCTCCCCCAGGGGTTCCAGAGCAGCAGGTAGATCCACTTGTAGTGCAGCCAGTTGTGCAGCAGGCGTCGGGTACCTGGAGTACCGGAGTCGGTAGGGTGAGGACGGCAGTGACTGAGGACAGGACCGCACTCTTGGAGAGGTTTTTGCGTCTCCGACCACCGACGTTCTTCGGCGACTATAACCCATATAGGGCTGAGAGTTAGATTCATGAGTTAGAGCGTACGTTCGTATCACGCCCCGAAATTTAGCAGCGGAATTAAATATCGAGAGCGTGAGCGATACAATTACGAATATCACAGTCGAGTAATTCAGAGCGACAACTAAGTAACAAATGAATCAAGACAATAATTGTGCCAGCCAAATAATTCTTTATTTCATTTCCATCAAATCAAACTATAGCCTTAAATAATCAAAGCCAATAACAGAGCCCATTATTGTCAATTCAAAGTACATTGACACAAGGAATAACTTGCTATTACAGACTCTATGGACTCTAACACGCTGGCATCTTGCTATATCAACGGGTGTACTCTGAGAAGCTCATCACTCTTCCCCAGTCCCATCATGTTCTATCTCTTCATAATCTTCACCTGAAATATTATGGAGAGCAGGTGTGAATGTACTAACGCCCAGTAGGATTTACATCTCGTGGTGCGGGCATGCTTTATGTGAATTAACAATTTAACAGGCAAGATACTAAGGTGCAATGCCCATGGTAAGATGATCATGATAACGATATGGAACAACTCCCAAATGTATAACATGTACGAGAACAATTCAGTACGCTAAATCTAGTGACAATTATCATATAGAAAAGATTTGGCCATTTAACAATGGAATGGATGACAGTACGATCATTTGTCATATAGAAAAGATTCAATAATCTATAGCATGCACAATGGATATCTCAAGTTGAATTCCATAGAATTCCAGTGGACAATGACGTATTGGATTCAATAACGATGACATGTACAATAGATTTGGCCATTTCAAATATAACAATTCAATCAATCATTCAATAACAATGTGGAAATTACCCAGATCAATCTGCATTCAATTAGGTGATTGTCAGACACCTCAATGGATCATATACTCTCGCGATTATAAGTATTTCGGGTGAATGATTATAAGGAACAAGGCAAGTGGACATGATCCAGAGTAAATTTCGACAGCATAACAACTTAATTTCATTAGTTCAATCTTACATTTAGTGACTTGGTTTCAATGTAATAAAATCACTCTCACGAGAAGTAGATAAGAGCAGAGGTGCTTTCTATCTTCTGGGAACTTCAATGGTACAACCAACTCGGTCTCCATGAGGGAATCCACGAAGTACGGAGAACTACGGATGTAACGACCCGACCTCTCGGACCCCTCGCCGGAGGCCCCGAGGGTCGCACCGCCACCCACGGATCCGAAGACTCGGAAGGGTTATAAGAAAAAGTCTAATGAGTATGTACTGAGTTCAAATAACCATAATAATCTGTACATTATACAAAAGGGTTGTACAACGCGCCCAAGCAAAAGTACAGGTACCAGAAGAAAGGTGCAGTCCTTAAGGGCATACCCCGAGGACTTGCAAAACACAGCTCTCAGCTCACTCAGGCTACAAGAGCTCACAACGCTCGCTCTCACTGCTGCTGACAACACACGGCGCCACAGCCGCCTCTGCAACCCGTCCGACACCGAGCTCCCGCGACGACGAGCCCCTAGCTGAAAGAAGTAGGGGGGGAGCCTCGCGAACAAGGCCCAGTAGGGATTACCAGTCCTCACCGGCCTAAACAGCAAGAACTCCGAAAACAGGAACTACACTGAAAGCGTAAAGCGAGGAACACCTACAGCATGGTACTACTAACTACTAAGCAACGGAAGAGAACAGTACAACGCCACGACCACCAACCAAGGTCGTGGCACATACACGACTCCCGCAGAAAACCAACGGAGTCGGGCACAAAGCGGAGCAATGCTCAGCGCACCTGCCGAGACCACGGAACAACCAAGTGAGAACGACTCTTACCGCAAGCACGGCCACCTCAAACCTCTACAAGGTCGAGGGCCCACAAGCAGAACCACCCCGGGCCCAGGACACACCGCCAGGTCGGGAAGCTACACACGCCGGTGCCATCACGGGCTGGCACCCAAGAATGGGACCACGGAACCGAGAGAACACCGAAGCGGGAACCACCAGAAGCACGGGTCTGCCCAATAGGGGTGTACACGGTTCGGTTTGGTTCGGTTTTCTCCATTTTTGGAGGAAACCGAACCGAACCGAATTCATTCATTGAACCGAACCGAACCGGTCAAACCGAAATCCCGGCGGTTCCTCCATTTTTGCTGTTTTTCTGGCATTTATGGTATTTTCTAAAAAAACATGGCAAAAATGTGGGTTTCCTGGTGGTCGCGAGTTTCGAACTCGCGACCACCCCGGCGCGTGGAGGGCGCGCGACGCCGCCCTCCACTGTGCTACCCTTTTTTTTGTTAAATTTTATTATTTATATAACTATATATCTATATTCGGTTCATTTCGTTTCCTGCCCAAAACCGAACCGAACCACTTGGCCCATGAAACCGAACGGTCGGTTCGGTTCGGTTTTTCGGTTTGAACCGTATTATGAAAGCCCTACTGCCCAAGGCCAGACCAACGACGCCCACGGGAACTAAGCACAGTCAGGCTAAAACCGTCGTGCAAGCTAGGGCAACGAGGACACGCGGAAAAGTCGTGAGGGAACACCGTCACAACAACAGCAACCAAGCCACCGCCGCTAGCAGCTAAGAGGGGGACCCGTAGTCCACGCGCTCTGCTCGCTAGCCTAGCTCCTGCCTCCGCCCCGCGCAAGGGCAAGACAGAGCCGCCACAGAACACACAACATACGCAACACCGCAGCCTGCCAAGCTGCGGCCTCACGCCTGACCACACGTGGCTCCGGAAACCAACGCAGAAAGAAAGAGGCAGTGAGACAGGGACTCTGGTCTGCGCCAGGAAAGCACTCCGAACCCCTCGACTCCCAGACCCAGACAAGAGAGCTCTACAAACGACTCAGCGCGCTGCCCAAAACCTCGTTTTCCCCTCAGCTCCAGAGTCCGCTCACGTGGGCTGCCAACTCGAGCACGATCGTAGCCCGGATACCTCCCTCAACGGGCTCCGAGGATGGGGGGGTCCCAGGAAACGGAGACAACCTCTGAACGGGACAAGCCCTCAAGTGCCAAGCACCGGGCGAACTCGGCGGGCAGCACAACAAGAACCACGCGAAACGCTGGCTTGTAGCACACGACAAGCCCGCAAGCGAGAGGCACGCACGGACCCTCAAAAGGGTCGTCGGCCAAACAACACGCACGAGCGAGCCAAAACCTCGCACATACCAGAAGTACAGAAAGCCGTCGCTCTGCTAACAATCGATTGACCCCAGTCAATCGATGTTAGACAGACGCGACCCTCCTGACCATTTGCCAGGACCGGCCACGAAGGTGTCACCTCGGTCACTGAACGCAGGGAGGGCAACCAGCGCGTTCCCTACCAGAAGGTCCTGAGGGCACAGCCTGCCCTGGGGCACACGCCGACACACAACGGGCCACGGAAACACCGAGGCACCCACAGGCACTGTCGCGCCCCACAGGGCGTCGCGATACTATCGCGACGGGGAAGGGCGCCGCGACACGAACCATGATGCGACGGGGCAGCGCGTCGCGACAGCACACCTGTCGCGACGGGAAACTAGGTCGCGACAGCGACCCTTATCCGCCCGCCAAGCGCCGCGATAAGGGTCGCGCCCGGACCGGGGCGACGCCTCTACTGATGTCGCGACGCACCGTGCGGCGCGACACCAGCAAGGAGGCAGACCAACGGATCTCAATCCCGGGGTCGCCCACGAACCACACACATGCACCACGGGGGGGAGGGGAGCATGGGGAAAGCAGTAAAGCTATCTACAAAACCCCGAGGGCTCCCGATCCACCGGATGGGAGAGAGCACAAGAAATCCCTACCTTTCACGAAGAACGAACCCCAATGGGGCCCTTCACGTCGGTTGGCAACCTCCTCCTCGCTCCACGCAAGGTCCAGGACACCACGGCACCACGTACGACCCTCCTCTCGCCTGAAACACACAAAGGGGAGAAGAGGGGAGGAAGAGGTCGCGGAGGGAGAGGGAGAGGGAAGAAGAAGAGAGAGGGGGAAGGGGTAAACGGCCTGCGCCTTAAGCCACCGGCACCCAGAACGCGACGGACCGCCCCGTCGCATTAACAACCTTAACGCGACGGGTCCACGGACGCGACAAGAACGCGCCCCCCCGGGCGCCGCGACAACACGACAGGCCGTAACTGACACGTCTGCTACCTGACAGGCGTCAGACGACCGAAAGCGACACACGACAAAACGTGTCGCGACCCGTTGACCGGGCGCTACAAGAACGCGACGGGCAACCGGGCGCGACAAGAATGCGACGCAAAGACTAGCCGCGACACGGAGGACTGTCGTCGGGCACCCCGACGCGACACTGACGCGTCGCCCAGCCTGGACGCGTCAGTGGCCAGTCATCCCAGACGCCGGACGGAAGCGGGAAGCCGAGTCTTACAACGGAGGTCTTAGAGAAAAGGTCACTAGTCTGCCAATACGGAATGACCGACCGTGAGTTTCAAATCCCCAAGAGAGGGCTGCCTATATGTGCAATGTGTCGTGTAGAACGTGTCTCAATATCACAATCCATCGGTTAAAACAAGACGGAAAGCTTTTAACAAGAAGACATGACATGGTATAAGCAATTAAGACTATCATATGAGTCTATACTTTTAACATGTAGCACTTTCAATTATCATCATGATAGAGTAAGAACATAGCACATAGCATTTTCATGGTAGATGAAATCAAGCAATCATTAAGATCAATTAGAATAGAGATTCATATTCTTATAGCTTTCATGTAAGTTGATAACTTTTAGGCCATTGAATAACTAAATGACATGATATAACAGTAAGACATACACATGGTTGACTGTACAACTAAAGATAACGGTCTCGGGTTAGCCTTTAAATCGCGACGGGTTCAGACGTCGCAATTCAAAACACTATACACAGTCAAAATACGGATCTAGGTGAAATCACTAAATCACGACGGTCTGGTCCGTCGCCTTCTTACTGCGACGGGCCGATATGTCGCTATGACACTTAAAATGCGACGATCCTGTCTGTCGCCTTCATAACGCGACAATCAATGGGTCGCTATGACTACGAATCGGGATGTCTCTGTACGTCACGTTCAAGAGATTTTTTCAAAATCTGAATATAAAAATAGTGCGGGAAACGAGGGCGGGAAAACAATAAAATCACGACGGCATAGCCGGGTCGGTTCTTAGAGGGCTCTGAAACGCATGCGCACACAGTTTCATGAGTCAGAACGGTCAGGTCAAACATGTAATGCGACAGGGGGTTCTGTCGCCTTTTATAAAAACGCGACGGTCTTCTTGTACGTCGCGTTCATGCAGGGAGGAACGCGACGACTAGAGTGGTTGCGTTCATGGATCTTGCCCGAAAACGAAGAAAACAATGTAGTTTCTCATGATTGACCTATAACTCGAAATACAGAGGTCTTTGGACAAAACTTTGAACATGAAAAGTGTAGAGGACAACGAGTAGAAGAGAACTAGGGTTTTGGTTTGACCCAATTTGACCTCGGTTTGCATGAAACACAGTAAGAACACAAAAAGCCCTATTCAGGCGCGACTCTTGGAAAACGCTTAATACGACTAGCATGGTTCATAAAAATTAGGAAAAATAGTTGCATATGAAACTAGACTCGATGCTCTTTCCATTGGTATGTGCTACATTTAGTTTAAGTCCGAGAACACCTATCTTTGGTTGGTTCTAAGAGATGTCTTTCTCCAGATCGAAGCAGTGCAACGTTGGAGAAGAAACTTGGTTTGTAGTCGTCCTCCTCTCCGATGCCCTAGCTCATCCTCTCACGACCCAGCACGATGGTAACCCTTCCCCAAGAGAGCTACGACGATATATTATAGATTTAGGGTAATTCAAGTCCTAATGTGACTAGGAGAGTGGGGTTGCGGGTTCTTGCTGGTACCTTCAAGATTTGAGGATTCTCCTCCAATTGTAGTAGAGTCTTTAAGAAACCTCCTAACATGGTTGGGCACGATTTGGGTTACATGGAAGGCCAATTGCCTTTTATTTTTCTCTAATTGCCCTTTCCAATTTATGCCTAATTATACCTACGAATTTGGGGATTAATGCCATTGGGTTTTGTTCTTTGGTCCATTAAGAGTTATTTTGGCCCAATATAATTTAAATGGTTGATTCCACTTCCCGGGAGTCTAACTATGATTTTATTTTATTTTATTAGAATTTTTATTCATTTACTATTTCCTAAATTTTTAATCAATTAAATTTTTTGGGTGTTACAGTTCGGGACCATGGAGTGCGCCGAGGAGGATCAGGTGAGATTGGCAGTGTATCAGCTCAAGGGACCAACCCATGAGTGGTGGAGAGTTTAGAGGTAGACACACTTCCGCATGGATGGCAAAGTCGGCCGATCCAGGTCGGAATCGGCCGACTAGGGTCGGAATCGGCTTATGGCGACCCGATTTGGGGGGGGGGAGGGGAGGGAGGGAAACGACAACCCACCCACTATGTAGGTGGGATCGGGGTGGATCGAGCAGAATCGGACTGGATCGGGCCGATCCAGTCCGATTTCATCTGCTTTAGCCCGATTCCCTCAGCTTAGCTTAGCCACGTCTGATCCCGTCCACTTACCTTATTTACCTGAACATCATGTAAGTAAATGTTTATTGTAGTTTATTTACTTAAGATATTACATGTAAATAAAGAAGTACCCTCCATTTGAATCCAATAAAAAATATCAAAAAAATCTATCTTACAAATAAAAAGTCAATCTCCCATCCAAGAAGAAATTGTGATTTCGGTGGTTCCATCAAAATAGCGACTTCTAATCTTTCATAATTTGGCATATCTAAAAATTTCATAATCAAATAAACCCAATAGAATGCTAAAAATCTAAAGTCAGTAAAAAAGGTCAAAGCGTATATGACTTCTCCAAGGGAGCCCACTCTCCTACTGACAGCACTTAGTCTGCTTGAGGCATCTCAGGATTTGGGCAAACTTAAGCTATCATCACCTAAACTCATGAGATTTTTCACTTTCTAATTGAAAAGAAACTAGAAAGTGACAATTCTCATGAGTTTGAGTGATGATAAGTTTAGGTTTGACCAAATCCTAAGAGGTCTCAGCAGACTAAGTACTATCAGTAGTAGAGTGGTCCTTAGGAGAAGTTATATGCGCGTTTGACTTTTTTTTTACGGACTTTAGATTTTTAGTATTATATTGATTTATTTTTATTATTATAAAATTTTTAGATATGTCGAATTATGAAAGATTAGAAAGTTAAAGTTGATTTTGATGGACCACCGAAATCGCGATTTTCTTCTGGATGGGAAAGTTAACTTTTTATTTGTAAGAGTATGATTTTTCTGATATTTTTATTGGATTAAATGGGGGGGGTACTCTTATTTACATGTAATATCATTTACTTAAATAATGTTCAGGTAAATAAGTAATAACACAATATCATTGCTCTGTATGTAAATGAACATATATGCAAACTAGACTATGGATATATCCTAAATGTTCTATTATATGTTTTTTAAGATTTTTTCCTCATTTTTTTGCAATTTTTTATCATTTTTAATTGGCCGATCCAAGATCGGCCAGACTCCATGGAGTCGGGCGGATCCTCCGATCCGACCCGACTCGGGTCGGGGTCGACTGGGTCCGACCCAGCACGACCAGACTATGCCATCCATGCTTCCCCCAGCAGAGGTTAGATCAGATTTCTTGGCAGCGGTTCTTGGAGGTCTTCCACGGCGAATATTTCCCGAACTATGCTCGACGTGAGAGACGAGATCAGTTTCATGAGCTGACACAGGGGGACATGACAATTGCGTAGTATCATCAAAGGTTTGTCCAGTTGTTGAGGCATGTTCCCCATGTGGTCAGCAGTGAGCAGGCTTGTGCGGAGAGGTTCATTGCAGGACTGAGGCCAGATTTGCGGTGGGGCGTGACCGCTCACGTGTGTGCCACTTTGGGAGTGGCAGTGACTAAGGCCACCGCCTTGGAAAGAGAGGCCTGGCAGCCCTAGCAGCAGCAGGGAGTAGCTTCATCTAGGACCACCCTGTACCAGCGTCCCACTAGTAGCCGTAGTAGTGCGACTTCTTCCTTTTCTTCGGGTTCGAGCAGTTCCGGCCTGCGCTCGAGGTTCAAGCAAATGACCACTTGCGAGGGTGGACAGAGCCAGCAGCAGAAGCTCCAGTCGAGGTTTGCAGAGCAGTCGGTCCAGCAGGGAGCCGAGCAAGGCAGGCAGGAGGTGACCTGTTACACTTGCGGTTTACCAGGCCACTACAAGAGGGATACCCGATGGGGCAAGTCCAGCAGCCGCAGCAGCCAGTGCGTACACTCAGTAGTGCCGCAATACTAGGGCTGTAAACGGATCCGGATAATATCGGATCCGATTCGGATTCGTATTCGATTAAGCATATCCGTATTCGTTTAAGAGAGATCCGACGGAGCGGATTCGGATACGGATATTATCCGAATAATAAACGGAGCGGACGCGGAAATAGGAGATTCGCTCCGTTTAAGATCCGATCCGAAACTGAATAATTCTGACCATTGGATCATAGATCTAATGGTTTATATGTATATATATATATAACCTACACTAAAAACCCTACTCCCCTTCCCAAATCCAAAACCCGATCACCTTAGCCTCTCGGCGGCTCTGCCCCTCGCCATGGCAGGCCTCCCCGGCGCCCTCCCACCGGCGCCGCCCCCTCCCCGCCCTCCCACCAGCGCCGCCCCATCCCTCTCCTGCTAACCGCCCCGTTCTCCCATCGCCATCGCTCGCGGCGTTGCGCAGATCTCCTCGGCGTCGCCCTCGCCCTAACGCCCTCGCCCGGCCGCCCCTCGCCCTACGCCCTCGCCTCGCCCTACGCCCTCGCCCCGGCGTCGCCCTCGCCCTAACGCCGCGTCGCCCTCGCCCTAACGGCCCCGGCGTCGCCCTCGCCCTAAACGCCCTCGCCCCGGCGTCGCCCTGCCCTCTTACTGGCGTCGCACCCCTCGCCCTGCCGGCCGCCCCCCCCTCCCACCGGGCTGCCCACCCCTCTCCCCTGCTAGCCGCACTAATCTCCCATCGGCATCGCCATCGGATCCTTCCGGAAGCTTCTCGACGAACTCCAAGGTCGGGGAGTTCATGATGGACCGCCTCCTCCCCGCCGGGCAGGTTCCCCACAGCTCGCCGCCAGGAAGCCCTGGTGCCCAGCCGCGACCCAGCAAGACGCACGCTTGTAGTTGTCGATGGGGGCATCGTGGAGAGCCAGAGATTTGAAGGTGGCTTCGCGGTGAAAGCCTTCGCAGAGAAGTCCATTTCAGTCCCAAGGATCGTGCTTTCTCCCACTCTTGGTGATCTGTTTCTTGAGAGACCACCATACCTTGTGAAACAGGTTTCCCAGAAGATTCCCCAAGAAACAGATCATGCTGTGCGTGGAAGGAAGCAGGCTTCAAAGGCCGAAGAAGAACACGAGAAGAAGGAAGTTGATGATGGTTTGGAGGATTATATTTGTTCATAGAATGTTAATGTTTAATTTAGATATTATTTGTGAATTTTTTTTAATTTTTTTAGATTTTTATATCACTTAATAATTTTATTGTAATTTATGAATCTGAAGCGGATAATATTCGTATTCGCTCCGTATCCGAACATTATTCGATTAAAATATCCACTCCGTATCCGAATCTTAAACGAACGAATACGGATAAATCCGATTAACTAATCGGATCGGAAACGGAAAAGTCATATCCGCTCCGTATCCGATCCGTTTACAGCCCTACGCAATACCAATACCCTCCACAGAAACAGGCACCCCGACAGCAGCAGCAGGGGCAGTACAGCAGTAGCCTCAACAGTTCCAACAGTACCAGCCGCCTCAGCCGTACCAGCAGCAGTAGTTTCCACAGCACCAACAGCCATCGCGGGTTGTCAGTTTTTTAATGTACTGTTGTATGTGAGTTTTACGACGTTTTTCCGAAGGATCTACCTGGGTTACCGCCTGAGCAAGAGGTAGACTTCTTCATTGAGCTTTTGCCAGGGACGATGCCTTTGTCTAGGGCACTGTACCGGATGGCTCCGGCTGAGTTGCGCGAGTTGAAACACCAGTTGCTTGAGTAGGGTTTCATTCGTCCGAGCCGTTCGCATTGGGGAGCGTCAGTGTTGTTTATGAGGAAGAAGGACGGCAGCTTGAGGTTGTGCATCGATTACAGGCAGTTGAACCAGGTCACAGTGAAGAACAAGTATCCATTGCCCAGGATCGATGATTTGTTTGATCAGTTGCAGTAAGCCACAGTGTTTTCGAAGATTGACTTGAGATCAGGGTACTACCAGTTGAGGAGTACTACCAGTTGAGGATCAGAGAGTCAGATATTGGCATGACAGCTTTTCGTACGAGGTACGGTCACTTTGAGTTCGTCGTAATGCCGTATGGGCTCATGAACGCGCCAGCAGCTGTCATGGATCTAATGCACAGAGTGTTCAGCGAGTACTTGGACAGGTTTGTGGTCATCTTTGTAGATGACATTTTGGTCTACTCGACTTCTGAGGAGGAGCACGAGGAGCATCTGAGGATCGTGTTGGAGACGTTGCGGAGTCACTAACTTTATGCCAAGTTCGACAAGTGCGAATTTTGGCTAAGGGAGGTGCACTTTCTCGGACGTGTGATCTCAGATTCTGGTGTGGCAGTGAACCCTGCCAAAGTTGAGGCAGTGTTGTCTTGGGAGCAACCCACTACGGTGTCAGAGGTTCGCAGCTTTTTGGGCTTGGCAGGCTACTACAGAGATTTATCCAGGACTTTTCCAGGATAACAGAGTCGTTGACCAGATTCGAGACCAGGTTTGTTTGGACTGAGGACTACGAGCCGAGTTTCTAGGAGCTGAAGGAGAGGTTGACTTCAGCGCCAGTGTTGGTCTTACCGTCAGGCAGCGAAGGTTTTGTGATGTACACCAACACTTCGAGGTCAGGTTTGGGTGACGTGCTGATGCAGCATAGTGGGGTCGTCGCCTATGCTTCTAGGCAGTTGAAGAAGCATGAGGAGAACTACCCTACCCACGACTTAGAGTTGGCAATCGTGGTGTTCATAGTTGTCAAGGCGAACGCCTAGGCGGCGCCTAGGCGCCGCTTAAGCGCCAAGGCCTTCCTCTCAGCCGCCTTAAAAACCTCGCCTTTCTAAGAGGAGAAAAGGCGCCCCAAGGCGCCGCTAAGGCGGCCAAGGCACGCCAAGGGCGCTTGGGCGCGCCTAGACCCTTTAGGGGTCCGCAATATCCCACTTAGACAGTAGATTCAGGTCGATTTTCAGGGCTGAGTCCAGCCTGATTCCAGGAACATCTTATTTACCTGAATATCATTTAAGTAAATGTTATAATTGTTGTTTTATTTACTTAAGATATTACATGTAAATAAGGAAGTACCCCCATTTGAATCTAATAAAAATATCAAAAAAATCATATCTCTTACCAAAAAAAAATCACTCTCCCATCGAAGAAGAAAAACACGATTTCGATGATTTTAGCGAAATGTTAACTTTCTAATCTCTCATAATTTGACCTATCTAAAAATTTGATAATTCAAATAACCATATGGAACACTAAAAATCCAAAGTCCGATAAAAAAAGTCAAACGTGCATATGACTTCTCCAAGGGAGCCGCTCTCCTACTGACAGCACTTAGTCTGTTTGAGATCTCTCAGGATTTGGTCAAACTTAAACTATCATCACCCAAACACATGAGACTTGTCATTTTCTAGTTTCTTTTCAATTTTTAGGCATATTGTGGGATTATGTAATGGACTCATTTAGTTTTTACTTGTTTTAAGTGTGTAAGATATTGCACTTATTATTTTTATTTAACATATTTACATGTATGTGTATTGCTTGTTTTAAAAGTTGAAAATTAGTTTTCTGATGATAGAATGATATTTGCACTTCTTGTTCTTATTTAGTGTGCTTATTTATTTGAAGATGTTAATTTAGATTTTTTATGACTTTATGATATATAGTGAGTTTGTTTACTTGGAGTTTAATTTTTGTTGCTTTCATTGTCTTTATGTCTGTCATATTATGATATTTTTTATTGAATTTTCATCATTATATATATTTATAGATACATAAATATCATGTAAGAGGGACACTTGAAAACAACTCATACTTGGTTCCGTCCTAAACGCCTAGGCACCGCTTAGGCGAGCGCCTAAGCGCTTAGGCGATCCGAGACCCCACCTACGCCTTGGTCGCCTTGACGCCTTGACAACTATGGTGGTGTTCACTCTGAAGTTGTGGAGGCACTACTTATACAGTGAGGCGTTTGAGATCTTCACAGATCATCAGAGTTTGCAGTACATCTTCACTCAGAAGGATTTGAACTTGAGGTAGCGAAGATGGATGAAGTACTTGAAGGACTACGACCTTACCCTCTCCTATCACCCAGAAGGGCTAACGTCGTGGCGGACGCCTTGAGCAGGCGAGTTCGTCTGAGCTCGTTGATGGTCAAGGAGTGGAGGTTGTTTGAGGACCTTGCTCAGGGAGTTTTCTGTCCTTCGAGGCATAGAGAGTGTGCTGTGATGACCAGCTTCTTAGTTCGTCCGTCTGTGTACCGTCGGGTGTTGGAGGCACAGCAGGCAGATACAGAGTTAGCTGACGTTCTGCAGAAGCCAGAGGTTGAGTTGAATGAGGACAGTGAGGTCAGGTTCAAAGGCAGATTATACGTTCCTTGTGATGCGCACCAGGCGCTGTTGGCAGAGGCTCACAGGTCGAGGTATGATGTTTATCCTGGTTCCACCAAGATGTATCATAACCTGAAAAAGTTCTTCTGGTGGCCAGGGATGAAGAGGAGTGTGGCAGAGTTTGTCGCTCGTTGCCTTACCTGTCAACAACTCAACAGGTGAAGGCAGAGCATCAATATCCTGGTGGTGAGCTGCAGTCGTTGCCCATTCTTGAGTGGAAGTGGGACGACATCACCATGGACTTTGTGGTTAGTTTGCCCCGTTCTCCGCAGAGGCATGATGGCATTTGGGTGATTGTGGACAGGTTGACCAAGTCAACGCACTTCTTTCCAGTCAGGATGTCTTGGTCAATAGACCGGTTTGCCAGACTGTACATGGATCGAGTTGTTCCGTTGCACAGAACCCCGGTTTCTATTGTTTTTTATAGAGATCCAAGGTTCACTTCAGGGTTTTAGCACAGTTTGCAGAGGGCACTTGGCACAGAGTTGAGGTTGAGTTCAACGTATCACCCGCAGACAAATGGCCAGTCGGAAAGGACTATTCAGACTTTGGAGGACATGCTGAGACCATGTTGTTTGGACTGGGGTGGCACGTAGGAGTTGCACCTTCCGATGGTAGAGTTTGCGTATAACAACAGCTATCACTCTAGTATTTGAATGGCACCATACGAGGCTTTGTATGGTCGGCCGTGTAGAACACCACTTCACTGGTTCGAGGTGGGAGAGGCAGCTTTTGGGACCAGAGATGGTACAACAGTGTGCAGATACAGTCAGTTTAGTCAGGCAGAGACTACAGGCAACGCAGAGCAAGCAGAAGAGTTATGCAGATGTTCGCAGGAGGCCGTTGCAGTTTGAGGCAGGTGACCTTGTGTTCTTACGAGTCTCGCCGACCAAGGGTGTTATGAGGTTTGGTAAGAGGGGAAAGCTTAGTCCAAGGTATATTGGACCTTTTCCCATCCTCGAGAGGATCGGCGAGGTCGCATACAGGTTGCGTCTTCCAGCAGAGTTGGCAGATGTACACGAGGTTTTTCACGTTTCGCAGTTGAGAAGGATATTACAGATCCGTCACATGTGTTGGACTACTCGCACATTGAGGTTGCACCAGATTTGTCAGTGCCAGAGTACCCGGTCAGAGTTGTGAACCATAGAGTGCAGCAGTTGCGCAAGAGGTAGATTCCACTCGTCAAGGTTGTTTGGGAGAACCGCATGGGTGGCGAGGCCACTAGGGAGCGTGAGGATGAGATGAGAGAGTAGTTTCCATACTTGTTTGACTGATTGGTATGTTGCTTTTTCCCTTACTGCTTTTCTCCTTGAGACCGAGTCTTTTTAAATTTCGAGGACGAAATTCTTTAAGGGGGGTAGAATGTAAGACCCGGCCCTCTTGGGCCCTTGACCCTGTCCTCTTGGTCGCGACGAACCCCCTGGGCGCGACATTGTCGCGCCAGAGGAGCCAGAGGCGACATATTTCTGGTCGCGGTACCCTTAGCCGTCGCGTTCTGGTAGCGACGGGGATGGGCGACACACGTTCTTGTCGCGGCGTCTAGAGACGACGCGATTTTGTTCTGACCGTTCTGACCGCTGCCATTTCTTGTCAGAACAGCCTTGTCGGTGTCAGGCGCGTACAGCGTTGATGCCACCTGGCAGGTCGTCGCGTTCTGGTTTGACCGGTCTTTGGTTTAACCGCTTTTGGGGTCGCGACCTGGGGGTCGGTCGCGACATGGTGTCGCAACCTCTGGAGCTGTCGCGACAAGGCTCTTGTCGCACCGCCTCGACCCGTCGCATTTTTGGGGCCGTCGGTTCAAAACCGAGGCAGACGCCCATTTCCCCTTCTTCTTCTTCTTTCCTTCTTCTTCCTTCGTCCTCCTCCGAGCCTTCTTGTCTCCTCCGGCGGTTTTGTGGTATTCGTGGCAAGGTGGTGACGTCTCTTTTGTGTACGCGACGTCCGTGTGGTGCTTGGAGCGAGGAGGTGGCGGCCATTCCTACGAGAAGGCCCCAACAGGTTGGTTCTACTCCTTGAGGTAGGGACTTCTCTTCTTCCTCTCGTTCTAGCATGCTCCCCTCCCCCTTGTGATCCTTGTTTCATTGCCATGTTTGGGGTTTAGGGGGAGAGATCCATGCTTCGTTCGTGGAGAGGTTTTCTTGAGCGTAGAACTTCTTGTGTAATGCATGATTCGTGGGTTTTGAGGGTGGTTTGGCTTATTTACACGCCTTCTTAGAGTCTCACATGCTCCCCTCCCCCGAATGGTGTGGTTTGTGGTGTTTTTGGGGTAATCCTTGGGATGACTGTCCCGGAATATATATTGGTGTCCAAGTATGGAGAGTCGTGTTAAAAGGGAACACCCCAATACATATCATATCCTTATCACGAATTGTGACTTATTCTTCGGTTGTCGACAGATGCATCATAGCTGTCGACAGGTACTGCTGGAAACTGGCTTCCAGAACCATGTTGGTTGTTGGAAACTGGGGCTGTCGACAGGCGATTTCTGGCTGTCGACAGGCACACCATATCTGTCGACAGTTACTGCTCTATTTGTGCTTCCAGTAGCTTGTTTGTTTCTGTCTTGTCTATCTGTCGACACATAACATCTTGGCTGTCGACAGATGATTGCTTGATGTGCATTTCAAGGTCTTTTGCACTTGGATTTTGTTGCTTGTCTTGTGTGTTCATTCACACCTACATAAAAAACATTCCAAGTGAGATAACATGAATACATAGATGGTTATAGAAAGCATTTTTCACTTGATCATTTCTTTATCATGTCTTTGCAACATCAATCATGTCATTCATCAAAAACATCAAATATTTAAGCACTATCATCATCATACACATTATAACCCAATAGGGAATCATAGCTTTTCTCTCTTTTTCTTATTGGGGAGCTAGGTGGGTCCATCCTTCTCGAGGGGATACTTTTGAATGGAGCTAACTGCTTATACTTGTACTATAAATGGGAGTATCGGCCGAAACCAATATGTTTCGGCCAAAACGTATCAGTTTCGGCCCTAGCCAATACCGAAACCAATATGTCCTATCAAAACATATCAGTTTCAGCCCTAGCCAATATTGAAACCGATACATCCCATACCGGTCGAACCAGGATCCCCTAAGACCAAATCACTTGAACTTGCTGAGACCGCCTGATACCCGCCAAAAACCAATACTGAAATGTATCAGTTTCGGACCCAGTCGAAACCAAGTCCAAAACCGATACTCCCATCCTTGACTTGTACACCCCGTTATCCTTTAATATATATTCATGGTACTATCCACTTCCCCCATATATACATACATATATATGTGGGGTTGAAGACCCTTTACGGTCTCTGTTAGAATGGGGAGCCTGAACTTTCACATGCCCTTCCTCACATCAAGCAGATTGACCTACATGGTCAGGTCACAGGGGTCCGGGAGGCAGTGCCACCTGCAAGGGGTTTGGGGGGCGAGCCCTCATAAAGGAAATTTTAGTTGTAGTGGCAGTGATGGCTGGAGGACATGGTGCTGGTGGCCAAAGATGGCAAACTGCAGTAGGTGGGGTGGCAGGCCTTACTGGGGCCAAATGGACCCACGCAACCAGGCAGGCCAAGACACCTTCTTGGCCCACCCTGGCACCACCTTGGGGCGCCTTTTAGGCCCCAACAAGGCGATCCTGAACCTTGTGCATGGCTGTGCACATTCCCATTTAGGCACCGCCTAGGCAGTTACCTTGACTCCTATCAGTATGCTCACTAATTTTGATAGAATTGGACATTCGACCAAGTCTACTTGAAGTATGGATATGGAATTTCCAATAAACAGCAACAGTCTATACATTAATTAAACTCCCTCATGCAGATGCTGATTTTCTGCAATCTATTCTTATCATCTGGAAACCTTATTTCATTGGAATCCCTTACTACACACAGACGTGTCTTGAACTTGCCATAGCATAATGTCGACTCCTCCAAAAGAATCCTCCTGATTGCATATGAAGTTGGTGCATAAACCACCGACAATACCCATGGTATAATCACTGGATGTTTACTCCATTTGATGGCAATTGGTAACATATATTCCCCAAGAAATTCCACAACACTCAAATGCCTCAGATGCTCCCGATGCTCTTTTGGAAACAAACTCACACCAGACCCTATAATGGTCTCACCAAATCATTTGTACACTGCTCTATTTGGTTTTTTGCAAATAAACTATATGTGCTGCCCAGCTCCTGACCATGTCCTTCAGAACAACCTGAGTCCCACGGTCACTGACTCTAAAGTTCCATTAGAAGAATCATAGCTGAAGAGATGACAGACAGCTCCTTACGTTCAACTCAGAGTTAATTCACTGTCGAGCCTCTTTGAAAAGGGTCTCCAGCTCCAAATACCCTTCTGCTTTTTGCTTGCTATATCATCAGTACCTGCCATTCCATCCACAAGCTTCCTATATTGGCCCACATTCTGGATTTGAACTACTTGTATATAGTACAAAAAATAGCAGGCTGTCTCACTCATGTTTGACCATATGCTATCACAAGTAATGTTATCTTGAAGCATGGAGCAATTTCTTATGCCCATACAAAATTTGCTCATACAGATGGATGCGGTACTAAATAGCCAAATTTTTTTATATCTAAATTTTTATACTTCCTCGTTTATCCAGTTTCCTCAGACAACAAGAAAGAGAAAAGATAATGACTATAGAGAAATGAAGGGCACAGATAAAAATAAGTCCCACATATTACCTTTTTATTAGACCAGTAGATGACACAGTTAATTAGGTGGTGCATACAAAAAGATGACTATTTTTTAAGGGTAAAAAGGATGATTACATTATGATACTTTTGGAAAAGAGAAAAAATGTCAATATCATTTACCAACAGTCTCTAGGCTTCTTGAATTCATCAACACTCCAATGGTGGACAAGATGCCATGAGAAGGCCGAAATCCAAAGATGCCACATAATGCTGCAGGAATCCTGACACATCCAACTGTGTCAGTACCTGCACAGCAAAACAGTCTTCCGCTGATCACTAAATCCAGAGAGCCATGACTAATAACGATGACATTTGAAGGAATTGATAACTAGTATAACTATAATCTTCCTTTTGCTCATACTGCATACTTAAATTTTGAATCAACGTTTTTAGCTTTAAACTCCTTGGACAGGCATGATGTTCAGTCAGGTTACTAGAAACTCAAAATTATTATAAACTTTTATACGGAATGAATCTTGATATCTGATTGCGCAGTTCAAAATATTTATGCTCTTAAAATGTTAACCACTGATAGCAAGATTAGATTCAGTGACAGTATTCAATCAAATGGAATGGCATCAATATCAAAACCAGCTGCTGAACCACTAAAGTGTTATGGTACTTAATCAACTGATAAGCTCATAAATGGAGGCATCCACTTAGATAGGAAACATATTAAACCTTAAGCCACACCAGTCTACATGAACATACAAAGTTTGACTATATTATCAATAACATTTGTAATTATCAACTAGGGCTGTTTGGAAAGGGTTGGGGTTAACCCAACTCAACCCCAAGCATAACTTTAGACCAGGTTAAAGTACAGTTTGTTTTGGTAATGCAAGAGTTAACCCTATGGGTTAAAGTAGGTTAACCTACTTTTTGTCTTAGTGGTTTGAAAGGCCAAAGTGACTAACTCATCTACTTTTGTATTGTCTTCCCTAAAATACCCTTATCCTATACCCTCTATTACTTTTTTATTGTACTATGTCCTACTATCTTTCTTATGCTATCTAGATGCATATTAAGATTATATAAAATACATTATAAGTAAATTGTAGCAATATATTGAGATTATCATATATAATATTCAACATTATTTTTTTTATATCTTGTGGTATCATCGTATAAAGGTGTAAGGAGGAAGAAAAGGTGTAAATAGGGTATGAAAAGTGAGGGAAAAAGGTAATAAAAAAAAGTTAAAATGGGTTAACTTTTCTCCTCCTCTAGAGGTGGGTTAGGATAACCCAGGTTAACCCAGTTTAGATCCAATCTAATCCATTTTGACCCGGGTTAAAATTTTTGACTTTTCAAATCACTTTTTGGCCTAACTCAGAGTTAACCCAGGTTAACTCTATCCTAACCCTTTTCCAAAGAGGCATATAATGATTAAACTTATAATGCGATAGTTCACATGGACAGGTCAGAGAAGAGCTGTCCCATAAGCTATGTACATATAAGATTGTAAAAAAAAATCAGGGAGAGACAAAGTGACCTCCGAATTGAATAACCTAAGTTAATTTCATCAAAAACCTGTCATCTTGTTAAAGCATTTGACATGCAGATCAATTTCAAGTGGCACGAACAGCGGTAAGGTTATTGATCTTTATCCAGGAATAAGTGTTCTGACTTTCGTGAAGGTGGACCACAAAGCATTTACTGTTCCCCTGGCAACATTACGGAACAATACCATTACAAGAGCACAAAATTCCTACCCAACGCAAAGTCAACTAGACCGGCTGCAACGGCCACACCAGAGCCACTTGCCGACCCCCCAGGCATCAGTTGTGGGAAATCCGGATTTGTAGGAGTTCCCATATGAATATTCTCTCCGGTGATGCTGCAACAGCAAACCCAGATAAACAGAACATGCAGAAATGATAAGTTAGGAACATGTTGCTAAAATACCAATTAATAATTCCACAATCATATTTCTTTCGGAAACACTGCACAGCCGTATTCTGTGAAGACACCATCCAGCTTAATACAGTTTATCAATAATTATACAAACCCGAAAGCCAGTTCGTCCATAACGGTCCTTCCAACACAGGTGCCTCCATGTTTCAATAGTAACGAAACCACAACGGCCGTCCTGCTCGCTGGCGCATGTGTCCGCTTCCAATCTGGGTTCCCGAACCCAGTAACGTAATCCTTGATATCAAAACTTAACGGAAAAAAATTGAGCACCTCAGACAAAATGCTTGTACAGGGATATCATGGGAAATGAAAAGAGAAAGAAGGACCGCGTACCTGTCGCTGACGGCGAAGGTGAGTTCAGATAGCGGGTGGCGGGGGGCGGGGGGGGGCAGCTGTGGGCGGGCAGGAGCTCGAATCGCTCGACGAACGCCCCGAAGTCTTCTCTGCGCTCCGATCCTGCCGCGTTCCCTCGCCTCCGCCTTCTGCGAGTAGAGTCGGCGAGGATGATCGCGCCGGCGACACCGATCCCCACGATGATCCAGACTTTGGCCCTGGAGGAGATGTGTATCCTCCCAAGCCTCAGGCATTTGGACGCCTCCATCGCTCGATCGGGAGAGACAGCAGCAGCTTGTTGAGAGAGTGGGGACGAGGAAAGGGGAAGACGGGGTGATCTTGGCAGCGATAGAGGGTGTGGACGACGCTGTGCGCGCGCGAGTTAGACGTCACAGAGGGTTTTGCAAGGGTTTGAGACGGAGAGGGAAGTGGGAGCGTGGACAGGACGGTTTAACACTCTTTTGAGTTTTTTTCATAAATATCTCTCTTATATATTTAATTATATTATAATCTATCTTAAATATATATTATCACATACACCCTTTTTATACGATCAAAATGTCTCAAAAACCCTATCACGTCTCGTGATGGAATAGAAAAAGATCGTCAACTAACATCTACGGGAAGTAATTTTTTAGAAAGGCTTACTGCACTGTCGAAAGTGCAGTTTAGCCACGTCAAGATGCACTTTCGCTCTCCCATTCGTCCACCTCATTGTGGCCCATGCACCGCGCTGCGTCAACTTCCCCCCATGCCACACGAGCGCTTCGCCACCCCCCTCCGTTGCTTGACGTGATGCCAAAATCATGATAACCCAGGTCAAATCCAAATCAAAATCATGCTTCCAAAATACCCCCCTCACCTCTTTCCCGCATACGCCCCCTCACCTCTTTCCCAGATGATCTGATCCTTCCTCAACTGTGAAAGTGGGCGGGAAGAAACCTGTGCGAACATCCACCTACACAGAGGAAGCATGTCTAAGAATCTGTCGTGAGCACGTTGGCGTTACTGCAGAATTTGTTTACGGAGAAAAGCGGGTTGAAATGGCGGGCTTTAAAGGTAGAAGGTCCAACGAAATGGAGGCATCGAACAAGTCAGAGAGGTCATGCAGGGCCTCAATTTGCATGATCTCGCCAGTTCTATCTCCTATGGTTTATGAAGCCCAACCATGGATGTATGGGCAACCGATGGTGTGGCTGTCATCTCCATTCATGCCGTCTATTTTCTCCGGACAATCTTTGTTCACTGGAGCATGTATGTCTAGACATACAATGGTTCCTCCACTCGAGCCTTTATTTCTTTCGTCCCATGCGCCATCAATGGAATCAAATGGAGAGACAAGCAGTTGTGATGGTGAGCAGAGGAAGGATACTGACAGACTAATGATGAGGTGTGCATGACTATGAGCAAAGGAAGGGCAACTGCGATGTTGAGCACAGGAAGGGAAAGTGCGATGGTAAGCAGAGGAAGTGTGTGCATGTATTTCATGTTGAAGAAGATGTGTCTGGTTAGTAGAAAATAATTAAATTTTATTTTTCTATCTGTATTTTGAATGTTTTCCTCAACGAGTTTAGGAACATGTCCATTTTTCTGAAGAATTCTATCTGCATTTTGGTCACAGAAGTCCCAATAAAAAGTCTTGTCAAAATATTGAACGAAAATGAGGATGAATTTCTGCAGACAGTTGCTTGTAAGTCAAAAAACTCAACTTTGGTTTATATATTGACCAAAATATTGGAGCCTAACTTTATATTTGGCGTCTACCATACGGTATAATATTTTGAGCCTAAAGCGTATTTTTTATTCACTTTTTCAACATTTTTGGAGCCTAACTTACTTAATCGGCGCTTAACTATGAATTTTGGAGCTAAAGTCCAACATTTTGGAGTCTAAACTGTATACTTAATTTACATCTAAATAATTTGGAGTCTAATTTCTTCATGGTGTAAGATAATTAGGGGTTCTAAAGACTTCATTGTGTATAATGATCACTAATGAAGATTTAAAATTATTTGCTTGTTGCCTCAGCACAATATTTTGGAGCCTACTTTAGATATTTGGCGTCTAACTGCGCATTTTAGAGCTAAAGTCCAACATTTTGGAGCCTAAACAGTATACTTAATTTACATCTTCTAAGATATTTTTTCTTCTAATTCCGTCATGTTGTAGGATAATTGGGGGTTCTAAAGACTTCATTGTATATAATGATTAATAAGAAATAATTTTAAAGACTTTCAATAAGAAAGTCTGACTTTTTAGAGGCTAAATTACATACTTATTCACATCTCCTTAAGTATATAGTGCCTATCTGCGCAATTATTTTGCTTGATTTTAATTTTGGAGACTAACTTGTATATGTGGTCATCATAGGTAATGTGCAACTCGAATATGGAATGATGTGTGAAGACTCCAACCAAGGAGAAGCAAAAGATCCAGTAGTCGAACTATAGCAGAACATTGTGAAGGGATGGAGTTTGAATGTATTGATGATGTGAGAAAGTTCTACAATAATTATGTGAAGAGAGAGGATTTGGTATAGCAAGCCGAGATAGCAAATTGTGAATGGTGCGTGCATGTTCAAAAAATCACATGTCATAGAAGTGGTGAAAGTAGGCAAGTTCCAAATGTGAAATTACATTGTAACATAGCTAAAACTAGATGTCCAGCAAGTTTGAAGGTGAGAAGAGATATATGTACCATGAAATACATTTTGTATGATGTACGACTTATGCATAACCACTACCTAAATCCATTATCGGCGGTGTACTTGCGATCCCATCGACAGATCTGCACTCCAGAGAAGGCCGAAATGGTAAACATATGAAGTGCTGAGATTTCAACGTCAAAGATTATATCATGCATGGCAAAGAGAAAAGGTGGGATTAGGCAACTAGAATTCATGGAGAAGGATTGTAAGAACTTTCTTGAACGTGAAAGACAAACCCAATTGAAAAAAGGTGATACGAAGATAATGCTGACACATTTTGAGGCAATGCAAGCTACCAACCCCACCTTCTACTACACAGTGGAGGTAAATGATAATGGTACTTTGAGAAATGTCTTTTGGATAGACAGTAGGTCAAGGACAATATGTTCATATTTCTTCGATGTCATATACTTTGACACAACATACTTGACAAATACATATCAAATGCCCTTTGCTCCATTCGTGGGAGTCAATCATCATGGTCAATCCATTCTTCTCGATTGTGCCTTACTAAGAAACGAAAGGATTGAAAGCTTTATATGGGTGTTCAATTGTTGGATAAAAGCTAATGGTGGTGTGCATCCAAATGCAATCATTAATGACTGGGACAAAGCCATGGAAGCAACTATTGCTCAAGTCTTTCCTAATGCCAGACATCGATTTTGCTTATAGCATATATTGAAAAAGATACCAGAAAAAATTGGTCACATATGTAATTGTCATTCGAACTTTATGTCTGATTTTGATGAATGCATCTATGACTGGATATCGCCCCTTCAGTTCAATGAAAGGTGAGAGAAGATGATGGGCGATTATGTATCGCTAGAGAAAATGAGTGGCTAAAAGGATTATATGATTGCCGAGCTAAGTGGGCTCTGGTCTTCTTAAAAGACACATTTTTTGCTGGTTAAGTACTTCATTTTTTTTGGCAAGCTTTTTCCTTATTGCTTAAACTAGTTGCCCATGTATTAACTTCCCATTACTCTTGTACTGTGCAAGGATGTCAACTAGTCAATGAGTGAGAGTATTAATCACTTTTTTGATGGTTTTGTAACGACAAAAAAACATTATCTGAATTTGTATCAAAATACGTAGTTGCAATTGAGCGACGATTTTATGTTAAGAACCAAGCTGATGTTAAATCATGGGACACAAAAGCATACTTGAAAACAAGCTCCCCCTATGAGAAGCAAGCTACTGGCATCTACGCATGGGCAATATTCCAAAAGTTTCAACAAGAATTAATTAAGGTTGATGCATGTCATCACATCAAGGTTGATCTACAAGGAAACACATTAGCAATGACAATCAGGTCCTATGAAAGGGTAAATATGAAAGTCATATTGAAGCAATTCGTGAGAGAGCATTGTGGTGTATAGAAGGGAAGAAGAAGAGGTGGAATGTGTCTGTCGAAGCTTTACATTTAAAGGCTACTTATGTAGGCATGCTATATTGGCATTTCAATTCTCTAGCATCACGGAGATCCCAGAAAAATATTTCTTAGGCGTTGGTGAAAGGATATATGATATCGACATGTAAGAAATGAAGTGGACCTGGCAATGAATCTCGTAGTTCAACATATGCAAGGTACTCTAGTCTAATTCATAGATTCATGAAGATTGTTGAGGCAGCATCACGTTCAGAGGAAGCATATAACGTTGTTTTGAAGAAATGCCTATCCTTATGGAAAAAGTGAGAGACACCATGTTGCATATGAAAAGACCAACATCAAAGTCATTCCCAGAGTCAACAGTAGTCCATGATCCCCCGAGAGTTGTGACAAAGGGGAGGAGACGTGAGAAAAAGATTAAATCAGCCATTGAGAAGATAAGGAGAGTAGCAAAGCACAAAGATTGGTTGTTGACAGACAAGTGGAACACCCAGGAGATAAACAATATCACCTGATGCATGAAGGCCACCTTTTAAATGAAGTTAGAGAAAATTATGTTCCAGATTTTCCTTTTTTTACAACACAGTGATGATTAAATGTTGGCTTCATCTTACATGTACATTTTAGAGTGTGAAGATACTAGAAGTGTTACTAAAAGTGATGAGTGTGAATGTCAATGAGCCTTTAAATGAATGCATCTGTGCATGGAAACTGACAGGTTTGGGAACCAACTTCTGCATATTTTGGAGTCCAACAGATTATTTTGAAGTTCAACGAGCTGTTTTGAAACTAATTTTAAGTATTTTGGAGCCCAACTTCTGCACATACATCACATATAACTGGAGTTTTAGGGATTTTTTTTTGTTATCATGGCCCTTCCTTTGGGACATGTAGTTGTCTCTTGGCAATTTTGGGTTCCAATAATGTTACTAGTTTCTAGACATCTTGTTCATTAAAAAAAATATAACAATAAATAATGAGGTTTTTCGAAAATTGGCAGATTTGGGAGCCAACTTCTGTAGATTTTGGAGTTCAACATATTATTTTGAAGTCCAACGAGCTATTTTGAAACTAATTTTGAATATTTTGGAGCACAACTTCTGCACATACATCACATATAATTGGAGTTTTAGAGATTTTTTATTTATTTTTGTTATCATGGCCCTTCATTTGAGACATGTAGTTGCCTCTTGGCAATTTTTGGTTCCAACAATGTCACTGGTTTCTGGACATCTTGGTTATTAAAAAAAATAAAATAACAAAAAACAATGAGTTTTCGAAAACTGGCAGGTTCGGGAGCCAACTTCTGCAGATTTTGGAGTTCAACAGATTATTAACGAGCTGTTTTGAAGCTGATTTTGAGTATTTTGGAGGCCAACTTCTGCACATACATCACATATAACTCAAGTTTCTGGATTTTTTTTGGTTATCATGGCCCTTCCTTTGAGACATGTAGTTGTCTCTTAGCAATTTTAGGTTCGAACAATGTCACTGGTTTTTTGACATCTTGTTCATAAAAAATGAAAAAATAAAACCTATGGGGTTTCCGAAAACTAACAGGTTTGGGAGCAAACTTCTGTACATTTTGGAGTCCAACAGATTATTTTGAAGTCCAACGAGCTATTTTGAAGCTAATTTTGAGCATTTTGGAGCCCAACTTCTGCATATACATCACTATAACTGGAGTTTCAAGGATTTTTTTTTTTTTTTATCATGGCCCTTCCTTTTGGGACATGTATTTCTCTTGGCAATTTTTGGTTCCAACAGTGCCACTAGTTTTTGGACATCTTGTTCATTAAAAAAATTGAAAAAACAAAACCAATGGGGTCTCCAAAAACTGGCAGGTTTGGGAGCACAGCGCTTTATTTGGAGTTCAAACAACTTTGCCTAGATATAAAGAAATTATTGTTGAACCTATGTTCTCTATTATAACACATGTGGAAACATATATTGGAGGGCTTAAAATATACTTGTGATAGAAAATGTGTCCACCTGTAATTACAAAAGTATCATTTTACAAACTCATTCCACACAAACTCAAATGAAAATGTAAGAACACCATTCATATATTGTTTAATGACAATGAAAGAAAATCACAAGCTAGTTTGAGCCGAAATTTGTTAACATCAACGTCAGTGAAGTCCCAACATAATTCATGCCTCTTCGTTTGTGTAGTTGGTTGTTGAGGACATTTATCATCAAAGATCAACTGAAAATTCTCAGCGTTTGTGTAGCCTTCATATCGAATATATGCTTCCAAAATTGGTTCCTATGAACAATAAAACAAAGAATGTAATTAATTCATAATGTTTATCACCTACTGCAAACACAGTTGGGCATACCCATGTTCTAGCGATAGTGTCATAAATTGCATGTCCTCTGCAGGAATTGTAAACTATAACGCGGCCTTGCTCCACTTGTAGACTAAGCAGCAACCAATGGTTCGATACACGGAGAACAAAAAACAAGAATTGAAATTCAGATAGTGGGAATCCTAGTTTTTCATGACCGAAGGAAGTATGAAGTTTGTGGCCCCTTGAGTCATCAGAGCAATCTGTACTGCTAATCCAAGAGCACACAGTGGTACAAAGGTGAGCCCATCGGTGGTACGAATTTGGGGAAAGGGCTTCCTGTGAAATTTATCTCTCTTTCATGACGTGTAAGACAATGTTAATAACCTACAACCACCAAAATAGTACAAAGAAGAATTTACAAAATTAATAGACATTGTAATTTTGTACACTTCGTGCAATGGCCAGTATTTACCTCATCGTTCGTCATATTGCCCCATAGTATATCCCAAATATGTGACCATTTCAATGAACAATTATTATTAAAGGTCAACACAGTTTGACTGAAATGTATGACAAGCAAGAAATGAAGGCCAATTTAAATTATGAAAATTGAAGCCAATAAATAAATATTATTGACCGTTCATTTACTTTTGTGATCAGCATATCCCTCCTTGGCAAGGAAGGCCTCTACTAATATTGTCTGCCTCTCACTGGCTTCGGATTTGCAAGTTCATTCCTTATAAAACTTGTGAAGCTTGCTCATTGCTTCCAACACAAATTATGCAATGGTAAATTATAAAACAAAGAAATATAAATCACTAATGCACGACATCAAATAATGTAGTTTGCAAATGTACCTTTTTATCTTTCATTCACTCATATGTTGTTTCTTTTTTTGGAGCCTTATCCAGCCTTTTGAATGGTGATTGGTCATACATTCCAGGCTGCGATCGTCCCGACACTTGATATTCTTTATTAAGGAACTCGGGCTAATTAGTGCAGTGGTAGGGACTGCGCTTACTGGATCAGGTACAATAAACCCCTGTTCCACGATCATAACAGATGCACTTGCATCACCATAAGCAAGGGCAGGAGTGAGTGATGGTGGGGTGGAGGAGCACTTCTCTGTAGCTGTACCAAATGCAGCCTGGTCTTGTGCCATCGAGGTTGAACATATCAACTTCTCTATTCTAATGAACCCCATGGTTAGAGCAGTTGTCAATGCTTCAAATTGGGCTTCACCAAACGACATATATAGACTGGTGAAGTCTTTCAGGAAGCAACCTGATTCATCACCAATACCTTGAAGAAGGCCCATAAGAGCAGGATGGGGAGGAGCAGCCACGCCCTCATTTGCACATGGTTTTTTTCCTGGCTAACCTATAATGGCTTTCTTTCTCAATTTTGGCAAGCTTCAAATGCTTAATTACCTGTAAGCATCATCATTTTTAAAAATTTAGAAACATTGATTACATAAATTTAAAATTTGAGGCTTCCATTTGTGGATTACCTGCTGCCCCTATAGAGAATGAATAGAGAAAGATAGCTTCTTGTCTAAAATAAATCCCCATCTAATAGACGGGGAATTCTTCTATGTCAATTGGCTGCCGCAACCGTGTTGCTCTAAGAACCACACTTGCATGGACCATTAGTTTATTAATTATACAGAATGGGACAAAAGCTAAAAATATTTTATGAAAACTTACAGCCAGAGCAGCAGAGCAGCCAAAAATGAAGGCAATGCCACGCTCTCTCCCAATTATCCTTCTCTTGGCAGTTGTCTTGTAACGACCCGAGAACCTCCCTCAACCCACGCCTGTAGACACGCAAATTTGGCTCCACCGCGGGCAATTTTCAAGTTGCGCCGTAGCGCCACAAATGCCCTCTTTTCGTTCCCGCCTCGCAAGAGTGTTTTCCCCATATTTCTGGATGGGCGTTTTTCTTCGAACCGCCTTATAAATCGCGTCCAGTATCCCGACGCGATTCAGGGCCTGACAGCGGCCCGGAAAGTCTTCGCGCGCAGGCCCGTAATCATGATAAAATCTCTGATCGCGTCCTTGTCAGACGACGCGATTCAGAGAGGTCAAATCCGAACATCACGTCAGCAGAACGCGCATTCGTGGGTCGGTTTCCCCTCGAAACCATGCAACTCTTAATCGGTCCGGGCGATCCGCCGCGATTCAAGTCGCGACGGCATTCCCCAACGCGATTCAGAGAGGCGGTGCAGCGATTCCCCATGCGCGGCCCGACCTTCTAATCGCGGCCTGCCGCTCCGCCGCGATTCAGGCCTAATAGGCGTCTGCTGTCCTGGACGCGATTTTGATCCAGTGCCTATAAATAGACCCCCGCGGGTAGCCATTTGAACCAACCCCCCTCTACCCTAGCGGAGCCTTGCCGGATTCCTCCCGCGACTCCCCCACGGCGGAGCCCTGTCGGATCGGCGACCCAACTCCTCCCCGTTGTTCGGCGCCGTCTACCATCCACGTACCGAGCGAGGCGGGAGGAGCACGGTCTTCCTCCACTTCCTCCGTCCATCCCGGCAACGCCACTGCGCCATCCACTTTTGGGAAGCACCCCTCCCCCTTTCCTTTGTCATTTTCATTTACTCCCTCCGGGCCCCACGTGGCTCTTCTACACTTCTTTCATACACACACATGCATGCATACACACACACACCTATTTAGGGGTTTAAAGGCCACCATCCCGGTAGCCCCATGTCCTTTTATTCTTTTATTTCATTCTTTTAGAATTGCATACTACACATTTTTGGGCTAATCTCCTTCTTTCCTTTGTCTTATTTTTCAGGTAATGAAATAAGGAAACGCCCTCTACCACGGCCGGTCGTGCTTGTAGAGGAAGAAAGGACCACATCATCCCCCGCGCAATCTCCCCGCTAAAAAGGTACGCCCGCGATCACTTCCTTCACCCGCACCCCGCCTCGCCGTGCGTCTCCATTCGGCACCCTCGTGTGCCTGTCGATCACGATCTTTTTTATTTTTTGTTTGTAGAGGACCGCTTCCCTTAAAAAAGGACGAGATCCGTGGTCTACAAATTGGCGATCACGGTGGGACCTCTTTTACGCTTTTCCTTTTGATTAGCCTCTCCCTTCGTGCCCCACGTGGCACTCTCTTTTTACATTTATTTTTATACTATGCTGCATGTGTGTATGTCTTAGTTTTTATTTTTATTCCCTGTACATGTCTCTCCCTTTACTGCTTTGTTTTTGATCCTCGGGTTGCCACTGTAATCGCGTCCACTACAGAGGACGCGATTCAGTTTTGATAACGCGGTCGGTTAGCTGGACGCGTTTCGGTTCTCTTATCGCGGCGGCAGAGGTCGACGCGTTTCTACTAGCACACCGTCCACAGGGACCAAGCGCGGCGCTGACAGCCTTCTTGGGGCTCTCCGTTCCGCGTCGAGGTGACTGGACGCGATTTGTGATTCGCGGCCGCTGTGCCGGACGCGATTTACAGTGCTGACAGAAACGCGCCCCTTCTGCCATTTTTGCTATAATTGCTGCTACAGGGCATTTGCATCGGTCGGGGGACCTCCTTCCCATATCCTAGGCTCCACACACCTCTCTTTGTAAGGGCAAACTCTCCATTGGCATTCCGTCCCTTTGGACTAGTGAACCTTTGCCAAAAGCCCCGTAAGACTCTGTACCCCTTGTGATTCCCTCACGGCGGACCGAGCTGTCGGTACCCTTGTCGTTGACCCGGGTTAGCTACCCCATTGCGTGGTAAGAGGTGATTCTAGTTGTGCTTGAAGTATATATCTTCTACCCAACTAGAATCTCACCTGAAGTGACACAATATTTTTCAATCCATTAATTAATTGTGAAACTCTTAAAACAAGCGTTAATCATCATAACTTGTTTGAACCATTGTTGATTGCCTAATCTTTTGTTCAACTGTTTGATCGCTTGCTGCTTATAAAAAATGCCCATATTATCATGCCAATTTTTATCATGAGGACTTTAAGGATAATGTTAGGTCTCCATCTTTCCAGTCCCATGTTGGTCCATCTCACCACCGTGTGAGGGACAAGCTTCCACTTCCTACGGTTATTGCGCACACCGCACACTAACCATTTGATGTTCCTTCACATATACCTCCAATCAGAACCCGACGAGAGCCTTCCCCCCACCATGATTCCCCAGTGCAAAATGTCCTGCATGCAATGGATCAGCTCACTCCTCAACATTAAATATGATACAATCTTTAGTTGAGGGTGTGACTCCTTCCGCGACTCCTTCTCCTTCTCCTTCCCCCAGGCACCCGCCTTTGTACATCCGGCGACTTCGCACCATACCCCTGTACATTCTTCATCAACCCTGGCCCCTGCCATTTGCACTCCCGTGCTCCGGTCCGAACAGACCATCCCTTGGGAAGGCCTCATTCAAGGCCATCCCCATGTACTCCCTCACATGCCCAGCGGCAATCCACCCCACTCCAAGATGCTCTTCTCCACAAATTGAATAATCTGAGAATCAAATCAATAAGCTTTCAAATTCCAAGGTGACCCCGTTGCCGCCATGCCGGCTCTCCCTCATATTTATATTCATCCTTCGGAGATCGTTGTATCGACTGTACAATGGCACGGGTAATCCCTACATTCATATCAAAGAATTCCTTTATGAGTCTTCACACTAGCAACGTGATCCCATCGCGTTGGCATATTTGTTTAGAAAATCTCTTGACGCCCTGCGCTCGAATGGTTCTACTCCCTAGAGCCAGCGAGGCAGGAGACTTCCGCTCCCTACACAAGAAATTCCTTCAGAGGTACAAAGCCACGTCCGCCCTTATCTCTCTATCACGGATCTGACATCCGAGAAGATGGGGGCCAACGAGGTCTTTGTACAATTTGCTGACCGTGGAAGTCATGGCCGTGCGCTTGCAGCGTGAGCTCTCGGAGTCAGAGCAAATTAAAATAATAATTCCAAACTCTGCTCCGCAGTTCAGGCACATCCTGGCCATGAACCAGATCACCTCCATGAGGAGCTCTACGAGCGGGCGTTACATCCAGACACATCTGACGGACTCCCCGATCGCAGAGCTTTTTGATCAAATTAAACCGAGAAAGAACGAATCAGTGACGCCATCCACCATCCACCTCACAACATACAACATCCACATCATATGCGCCTCCGCATACCCCCATTTACCATGGCATGCGCTACCCCAGGCGTCCACTGATTCGTCCTCCTCGACTCAGCAACCTCCAACAGGGCCCTACGGTGCCCCTATCTTTATGAAGAAGCTCCTGCGCCCTACGTTGCGCCTGCTCCGGCACCCACGCCAGATCCCATGCCTCCACCACTGCAACCACAACCTCCTCCACCTCCTCCACACAGCCTGTTGCTCGGGCCGAAGTTGCCAGCACCCAATCCCTCCGCGAAACCACCTGGTGTTACAACGATGAACCTTCCCAGGTCATGTTCGTACGCCATTCATCACCCACCCTACATTGCCATCCATTACCATCAAACCCTCCACTATTAAACCTACATCTACCATTACACCTACCATTACGCCAACACCATTGGCAACTAAACCCGAGCAACCCCTCTCTATCACACTCATTATACCACCACCAGCCATACAGCCTTCCATTACGCCTCCACTGGCCATACAACCATCCATTTCACCCACCATATCCACTCCAGTCCAACGGAGCAGGTGCATCCAAATGAGGAGCAAGCGTCAGCAGAAGAAGGAAGCCCCGGGACCGGGCATGCTTTTAAAACTTCATGATTATATTCCTCGCATGCCGGTCATTGTCAAAATACCGGGCACATTTACTGAGCGGAAGTCCTCCCCTCCAATCATGGCCGTCAAGAGGCCTTCTAATCAAATGCCAATCATTCCAGTTGCCAGACGACGTCGTTTCCGAATACTCATAGGGATCCTCTCTCCAAGCTCTCATGACCCCTCACACAATCATTGTGAACCTTCCCACTCTAGTGAAGGGGTCAGCTTCTCAGATTGTGCTCACACACTCCAACGCCAAATCATTGGCACAATCGATTACACAAGAGGTCGTGCCCCTTTCCATAACACATGTTGTACAAGCTTTGGGCACGGTCCCCTCGTTGTTGCTTCCAACTCCACCAGTGGAACTCCCCACCCTTTCATTCAGCTACATCCCAAGGGAGTTACCACTATGTGTTGAAATTCCGACGGAAGTCAACAATTCTCCAATCATTGAGAGCTTTTCAATTTCCCGGAGAAGAGCAAGACCATCTGCCCGCTGGGCAAAATTTGTGAGGAAATACCTGAGGGTCAGAACGCCGATTCCCAAGTGGAAGCCCAAACGCCGGGCAAGGCAAAAGGCCAGGGGATCTTCGCCTCCCTCTTTTTCATTTCAGTCATCTTTTGTGCTCCTCAGCACCTTCCCGTGGGTTCTCCACATTCCCTCCCCACGGGAGGCATTTATTTCCATCTTTTTGTATAATCCATACTCCTACACTGGGCATCGCGCCCCTTTTTGTACTCCATTTTGTACCCCTCCGGCCCCGCCGGAGTCTCCAAAGTCTTTCCTCCGTTTTCTCCTCGCCATTTTCAAGCGGGTCCTTCGACCCTTCTCGCATTGTTTTCGGGGTTTTTGTCCCCACTAGTCATTTTAATTCCAAATAAAATGTAAATTCTTGTAGACCTCCGGAGTCTCGCCCCGACGCAGGGCATTCGTCCTTTCCGCATTTTTCTCCTCTCCATTTTAAGCGGGTCCTTCGACCCTTCTCGCACTGTTTTCGAGGTTTTAGCCCCCACTCGTCATTTTAATTCCAAATAAAAAAATGTGAATTCTTGTAGACCTCCGAGTCTCGCCCCAACGCAGGGCATTCGTCCTCCTTTACCCTCCAAAATCTTACTATATTTTAGCAGTGTCAAAAATTCAAAAATCCAAAAAAGATGATATTTCAGTATTGCCATGCTATCGCAGCATTTTTTTGTTGTGTTATAAAAATTCCGAGCCAGGAGGCCGAAATTTCCTCCCGGATCTTTAAAGTTTGCCCTTAGCATGGGCACTTACACACACATTCCACGGCGCCCTAAGCCGATTGCTCCCGGTAGACACCGTCACCGTCACAAGCCACGCCTGAATGGCACAAATGTCTTCTTCTCCTCCTATTCGCCAAAGTATGGGTAGAAGAGGTAGTCTAGGCAAGGCGACCAACCCAGACACTCCGTCATAAGAGGATGTCCTCCAAATGGGCAAATCAAAATGACAAATAAAAACCCAAGTCAAAAATGCATGTCAAGAGCGGCAAGTCCCCGCGGAGATCCAAATGACCCGGTCGTATGCATGCAAAAATCAAATCAAATCAAGATAATAGAGCATGGCAAGAGTGGCAAAGTCCCCGCGGAGATCCAAATGGACCCGGTCGTAACGCATGTCCCTACAATCAGTGGTCATCACTCAAGATTTCAAAATAATTGGAAAAGCCCAAGTGCTTAATGAGACAGAACCTTCTGACGGTTGTGCCAAGGAAGGAAGTCAAACCCAACTCATCGAATACCCATATCAAGCTTATCTTCAAATATTCTTCCCTTCTCCCTATTTAAGACTTAGTCGCCTTTTCAGGCGTGGCTTTGGCAGTGGCACTGTTGACCAAGTGCAATTAGTCCTAGGCGCCACGTTAAAACGCACACCCTACTCTGGGCTTTCCTTAATGAAACGGGAGGTAATAAAGGACCCCCGCCAATCAATTCTCATAACCTTAGTACCACCATGGCATGACAATGCTCCCAAATCACAAAAAAAATCAAATATTTTCAAATAATTTTTTTTTCAAAATCAACAAAAAAATCCAAATATCTTAAAAATAAAAAAATCCAAATATAAAAAAAAATCACCAAAACACAATATTTTAAAATCATCAACAAAAAAATCAAATATTTCAAAATCACAAAAATCCAAATATTTTCCAAAACCCAAAAAAATCGAATATTTCCAAAACCATAAAATTTAGAAATTTCCAAAATCCATAAAAATCAAACACTTTCAAAATCACAAAAATTCAAAAAAATCAAAATTTCTCAAAAGTCCAAAAAAATTCAAATACTTTCAAAAAATCAAAAATCCTTGATGGTATTACATGGCAAGCACATTGCCTCCTACTGGCGCCAAGATCGCATCAATTTTCCAATCATAGGTTCCTCCCGCCTTGCACTCCAATATCTTTCGGCCAAGTTCAATTATCCTCATGGTTCAAACAAACAAATCAAATGAGCTGTTTATTTAATGCTTTATTAATGCTCCAAGACATGCTTTAAACGAATGATGTTTTTTTTTTTTTCCATGATATGTGTTTTCTTGGCTAATGAGTTTTGAGTGCAGGATTCGAGTTACCTCATCTGGCGCAATCAGGCTGCTGCTGCCCCCACCATCACTTATCTGCATCTACTATAATTATATCCTTAGAGCACACCAAGGACCTTGTGGCTTTAAGGAATCTGGGATTTGAGTTCCCCTCTATCAAAAACAGTGATTATCCCAGAGGATCCTTAGCCGCACGGATAGGCCGTTACGCTTGGCATGTGAGGACGACGGACCCATGCATAAAACCCTGGTCCTGACTCACCGGCGTAACAATATTATCCTTGGTTATTTTCTACTCCTCTTTTAACCTTATTTTCCTTTTAGCTCAGCATACATGCATCTTGAATTCACTGTGGAATCCACTCTTCCAAGCCAATTTGAGGGCCATCCGCGCCTCAATTCGAAAAATTTGAAATATTCCCATCCGAGTCGAGTACCCAACTCCCTTTGTTGTTGCCTCCGGGCTGATTTCTTTTAGAATCCTTTGTTTGGACTTATCCCTTTTATTTCTTTGTTCCCAGAGATCCACCTGAGGCAGTGGCAGACGCCCCCGATGGTGCAACCTAACGGATTGTGTCCTTAGGTACTTCCCCCCGACGCTGGAAGTTGATCTCTCCTTCTCTCCCCAAGATCCACCTGAGGCTATGGCAGATGCCTCCGATGGTGAAACCTAATGAATTGTGTCCTTAGGTACTTCCCCGACGCTGGAAGTTGGTCTTTTCCTTTCCTTTTCCTTTTCTTTTCCTTTCCTCTGTCCAAGCACTTGCTTCTCTAGGTCCTCCTCCTGGTGGTGATTTCCTTGGGTGTTGGTAAAAGACTCTTATCAGGTGGCAGTCACCCATTGATTTGCGCGTGTCTATTTTTCACATTGACGTCTACTTTTCAGTCCACTCCGCTTCACTCCACTGTGCTACGCTACATTTCTTTTCATTACGCTCCATTTCTTTTCACTCCATTTCACTCAATTACACTCCACTTCGTGTCTCTCCGCTTCGTTCCCCTGCTAAGTAGACGTCAAGGCGTGGCATATGTAGACACGCAAATTTGGCTCCACCGCGGGCAAATTTTCAAGTTGCGCCGTAGCGCCACAATGGCCCTCTTTTCGCCTCGCAAGAGTGTTTTCCCCATATTTATGGATATCACCCATTTTTCCTCGGTGCTTCCCCAGGGGTCTGGGGGCAGCTCCCCGGCGGGGGTCTCCGGGGGCAGCGCCCCCGGAAGCAAATTCAATTCGCGTCCGCTATGGTGGACGTTTTTTCTTCGAACCGCCTTATAAATCGCGTCCAGTATCCCGGACGCGATTCAGGGTCTGACACCTGCTGCTGCCTGCCCGGGTTGGTACGCTCCCTGTTACATGTTCCTAAAGAACTGCTCTGCTAGGGAAACCAGTCTGCGTACTGCTGCGGCTGAGGCTGGTACTCCTGCTGCTGCTGCCCACCTACCGCTGCTGTTGCCGCTGCACCCTGAGGCTGTGCCACTGACTCGTCTGCCGACACCTCCTCCTGACCTGCCCTCGCGCGGGCATCTCGGACTCATCCTGCTGCTCGATCACTGTCTAGCCTGACTGCGCCTACGCGGAGCCAGTCCTACATGACACACAACCAACAAGGGTTAACAATATCCACTCAGCGGCTAGCAGTGTACTTCTACTACCGTTGGACTTCCTGTTGCAGTTCAAATCCATTACAAGTCCTGTCAGACTCTCGCTCTGATACCAACTGTAACGACCTGAGAACCCGACCTCGGCCCACGCCGAGGACCCGATTTTTGCGGTCGCCACCCACGGATCCAGGGACCCGGAAGGGCTATAATCTACATCTAACAGATATGTAACGGAATTAAACGTCAACTGCTAATCTAGAAGTGTACGTGCGGAAACAGAAAAGAGAGTTAGGCCCCCACGTACCACTCTAAAACAGTCCCAACGCACGCATGCTAGTACAAGTAAAAGGCAGAGAAGAACAAGTCCCTTAGGGGCATACCCCGAGGGTGACGTACACTGAAAAAGGGGAACCACTGATAGCTACGGGGACTCCCGACTACCCCCCTACCCCCCGTCCGCCCCGTCGCCTCCGCCCGCGCCCGTGCGCGCCTGCCGCTGCTGAGAAGTCTCACCTGGAAAAGGAGGGATGAGCTTCACAACAGAAGCTCAGTAGGGACTACCAATCTCCTACTGGCTCTAACAGGCAGGAGAATATAAATATCAAATGAATGACAGCAGTTATATCTTCTACCTACAAACAAAAGTGCGGAGGCGAAACTACAACTAGCACGGTACGGAAAGTACACACGGTCGGAAACTCCATACGACTGCTCGTCGTGACCACCACACGGCTAGCAAACACAGACGGAGGGAACTCCGCCTGGACAAGGAACACTAGCTACGGAAGCACTACCACTAGTCACGGTCAGGTGCGTCCACCGACGTCTTATCCTCGACCCGGGTCCTGACCCTTACGTCTCGTCAGAGCGAGGTAGGACACAAGTAACACAACAGTAACCGCCGTAGTCTGGCCGGACTACGGTCCCACGCCTGACCTCTCCAAACGGTTCGGGGCGCAAGGAGCGAGGCAGTGAGAAGAAGGACTGGCTGGCCTGCGCCGGTAGAAACTCCTAACTGTCCCGGCGTCCCAGACCACCCACGAGAGCTCTACCAGTGACTCAACACGCCACTGTCCTAACCACCATTTTCCCCTAAGCTCCAGAGTCCGCCTGGTGGCTGCCAACTCGAGCACACTCGTAGCCTGGAGTACTCCCTCAACAGGCTCCCGAGGATGGGGGTCCCAGGCAATGGTAACAACCTCTCACACGGGACAAGCCCTCAAGTGCCGAGCACCGGGCGAAAGACTAGTGTAGACCGCACTAGGGAACTAGCACAGGTGCCACGGGTACAGTAAAAAGAAGCGAAAACGGCAAGAATCAGAAACCTGTCTCACTGCTGAGGTTGCGACGCATCGGGCGTCGCGACCAGGTCAGGTCGCGACGCCCTACTCTGTCGCGATCCCGTCGTGACGGGTTCGCGACACACAAGAGCGTCGCGATCTCGTCGCGACTGTCCAGGCCGTCGCGACCATATCGCGACCTCTACGGTCGTCGCGTTCTCAGACAGAGGGGGGTTCCGGAGCAACCCTCCGGGAACCACCCCAAAAACGAAGGAAACAACCATACAAGGGGGAGGGGATCATGCTCAGCATGCTAGAAAGCTAGTAAAGCATCCAAACCACCTTAAAAACCCACGAACATGGATCTACACTCGAAGGGAAACCTCACTCAACCTCGAGCATGGAGTTCTCACACTCCCAAACCCCAAACCACAAAGAAATCACGCTTTAGAGGGGAAGGGAGCATGCTTAGGGCGAGAGGATCAAGAGTCCCTACCTCCACACGAAGAACGAACCTGTTAGGGCCTTCTCGTAGGATAGGAAAGGACGCTCCTCCTCGCTCTCAAACGACACGAACACGTCCCCTGCACGAGCGAGACGACACCACCTCAGCACAGACGCCTCAAGCACCACGATCCGCCAAGAAACTGCACGAGAAACTCGAGAGGGGAAGGAGAGGGGGAAAAGAGAGCTGAGAGGGCGAGAGGGGGAAATGGGGCGTGGCCTTGGGTTTTAACCCGGTGGCCCCCAGAACGCGACAGCACGACATGTCGCGATAAGACTCTCGTCGCGACACCCCTAGGCGTCGCGACCTTATCGTGATGGTCGCCTCTGTCGCGACCCAAAAAGCAGGTTAAAACCTCGAAGACTGGGAAAGCGATCACCGAACGACGATGACCACGTCGCGTTCACGCGCGTGCGCCTGACACCCGACAGAGCCGTTCTGACAGAAAGAAGGACACCGGTCACGTCTGTCAGAAAGGCCATCGCGACGCCATCGGACGTCGCGACCACAACGCGACGGCCATACCGTCGCGACCAAAACACGACGGCCATACCGTCGCGACCAAAACGCGATAGCCCCGGTCGTCGCGACCCGAACCTTGTCGCGACGGCCTCCCTGTCGCGACCACGTCGCGACCAAGGAGCATGTCGCAACCCTAAGGACGGGGCCACAGAGCCCAAGGGGGCCGGGTCTTACATGTCTTCTGGCCGGATCTCTTCTCACGAACTACAGTTACAAAGTCTTCAAATTTGTGCAATGTCAGCTCTGTGACTGCAGTCGCCCAATTTTAACGCCCAATGTCATCAATGTTGTCTAAACAAATAAGCATTTATGGTGGACAAGATGGGGAAGACCATGGGCATATAAAAGTTGATAATAGCAAAACAATCTAGAGACGTGTAGTGTCTTCAACATCGCAAGGATCATCCGATTCAACTGGTTGTCAGATAAGTTTTGTCACCACCTTCCGATCAAAGATTATCTTGGCCCCAAACCGGTGGTGCAACTTTTACAACTTAATCGGACACTGATAACGTGGGACCCTCAGCCTAGAGCAAGGCAATCCCAAGATGATGATGACATCTTCCACAGTAAATGTAAGAGTCTTGTCACCAATCTAAAAATTACTTCCGCCTTAAAGCTATCAACAATCTTCTCTATGAAATTCATCTTGAATATTGCTCGATGATTGCTGTCAACAAAATGAGCAAAAGGGGTCGTCCTCATGATGATGGCAATCACGGAACCCTAATTGTTCTCTCTCCTTCAGATAGTTCTCCAAGGAGCAGATGCCTTTCAAAGCATTTTTAAATTCTGTAGCCCAATTCAAGAATTTTGTTAGGTTTCAAAATGTGCAAATATTATTTAGAAAGGTTATGGAACAGGTTAGACTCCAAAATACTTAACATGCTCATCTCAAGTTAAAATATAGATCTAAACAATTATGCAAAAATTATGATGAAGACAAATTGAGCTCTAAAATGTTTTATGTAGGCTGCAAATGACTCCTATTTGGCTGGGAAATTGGGTACTTGGGCTCCAATAACCACAAGATGTACAAAACCCCCCGTAAGCATCCCAAATTAACATGCCAGCCAAAAAAAGTTTGAAAAATTCTTGATATGTGAAGAATGCACAAATTTGAGGCTGAAAAATGCTTAACATGCTTATGCCATGTCAAAAAAAAAGGGATCCAAAAAATCCTATCGAGGTGATTTTCTAGAAAAGTTGAGCTCCAAATACTATCTATAGGCTGCAAAATCTACTGTTAGGCTACCAAATAGGAAACTGGGCTCCAAAATGTGAAACTTTTCCTAAAATACAGACACAAAATGTAGAAAAACCCGTCAAACATCCCAAATTAACGGCCCATGCCAATGAAATTTTAAATATTTTGGATATGTGAAGAATGCACAAATTTGGGGTCCAAAATGCTTAACATGCTCACGTCAAGTTTACAAAAAAAAAATATAGATCTAAGTAATTTGTTGAGGTGAATATGAAGACAAGTTGAGCTCCAAAATGCTCAATATAGTCTATAAAAGACTCCTGTTAGGCTACAAATTGGCTACTTGGGATTAAAATGTGAAGGTTTCCTAACCTTAAATTAACAGGCCATGCCCAAAAAATTAAAAAATTCTGGATCTGGATATGTAAAGAATACACAAATTTGATATTGAAAATTGTTTAACATGCTTATGTCATGTCAAAATAATAAAATCTAAACAATTTTGTTGAGATGAATTTGAACATAAGTTGAGCTCCAAAATGCTCAATGTGGGCTGCAAATGACTCATGTTATACTACCAAATAAAATAGTTGGGCTCTAAAATGTAGAGCTTTCTTAACCCCAAATTAACAGGTCATGTCAATTAGATATGTGAAGAATGCACAAATTTGTGGCTGAAAAATGTTTAGCATGCTTATGTCATGTCAAAATAAAAAAAAGAGTAAATCATCCTATTGAGGTGATTAAGAAGAAAAGTTGTGTCATGTCCCGATAATTACACAGCAGATATTAATAATAATTCAGAAATAATTCGAATCGATATCTCGAGACGTGAACAGTCGTCAAATAAGCCTCTAGCTAGCACGCACTAAATGTATAACAACATACATCATCATAGGGCCCAAATATTGAACTCAACTAATCTTTTATTCAAATCTCACTTATTGTATTCAAAATGGAACTATTACAACTCTTAGACTATGGGATAACAGGACTAGACTCAATAAAAGGAAAAGTACATAATACTCCTCACTTCCTACTACATGTTCTAACTCTCAAAGCAAACTACTGTAACTAGACTCATAGTTGGGACGCTCATCACTCGGACGCATTTCCATCCTCGACTTGCTCTTCCTCTTGAACTTCATAGTCACCTAGATTGGGTAAAAGTAGGGGATGAGCAAACTAGCCTAGTAGGATTTATATCTCAATGTGCGGGCAATGATATAAGTGATTAGCAATTTAGAACTAGGTAAGTACGATGAATGATATGCAAGTACGAATAAAACTCGTTAAACATGATAAATGAACAAGCTAGATAGAGTGACCACGATAGAACAAGATCTAGAAGGGTATAACAAGATAGAACTAGCAATAGATCACTTTGTACAAGCACACAAGATTTCAATTGATGTCAAGAACGCAATATATCACTATTTGCAATAAATGCAGGATGACCATATCACGCAAGCAAGAAAGCACGCACGAGCACGATCAGGTAACACTAATTAGGCACGTAGACACTAATGTACACCAAGAAAAGATCCATCAAGAATGTACACCAGGACACGTGTATGTGGTTATTGTATCTATCATTCAACAAGCAAGCAAGACTCCCAGCGCAGATGCAACGCCAGTAATCATTATACCTCATGGTTAACAGTATATTTATGACTCTCCGTCATTGGGGCTAGACTGGAGCCCTTGGACACTTGCCGTGCCCGGTCAGCATCTCATGTAAAATTTTAAATGTTGATACCCACAGTCATTAATAATGGCCAATGAGAGTTTCAAGATGTAAGCATGTGTAATGTCATGTTCATGATGATGGTGTGAACAAGTAATAAGTAATTGAACATGATTTCATGATAACAATGGTCAAGAGATAAATTTGGCAGTATAACAGTATGATTTATACTTTAGTTTAATCTTTACATTAATGGCTTTAGTCTAGATTGCAAATCACACTCACGAGAACAAGATGAGAGAGGAAGTGCATGCTATCTCCAGGGAACTTCAATGGTACAACCAACTCGTCGGCCATGTGGGAATCCATGGTCAGAGGAGATTTACGGAGGCCTTGGAGAAAAGGTCGCTAGTCTACCGATTCGGAATGACTGGTAGAGAGTTTCCAATTTCCCAAGAAAGGGCTGCCTAACAGTGCAAGTATGTAGTGATGTACGCATCTCAATCCACAACCATCGGTTTTAAACTTGTGGAAAACACTTAACATGATGGCACGAATTGAACAATACATTTAACTACACATGGGTTTGCAAGATTTTACGAATACTAATTATCATTTAAAACATGGTAGAATAATGGAAAGATTAAATCACAAGTTGCATGAATGGATCATAACATTTAAAGAGCAATTAGAATAACCTTCATGTAATTAAAACTTTTAAATGGGTTAACCACTTTTAAGCCATTAAATAACCATCATGCTATGATCATACCTAAGACATGTGAATTACGTGCTACAATCATATTTAAACAGACCTCAGGTATAGTAGTAAGTTCTGTAAAAGAAATAGGTGGGGTTTCATGAAAAATCCCGAGGTCGCGACGGACCATTGTAAGGATCTCGACGGGGTCAGATCAGATCGCGACAGTGCCTTGTAAGGATCGCGACATGCTTGTCTGATCAGACAGGCAGATCGCGACGGGTGCTTATGAAGAAGGCGACATGTCTTTCAGACCCGGAGGTCAGGTCGCGACGGCGGTCCGGTCGCGATCAGATCGCGACAGAACTCTTGTCGCGATCTGCCTGAGAACGCGGCCTATTGAGCCGTCGCGTTCTCAGGTCCTTGGCCTGCGTCTTCCAGAGAAAGGATAGTGCTTTGGATTGCGGACCATACTTTCCTTGTTTTGACACATGGTTGTTCTAAAATTAAGAACAAATTGTACAATGTATAAAAAATAACGAAGCCAGTTTTAAACCAACCTAGACATGCAATGGTGCTTCCAGTAAATCGGAATTAGAAAACCATGATGGTTTCAACAGGCTTTAATCAAGTCCACACAAACGTAAATCCAAGTGCAACCCGAAAACGTAGTGTCATGCAGAGACCCTCTTATCATGCTTATAACTCTCTAACTAATGACATTTAGACAAAACATTCAACACAAGATATGACAATGACAAATAGTAGAAAAACTTTCATGTTGTGAGTTTGCCCTAAATCGGTTTCAAATCGTATGCAACATATAAAGAACAGAAAAAGCTCTGACAGTGCGCGATTTGGGGAAAACGCTTATAACTCAAAATCTACTCATTGGAATTCGATGAAACCAGTGGGAGATGAAAGTTAACTTGATGCTCTACATATTTATATAGGATATGTTAAGGTTTGGCCTGAGAAAACCTACCTTCTGGGTTGAAGAAGTCCCATTTTTTCCAGAATACCCGTGTTCAGACCACTTGGAGGAAAACTCTTAATACTCCGTGTATACTGCATGGAATTTGGGCATTCTACTTAGGTTAGAACATAGACTTGACCCTATTTCCAGGGTATAGGCCTTGCAAGGTTTGGTTATGGTTTGGCTCACCTTTGGTCGATCTCAAGTGGACGGTTTGTGCAGGTTGCAGCAGACGAGAAGGGGAAGAAGATGAGCTTCTTGTGGTCATTCCATAGCTCCTCAGCCACCAAGAGCTCCTCCACACGATCCCAGCAAGTTCTAAAACTCGTCCCTAAGGTTTTGTGAAGAGTATTTAAGCAACCATGGTGTTTAGGAGTCCTATTATGACTAGGAAAACCAAGTTGCGATTTTGACATGTTAGTTTCCTATTTTTGAGGATTTCTTCCTCCCTTTGAGTGTGTGAGGCTTTAGGAAACCTCCCACCATAGTTAGGCACGAATTTGGGTTGCCAAGAATGCATGATTGCATCCCTATTCAACTCAAATTGCCTCTTTCTAATTTCAGCCTATTTAGAGTTACAAATTTTCATGCATTTTCTAGCTTTATTTGATTTTTGGGTCATATGTGGTCCATTGACCCAATTATGATATTGGGTCATTAATATAAAATGTTGGAAGTCTCTCCGACATTTTTATTTAATTTATGGTTGCGTCGTATTTCCGTGTTAACGGTTTTTCGACTTGTTTTCTAATTTAGATAATCGGTCACAATAGCTCTTAAACCTAGCCCAAATGATTTTTATTGACCTAAATTCCTTGATGGGTCATTAGACGATATTATTTGAAGTCCGTATATGTTTTTTTATTTAATTTTATGACTCATCCAAGTACGTGTGATAATGATTTTTCGACTTATTCATGAATTACGATAATAAGTCACGAAACACTTTAAACTTGGCTAATTCGATTTGTCTTGGCACAAATTTCTTTGTGGAACATTTAGGAATAATGTTTGGGGTCGATTTATAATTCTTACGAAATTTTCCGATGTGTTTTAGCACATACGATAATGATACGTATGTTTAAATACTCTGATATTATGGAAATTATTTATTTCCATTTATTTTGAATTTTTATGTAATTAAAATTTTCGGGGTGCTACATGTTGAGCTCTAAAATAGTTAGGTACTTGGGAGCCAAAGTGTGGATATTTCTTAAAACATAGTCACAAGAAGTACAAAAACCGAGTAGGCATCATAAATTAACGAGCCAGCTTCTAAAATAAAATTTGAGAAATTCTTGATATGTGAAGAATGCACATATTTGGGACTGAATTTTTTTTAACATGCTTATGTCATGTAAAAAAAAAAGATCCAAACAATCCTATTGTAGTGATTTTCTAGAAAAGTTGAGCTTCAAAACACTACCTATAGGCTGCAAAATCTACTGTTAAGCTACCAAATAGGAAACTTGGGCTCTTAAATGTGAAACTTTTCCTAAAAAATAAACATAAAATGTAGAAAAATTTGTTAAACATCCCAAATTAACGAGCCATGTCAAATAAAAATTTAAATATATATGGATATGTGAAGAATGCATAAATTTGTACTTAACATGCTTATGCCATGTCAAAAAAAAAAAAAGGATCCAAACAATCCTATTGAGGTGATTTTCTAGAAACGTTGAGCTCCAAAATACTATCTATAATCTACTGTTAAGCTACCAAATAGGAAACTTGGGCTCCAAAATATGAAATATTCGTAAAATACAGACACAAAATGTAGAAAAACCCGTTAAAAACCCCCAATTAACAGGCCATGCCAAATAAAATTTTAATATTTCTAAATATGTAAAGAATGCTCAAATTTGCGGGTCCAAAATACTTAACATGCTTATGCCATATAAAAAAAGGGATCCAAACAATCCTATTGAGGTGATTTTTTAGAAAAGTTGAGCTCCAAAATACTATCTATAGGCTGCAAAATCTACTGTTAGGCTACCAAATAAAAAACTTGGGCTCCAAAAAGTGAAACTTTTCCTAAAATACAGACACAAAATGTAGAAAAAATCGTTAAACATCCCAAATTAACGGGCCATGCCAAATAAAATTTTAAATATTTCTAGATATGTAAAGAATGCACAAATTTGATGGTCCAAAATACTTAACATGCTTATGCCATGTAAAAAAAAAGGGATACAAACAATCCTATTGAGGTGATTTTTTAGAAGTGTTAAACTCCAAAATACTATCTATAGACTGCAAAATCTACTGTTAGGATATCAAATAGGAAATTTGGGCTCCAAAATGTAAAACTTTTCCAAAAATACATATACAAAATGTAGAAAAATCTGTTGAACATCCTAAATTAGCGAGCCATTCCAAATAAAATTTTAAATATTTCTAGATATGTGAAGAATGCACAAATTTGGGGTTCAAAATACTTAACATGCTTATGTCATGTAAAAAAAAAAGGATCCAAACAATCCTATTGAGGTGATTTTGTAGAAAAGTTGAGCTCTAAAATACTATTTATAGGCTGTAAAATCTACTGTTAGGCTACGAAATAGGAAACTTTGGCTCCAAAATGTGAAACTTTTCATAAAATATAGACACAAAATATAGAAAAACCCGTTAAACATCCCAAATTATCAAGCCATGCCAACTGAAATTTTAAATATTTCTGTATATGTGATTCTGTATATGTGAAGAATACATAAATTTGGGGGTCCAAAATACTTAACATGCTTATGGCATATCAAAAAAAAAAAGAAGGGATCCAAACAATCTTATTAAGGTGATTTTCTAGAAAATGTGAGCTCCAAAATACTATCTATGAGCTGTGAAATCTATTGTTAGGCTACCAAATAGGAAACTGGGCTCCAAAATGTGAAACTTTTATTAAAATATAGACAAAAACCCAAATTAATGGGCCATGCCAAATGAAAATTTTAAATATTTCTGGATATGTGAAGAATGCACAAATTTTGGGGTCCAAAATACTTAACATGCTTATGCCAAGTCAAAAAAAAGGGATCCAAACAATCTTATTGAAGTGATTTTCTAGAAAAGTTGAGCTCCAAAATATTATCTATAGGCTACAAAATCTACTGTTAGGCTACAAAATGGGAAACTTGGATTGTAAAATGTGAAACATTTCCTAAAATACAAACACAAAATGTAGAAAAACCCGTCAAACACCACAAATTAATGGGCCATGCCAAATAAATTTTTTAATATTTTGGATATGTAAAGAATGCACAAATTTGTGGGTTCAAAATACTTAACATGCTTATGCCATGTCAAAAAAAGGGGATCCAAACAATCCTATTGAGGTGATTTTCTAGAAAAGTTGAGCTCCAAAATACTATCTATAGGCTGCAAAATCTACTGTTAGGCTACCAAATAGGAAACTTGGGCTCCAAAAAATGAAACGTTTCCTAAAATACAGACACAAAATGTAGAAAAACTCATTAAACATTCCAAATTAACGGGCCATAGCAAATGAAATTTTAAATATTTCTAGATATGTGAAGAATGCACAAATTTGAGGGTCCAAAATACTTAACATGCTTAAGCCATGTAAAAAAAAGGGATCCTAACAATCCTATTGAGGTGATTTTCTAGAAGTGTTAAACTCCAAAATACTATCTATAGGCTGCAAAATCTACTGTTAGGCTACCAAATAGGAGATTTGGGCTCCAAAATGTGAAACGTTTCCTAAAATATAAACACAAAATGTAGAAAAACATGTTAAACATCCCAAATTAACGAGCCATGCCAATTAAATTTAAATATTTATGGATATGTGTAGAATGCACAAATTTGAGGGTCCAAAATACTTAACATGTTTATGTCATGTCAAAAAAAAAAAGATCCAAACAATCCTATTGAGGTGATTTTATAGAAAAGTTGTGCTCTAAAATACTATCTATAGGCAGCAAAATCTACTGTTTGGCTACGAAATAGGAAACATGGGCTCCAAAATGTGAAACTTTTCTAAAATACAGACATAAAATTTAGAAAAATCCGTTAAACATCCCAAATTATCAAGCCATGCCAACTGAAATTTTAAATATTTCTGTATATGTGATTCTGTATATGTGAAGAATACATAAATTTGGGGGTCCAAAATACTAACATGCTTATGGCATATCAAAAAAAAAAAGAAGGGATCCAAACAATCTTATTAAGGTGATTTTCTAGAAAATGTGAGCTCCAAAATACTATCTATGAGCTGTGAAATCTATTGTTAGGCTACCAAATAGGAAACTTGGGCTCCAAAATGTGAAACTTTTATTAAAATATAGACAAAAACCCAAATTAATGGGCCATGCCAAATGAAATTTTAATATTTCTGGATATGTGAAGAATGCACAAATTTTGGGGTCCAAAATACTTAACATGCTTATGCCAAGTCAAAAAAAAGGGATCCAAACAATCTTATTGAAGTGATTTTCTAGAAAAGTTGAGCTCCAAAATATTATCTATAGGCTACAAAATCTACTGTTAGGCTACAAAATGGGAAACTTGGATTGTAAAATGTGAAACATTTCCTAAAATACAAACACAAAATGTAGAAAAACCCGTCAAACACCACAAATTAATGGGCCATGCCAAATAAATTTTTTAATATTTCTGGATATGTAAAGAATGCACAAATTTGTGGGTCCAAAATACTTAACATGCTTATGCCATGTCAAAAAAAAGGGATCCAAACAATCCTATTGAGGTGATTTTCTAGAAAAGTTGAGCTCCAAAATACTATCTATAGGCTGCAAAATCTACTGTTAGGCTACCAAATAGGAAACTTGGGCTCCAAAAAGTGAAACGTTTCCTAAAATACAGACACAAAATGTAGAAAAACCCATTAAACATTCCAAATTAACGGGCCATGCCAAATGAAATTTTAAATATTTCTAGATATGTGAAGAATGCACAAATTTGAGGGTCCAAAATACTTAACATGCTTAAGCCATGTAAAAAAAAAGGGATCCTAACAATCCTATTGAGGTGATTTTCTAGAAGTGTTAAACTCCAAAATACTATCTATAGGCTGCAAAATCTACTGTTAGGCTACCAATAGGAGATTTGGGCTCCAAAATGTGAAACGTTTCCTAAAATATAAACACAAAATGTAGAAAAACATGTTAAACATCCCAAATTAACGAGCCATGCCAAATTAAATTTAAATATTTATGGATATGTGTAGAATGCACAAATTTGAGGGTCCAAAATACTTAACATGTTTATGTCATGTCAAAAAAAAAAAGATCCAAACAATCCTATTGAGGTGATTTTATAGAAAAGTTGTGCTCTAAAATACTATCTATAGGCAGCAAAATCTACTGTTTGGCTACGAAATAGGAAACATGGGCTCCAAAATGTGAAACTTTTCCTAAAATACAGACATAAAATTTAGAAAAATCCGTTAAACATCCCAAATTATCAAGCCATGCCAACTGAAATTTCAATTATTTCTGGATATGTGAAGAATGCACAAATTTAGGGGTCCAAAATACTTAACATGTTGATGCCATGTCAAAAAAAAAAAGGATCCAAACAATCTTATTGAAGTGATTTTCTAGAAAAGGTGAGCTCCAAAATATTATCTATAGACTACAAAATTTACTGTTAGGCTACCAAATGGGAAACTTGGGCTGTAAAATGTGAAACATTTCCTAAAATATAGACACAAAATGTAGAAAAACCCGTTAAACACCTCAAATTAACGGGCCATGTCAAATACAAATTTTAATATTTCTGGATATGTAAAGAATGCACAAATTTGTGGGTCCAAAATACTTAACATGCTTATGTCATGTCAAAAAAAGGGGATCCAAACAATTCTATTGAGGTGATTTTCTAGAAAAGTTGAGCTCCAAAACTATATATAGACTGCAAAATCTACTGTTAGGCTACCAAATAGAAAACTTGGGCTCCAAAAAGTGAAATGTTTCATAAAATATAGACACAAAATATAGAAAAACCCATTAAACATTCCAAATTAACGGGCCGTGCCAAATGAAATTTTAAATATTTCTAGATATGTGAAGAATGCACAAATTTGAGGGTCCAAAATACATAACCTGCTTATGCCATGTAAAAAAAAAGGGGGATCCTAACAATCCTATTGAGGTGATTTTCTAGAAGTGTTAAACTCCAAAATACTATCTATAGGCTGCAAAATCTACTGTTAGGCTACCAAATAGGAGATTTGGGCTCCAAAATGTGAAACTTTTCCTAAAATATAAACACAAAATGTAGAAAAACTTGTTAAACATCCCAAATTAACGAGCCATGCCAAATGAAATTTTAAATATTTCTGGATATGTGTAGAATGCACAAATTTGAGGGTCCAAAATACTTAACATGCTTTTGCCATGTAAAAAAAAAAGAAATCCTAACAATTCTATTGAGGTGATTTTCTAGAAATGTTAAACTCCAAAATACTATCTATAGGCTGCAAAATCTACTGTTAGACTACCAAATAGGAAATTTGGGCTCCAAAATGTGAAATGTTTTCATAAAATAAAGACATAAAATGTAGAAAAACCTGTTAAACATCCCAAATTAACGAGCCATGCCAAATGAAAATTTAAATATTTCTGGATATGTGTAGAATACACAAATTTGGGTGTCCAAAATACTTAACATGCTTATGCCATGTAAAAAAAAAAGATCCAAACAAACCTATTGAGGTGATTTTGTGAAAAAGTTGTGCTCTAAAATACTATCTATAGGCTGCAAAATCTACTGTTAGGCTAAGAAATATGAAACTTGGGCTCCAAAATGTGAAACTTTTCCTAAAATACAAGCATAAAATGTAGAAAAACCCGTTAAACTCCCAAATTATCAAGCCATGCCAATTGAAATTTTAAATATATCTGGATATGTGAAGAATGCACAAATTTGGGGGTCCAAAACACTTAACTTACTTATGCCATGTAAAAAAAAAGGGATCCAAACAATCTTATTGAGGTGATTTTCTAGAAAAGGTGAGCTAAAAAATACTATCTATAGGCTGCAAAATCTATTGTTAGGCTTCCAAATAGGAAACTTGGGCTCCAAAATGTGAAACTTTTCTTAAAATACAGATACAAAATATAGAAAAACCTGTTAAACATCCCAAATTAACGGGCCATGCCAAATGAAAATTTAAATATTTCTAGATATGTGATGTAGCAACCTGAGTTTTTCAAAAAAAAAAAAAAATGACAATAGTGATAAATAAATAAATTGAAAAATTAAAGAAAAGAGAATTAATTTAAACCCATTAAACGAAAAAGAGCAATGGGCTTTGTTAAATGGACCCTCTAGAATTTATTGGGCCAAAATAGAGATTTTTAAAAGAGGAATAATAGGAAAATACCTTAAATTCTTATCTTAAATATTACCTAAATAGAAAATGGGCATTAAAGTATTAAAATAAGTAATTTGGGTTGGAATTGGATTCCTAGCCCTACCTTAATTAGTTGGCCACGAAATTGCATCCTAACTTAACCCTAATAGGAGTTGGCAAGCTTAGAAGGAGGAGAGAAATATGGAAATCTCGGAATTAAAGGGGAATTAGAGTCCCATTAGGAAATAGCAACCCGAGGAGCTTAAATACTCCTTAAACCCTCCATGGTTGGCCCTAACTCGTTGCTGGGGCTTGCTGGACGTGGAGAAGAGGCCAAGGATAAGAGGAACTCGTGGGGAAAAGCCTGGATCGAGCTCCAACCTCTACACTTCGAGTTCTAAACCCTAGAAGATCAAATGAGTCAAAGGTAGGCATTCTCATGAGCAAAAATCAATTAATTTCATTTATAGATTATTCCATACATCAAAAACAAAACCCCTCTTGTTTCATAATTTTTCATCGAGCCAATCTTTTATTCTTGACTTTAGAAGTTATGCAATCATCATTACCCCGAACCTTCATCTTAATTCTAGATCTCCATGTATACTCGACCCCATACCATAAAATTTTAACTGGAGATACTGATGGATGTTAGGCATCGTTTGCCCTTGGAAGCCCTAATTTTCATCCATCCTACTGCTCGAATTAATTATTTTATCTCAATTGTGCACTGCTCCATGTTCTTCGTGAATAAACTTGATTGAAACATGCCGAGACCATGTTCACTTTCAAATTCCTAATTTCTGTAAGTACTCTTTCATGTCTAGATCTGTTTAAAACTATTTCCATGAATTTTCATCAACTGTGCAATTAGATCTTGATTTTTGAATTACCCCATGTCAAAATAGGGAAGGCTTGGACCACAATCCAAGGCCTGTCCTTTTCCCACTTGGACTCAGGCGCAGGACCTGAGAACGCGACGGCCCGATAGGCCGCATTCTCAGGGCCGATCGTGACACAGTACCTGTCACGTTCTGAACGCGACATGCGGTACCGTCGAGTTCTGGCTCCCTGTCCTAACAGACACGTCACGTTCTTTGAACCACCCAGTCGCGTTCTGATCAGACCCTGTCGTGACCCTTATAGGGGTACGTCACGATCTGGTGTTTTACATGTAAACCCATGATTTTTGCTGCCCTAACTTTCTACAGTGTCTATACTTCTTGTTAACAGTCACCAATGCAGTAAATAAAGTTGTTATAAATCAAACATGTGTCCAATGATTTAAAAGACCTACAATTGATCTTTCCATCTATGATTTCTTTCACACATGCACACACTTGAACCATCCATTATGGCTTAACTTGGCATGAAAATATCTCATAATACATCTGGTAATTTATTTCAATTATATATTTAAATTGCCTTATTTTTAAATGAACTTGTCTTCGTTTCTCACGATGTTTTGAGAATACCGTTACCGACGCTCCACTGTTCTAGAATTCCTCTGGAACGTCGAGCACTTGTTTCTATACATACACTTTTCTCTTGACTTAGACAAACTCTCCGTCGGATACTCCTTCTGCTGGACTAGTGAATCCTTGTTCAAGGCCTCCGTAAGTCTCCTCTGTCCATGGATTCCCACATGGTCGACGAGCTGGTTGTACCCCAACACCTATGATACCCTTTAGATATCAGTAAGATCCAGACAGCCTTAGTTTGCTCTCGTTCTTATCTTGAATCACGTCAGACCTCTGAACTTATGCATAACATGGCCAGTGGATGGGTAGTGAATTCTACCTGACTGCCAACACCATCTATACGTGTTGTACAATTGTTACTATCGCCTGTTTACTCGACTTTTGTGTGCAATGACCTGTAGTTCTCATCTACACTCGACTCGCTCGTCCATTCACATTCTCTCTGCTATCTTGTCTATTCATCTAGCACTCTCATCTATTTCTTGGTACTCTCTATGTGACGGCCCTGGATTGATGATCAGTTTATCCCCATGTAATTTAGATAAATTACATATCTATTTTGGTGATTAACAAAACTAAAATAAAGGTTAATCTAACAAGTTCTACATGAGATTTGAGCATAGAAAATGAATCTCGAAAATCAAGAAAAACGGGTAAGTATCTTCATCCTGTAATACTTAAAGTTTAGTGCATACAAATTTTCTAAGTACACATCGATTTCTCTAATGTTATAACGATTTCATTGCAAGTCATAACGATTTCCACTCATATTGATTTCATGATTTCATAACAATTTCCTTACCCCTATCGAGTTCATTTTTGTAACGATTCACTAAGTGGTCGTATCGATTTCGATCTCAGAACGATTCGCTAAGTGATCGCATCGATTTCAATCTCAGAACGATTTGCTAAGTGATCGTATCGATTTCGATCTCAGAATGATTCGCTAAGTGATCGCATTTTCGATCTCAGAACGATTTGCTAAGTGATTGTATCGATTTCGATCTCAGAACGATTTAATAAGTGAGTACAACGATTTGATTCTCTCAACGATTTGATAAGTGCGAACAATGATTTGCTCTCACAACGATTTGATTCTCGCAACGATTTGATAAGTGAGAACAACGATTTGCTCTCACAACGATTTGATTTTCACAACGATTCGTCAAGTGATAACATCAACTCGATCACATAACGATTTGCTTCCATAACGATTCGATAAGTTACATAACGACTTGGTCATCATACCGACTCGAAAAGTTACGCAACGATTTGCTTGCTGTAACAATTCGATAAGTCACAACAACGACTTGGTCTGTGTAACGATTCGATAAAACAAAAGAACGATTTGGTTATAATGATTTGCTTGTAATGATTCGTTCTCAAACGATTCTCCCATACAACGATTTCATAATTGGTACTCACAAAATTTCCATGAATTATAATGACTTGATATTCAAATATCTTGACAAGTCAAAGTCGTCCCACGTATTTCTCATTTATCCATGCATTAAATATAACTGTACATTTCTCTGCACGATGCATGTCCATATATCTTCTATTCTTATTCTTCTGCATGTAATATCTTTTTGGAAAGACAGAATGGAATTTCTATTTTGATGTATTTTCACTCTAACGATTGACTGACAACAAGAGACAGCTTAGTTGTCTACATTTTAGCATTTAATGTGTGCAGGTATCTGACAACACGACTCTATACAACGTTGGATAAAGTAGAAGTTGGAGGATATCAAGAAGGATTTTCTTCTTACGTGCATGGAACGTAAAGAACCGTTGACTGCAAAGGAATCATGCAGTCTAACGTTCTCTGAACATAGAGATAACAGATACTTCAACGACTGCTTTTTAAAAGAAGATATATATTAAAGACTGATGCTCCAGAAGATTTGAGTCTGAATAGAGAACGATAGAGAATACTCTACAATACTAAAAGCCTTCAATTTTATTTTTTGGCGAGCATCTGAAGAGCGAAGCCTCACTCACCATTGTTCAAGCTCATAGCTCTCTGTGTCTAGTGTAGAACCTTGAGAGAGCTTTCGTGTACTGAGAGTGTTCTTTGTTGTAGATATTTTCCTCTTAGTCTTCGCTTCGGATCAAGCATTGTGCTATTAGCTTGGTCTAGGGGCGTATCATCCCTTGAACACATTTTTTTGTGTTTATTCCCTTCGTGTTGAAGGAAGACTTGGGGATTCCTGGGTGGTAGTTTTCCCTTGTGTTGAAGGAAGACCTAGAGAGTTCCAGGGTGGTGTATTCCTCTTCGGGTTGTGAAGAGAAGACCAGCTGCGGCTGGGTGTGTAAGTGTCCTTGAGGGGGACTGTACCCTTGGGTAGTGAATCCTGAGTTGTTGCTCAGGGACTGGACGTAGGACTTCTGTGGAGAGGAGGTTCGAACCAGGATAAAATCTTGTGTAGTGTGATTGCTTGCTTTGTGTTTGTTGTTTTCTTTTCACTAACACTAACAATCATCGAAGTGTCTGTTGTGTGATCGTTTTTGTGGACAGGTTTAGATAATCAGTTTTTAGAATCCCATTCACCCCCCTGGGCTTGCTAGCTGGGCAACAAGTGGTATCAGAGCTAGTCTCTTCGACAAAGAAGAAGATTCAACGATCTGAAGAGAAAAGATCAAATGGCAGTCCATGGTCACTTCGAAGGCCAGTCAGTAAACATGCCACCGTTGTTCGATGGTGAAGACTACACATATTGGAAAACAAGGATGGAGTTCTTTCTACAAGGACTTGACTATCAGATCTGGTCGATTGTTGAAGAAGGAGATCTTCTAGTCACGAATGAAAAAGATAAATGGACGGAAGATGACAAGAAGAAGATTTCCTTAAACTGCAAGGCCAAAAGCATCCTGTGTTGTGCTCTTAGCAAGAAAGAGTTCAACCGCATATCAGCCTGCAAATCCACTATGGAAATGTGGGAAAAGTTAAGGATCACTTATGAAGGTACTGAAAAGGTTAAAGAAACCAGAATTGATATTCTGGTAACACAGTATGAGAGATTTCAGATGCAGCCCAGTGAAACAATTACACAGATGTCTAGTAGGTTCACCGATATAACAAATGGATTGGCTGGTCTTGGTAAGACATATCAAATGGGAGATATGGTAAGGAAAATCCTAAGGTCCCTACCAGCCTCATGGACCCCAAAATTAACATCAATAGAAGAGGCTAATGACTTGAAGATAATGTCATTAGAGAAACTCATTGGGTCCCTTATGGCCCATGAGATAAACATGGAGAGGTTGGGAGAATCGTCTAGCAGAAAGAAACATACCAATGCTTTCAAATTAGAAGAAGACACATCAGAAGAAGGCTCATATAGCCAGGAGAGCATGAACAACACGAAGATGAAGAAGCACTGCTATCCAGAAGGTTACAACGCATACTAGCCAAGAAAAAGAAATATCAGTCTGGAAGAAGGTACTTCAAGAAGGGAAAATACTTCAAAAAACCTGAAGCTAAAGATGCAAAGAAGACTGAACCGATTTGCTATGAATGCAAGAAGCCCGGACATATCAAAGCTGAATGTTCGAAACTGAAGAAAAGCGAGTTCAGAAAGAAAGACAGCTCCAGAAGACTCAGAAGATACAAGAAGAAGGCCATGGCAGCAACTTGGGACAACAGCAGCGACTCTGACAGTGAGTCAAGTTCCAGTGGAGGAGAAGAAGAAGAGGCCAACCTGGCATTCATGGCTAACGTTGATGAAATGTAACATTTGACTCGTCCTTTTCTTCATGTAACGAATCTGATTCTGATAATTTAGAAGAAGCTTTTAATGAATTATACTACAAATATAAAGAGGTATGCAAATCACTAAAAGTCAGTAAGAAAAATACTGCATGTTTAGAAAATACTAATTCAGATCTAAAATCTAAAAACGAACAACTAGAAAAACAAATCACAGAGCTAAAAAGAAGAAACGAATTGCTGTGTGAGGACCTGAAAAATAAAAATGAACAATTAGCAAGCTTGGAAAACCAAGAACAGTGAACAAATTAAAACAGGGAGTTAACACATTAACAACAGAAAATGAAAATATATCTAGCACACTAGAGAAATTTACAAATGGCAAAACAACTTTAATACTAAAAGGAGCTAGAAGATCTGGTAGAAAGAACATGGATTAGGCTATACTCCTCCCGATAATGAAGATACACAGTATATCTTAAAATATATCCAACACCTAAGTTTATACCCGAACAAGATATTACATACAATTCAAACTTTAAATATATTCCAAATGAGAAAGTAAGTAAAATATCTTGTTGTAGCCATTGCAACAAGTTAGGTCACATTAAAATGACATGTCCAACTAAACATAAAATATGGATAATTAAAAGGAAAATTGATGATACTAACCAACCAGGACCCAAAAGAACTTGGGTACCTAAAGCTTAGTGTTTTCATTACAGGTAAACCTTCGAGCATCTAAATGGTACTTGGATAGCGGATGCTCAAGGCACATGTCAGGGAACAGAAAGCTATTTTCCCATCTTGTAGCTGAAGAAGGAACAATCACTTATGGAGACAATGGAAAAGGGACTGTGATAGGTAGCGGATCAGTAGGGAGTAAAGGCAAAACCGTTATCAAAGATGTTCTATGCGTCAAAGGATTGAAGCATAACCTTATCAGTATCAGCCAACTGTGTGATAAAGGACATCAAATCAGATTTCAAGAATCAAAATGCAGTATTATGAAGGATGGTGCAGCCATTTTTGAAGCTAATAGAGAAAAGAACCTGTATGTACTTTATCTAGAAGAATTAAAGGATCAGGACATATGTTTGGCAGCAAATAAAGAGCAGTCAATAGAACTCTGGCACCGAAGACTGGGCCACTGCAGCTTGGATGGCATGAGAAAGTTGATCAAGAGAAGCTTGGTGGAAGGTCTACCCAAGGTAAGTGCAAAAATGAATGGTGTCTGTGGGCCATGTGCAAAAGGAAAGCACACCAAGTCATCCTTCAAGTCAAAGACTGTGGTAACTACCTCTAAACCCTTAGAACTTCTACATATGGATCTATTTGGGCCAATGAGAACCACAAGTCTCGGAGGGAAGAACTTTGGATTTGTTATAGTAGATGACTACTCCAGGTTTACATGGGTATCCTTCTTGGAGCATAAGGATGATACATTCGACAACTTTGTCAGCTTCAGTAAGAAGGTGTAGAAAGACAAGAAGCACATCATTATTGGTATTCGATCAGACCATGGAGGAGAATTTCAGAATGAGAAATTTGCCAAATTCTGTGATGATCAAGGGATAGAGCATAACTTCTCAGCACCAAGGACACCACAGCAAAATGGAGTTCTTGAGAGGAAGAATAGAACCCTATTGGATATGGCAAGGACAATGCTATCAGAATATGATCTGCCAAGATATTTTGGGCCGAAGTCGTCAACACAGCATGCTATATCATCAACAGAGTAATGATCAGGACAATCTTGAAGAAGACTTCATATGAGCTATGCAACAGAAGAAGCCGAAGATCAGCCATTTCAGGATATTTGGATGTCCATGCTTCATCCACAACAACGGCAAAAGAGACCTTGGTAAGCTAGATGCAAAATAGATGAAGGTATATTCATGGGGTATGCTTCTAAACCCAAATGATATAGAGTATTTAATAAGCGTAGTTTATTAATTGAGCAGACAGTACATGTTATCTTCGATGAGACTAACTCTTCCTTGAGAAAGGAAGAAGATAGTGATGTTGATAATGCAGAAAAGTTGTCCAAGAAATTAAAGAACACATCCATCGAGGATAAGAAGATCCACCCTTGGAAGATCTACAACAAAAGGATACATCATACGATAATCTCCCAAAAGAATGGAGGTATAAGAAAGATCACCCGCTCGAAAACATCATTGGTGATCCATTGGTTGGGGTAAGAACCAGAGGTAACATAATTCCTTGTGACTACATAGCTTTTGTATCTCAAATTGAGCCTAAGTCAGTCAAAGAAGCACTCACTGATGAATCTTGGATATTAGCCATGCAAGATGAACTTAACCAGTTCAAGAGAAACCATGTATGGTCACTTGTTCCGAGACCATCAGATCATCCTGTGATTGGCACCAAATGGGTGTTCAGGAATAAACTGGATGAAGCTGGTGTGATCACAAGAAACAAGGCCAGACTGGTAGCTCAAGGCTATTCCCAAGAGGAAGGCATAGATTTTGATGAAATCTATGCACCAATAGCTAGACTTGAGGCAATTAGGATTTTACTTGCATATGCTTCTGTATTAAATTTAAAACTCTTTCAAATGGATGTAAAATCTGCTTTTCTAAATAGTTTTATAAAGGAGGAAGTTTATGTAGAACAACCTCCCGGTTTTGATGATATTGATTTTCCAAATCATGTATTTAAGTTGCATAAAGCTTTATATGGTTTGAAACAAGCACCAAGAGCATGGTATGATCGTTTAAGTGCATTTTTATTAAACCATGGTTTTATTAGAGGTCAAGTAGATAGTACATTATTTGTTAAGTCTAAAGTCAAACATGTATTGCTAGTACACATTTATGTAGATGATATAATATTTGGTTCTACTGACGAATCTCTTTGCAAGTATTTGAAAAGCTTATGCAGGGAGAATTCGAATGAGCATGATGGGGGAGCTAAACTACTTCCTCAGATTGTAAATCAAGTAAGGAAAGGAAGGAACTCATATTTGTCAAGCCAAATACACCAAGGAACTTTTAAAGAAGTTTGGGTTTGAAAGCGCCAAGCCACTGTCAACACCGATGAGTACATCAACAAGATTAGACAGTGATAAAGATGGTAAGAAGGTAGATCGAAAGGTCTACAGAGGTATGATAGGTTCATTACTCTATTTAACTGCCAGTAGACCCGACATACTATTTAGTGTATGCATGTGTGCTAGGTATCAGGCAGACCCTAGAGAGTCTCACTTAATAAGTGTCAAAAGAATTTTTAGATACCTAACTAGAACTCATGACTTAGGTCTGTGGTATCCAAAATCATGCGAAATTAATTTAGTAGGATACTCTGATGCTGACTACGCTGGATGCAAAATAGATAGAAAAAGCACCAGTGGTTGTTGTCAATTTCTTACAGGATGTCTGATATCATGGTCCTCAAAGAAGCAAAATTCAGTAGCACTATCTACAGCTGAAGCTGAGTATGTGGCTGCTGGAAGCTGTTTTATACAACTCTTATGGATCAAACAACAGCTTGAGATTTTGGACTAAATATCAAGACAATTCCCTTGCTGTGCGATAACACCAGTGCGATAAATCTCACCAAGAACCCAGTTCAGCATTCAAGGACAAAACATATAGAGGTTAGATATCACTTTATTCGTGATCATGTAGCAAATGGTAATATAGATATTTCCTTTATTGATACTCAAAATCAGTTAGCAGACATCTTCACAAAGGCTTTACCCGAAGAGAGATTTACGTCTCTTAGAAGGAATTAGGCATATGCAATTTGTGATAGATTTGTCTGTAAATAACTGAAATAACAATTATTTCAGAATATCAATTATTTTCCCCCTTGAAATTAAGCAAATTCTTTAAATATTGCTTGCTTCATAGTTATCTTTGACAGTTCGTAATTTTAAAAAGGATTTATTCCTGTCGAACCAGTCTTTTGTCGTTTTATGTCATTATGGCGTTTTTCCCCTTTATCTGATAAAAACCTAAAATCTGTGCCATACCGATTCACCTCTCGCTCTCTTCTCCTTCAACTTGCCTGAGACGATAACCCTATCGACTCCGGCATCGACTCCCTGTGATTTCAAAGCCTCCACCTCTTTCCCGCGAGAAATTTCTTGAGGGCTTCTGCTCCAATCTCCATTCCAATCATCCAGAACCTTTCACCATTCAAATCCATGGCCGTTTCTGGAGTTTCCGGCACCGTTGGGGGTTATGGAGCTGCGTTCCTCACCACCGAGCAGCAAGAGAGGTTTACCACTGTGAAGACCAAGCTGTGCGGGAACAAAGCAGTAGATATTGCGGATTTGGAGAATAATGGAATGCATAGCATCTTAGCAGTCATGGAGAGAATGAAATGGACGAAGTTGGCAACCCTGTCAGAGGTGAGTTATTCAGACCTGGTGAAGGCGTTTTATGTTTGCTTGAAGTCTGAAGAGGACGGGTCTTTGACATCCACTGTCAAGGGAACCCAGATTAGGATCACATATGCCTTGTTGGAGTCTTGTTTGGAGTTTGCACCACCGGTCACAGTGGAATACACACTGTCGACATCCAGGGGAAGGGTCTAGGGATTGTTGGTCTCGAGTTCAGATTGAAGGACGGGAAGATAGATATCAACCAACTAAACGCATTCAACCGCATTCTACATTTTATTATGTGTCAGATACTGGTCCCCAGGAGTGCCACCTTTTCTACTTGTACAAAGGCGGACTCCGATATGATGTTCTGGGCTATCCAGAACCAGAGCATTAATATGGCAGAAGTGATTTTAGAAAGAATGAAGTATGCTCATGCTCAGGTTTGGGACAAGAAAAGCAAATTGAATGTGTCCCTACCTTACGCCCGTTTTCTGACCAAAATTTTCCAACATTTTGGTGTTAATCTGTCTGGAGCTGTGTCAGAAAAGATGGGGCAGGCCATTCGCAACAGAAACTTGAAGAAGAGTGGATTTTCTTTGGTTGGTGGTGTGTGGACCAAGACCTCAGTGGCTGAGGGTGAGGCCATCATTGGCGAAGCCCAAGAAGTCTAAGAAGAGGCAGTTCCAGCAATTGTAGCAGCAGCAGTACCAGATGCTCAAATTGAGCAAGAAGATGCAAGGGCAGAAGCGCCAAGCATTCAAGAACAGTAGGTACAAATACTATGGTTCAAGAAGAATCAACAGCGGCAGCAGCAGCAGATGTCCAAGGCAGTGAAGCAGAAATCAGAATTGAAGACTCAATGACAAGCAGCAGTAGGATTGAGGATACTCCTCAAGAGAATATTGAGCCAGTTGAGGGAGCTTCGGAGGCTATCAACCCCACCACAGTTGTGGCATCTGTTTTTAGAAGTATGCTGAAATCCATTCCGAGCACTCAGGGGGAGCCTGAACAGTCCTGTGAACCAGCAGCAGATGTTGTGGCATCTGGCCACATTCAAGAAATTGTCATGGAGGATGCTCCTATTCAGGGGGAGCAAGAAGAAGAAGATGTTCCAGTTGATACTCATATGGTTGATGCTCCTATTGAGGCGGAGCAGTCAATTGAGAAGGAAGCAACATCTCAGGGGGAGCACACTGCTAGTGTCCCCGTTGATGATCAGTTCAGAGAAGGTATTGTGGAGAGTGCCTCAGATGATGCAAATGTTGATCATGTGGAGCCCATTGCTAGGGCAAATGACAAAGGGAAAGAAGTAGCTTCTGGGATTCTCCTCTTGACCAAGAGGCCTCATCAGAGGCAGAGGAAGAAGAAATTGAAGATCAATGTGAAGCCCTTAGTTGCTAGAATGGATGAACAAGGAAAGATCCTATGCTCGGTGCAATCTGATATTGCTTCTAACTTTATAAGCCAAAATATTTCAGCTAAGGAAATGGGCATGGTCAGAAATGCAGTTAGATGGGTGCGAAGTGAGCTTATTAGCATTAAGGAGTCTATTGCTGCACTTGCAGATTTGGTGAGGGCGCAGTCCACAAATGCCCCTCCTGCTCCTTCTCCTGCAGAACCAATCCGCAGTTCTGGGCCTTCAGAGGCCAGACAACAAGATGCTGGGCCATCAGGGCCAATTTCAGAAGAACCAGCAGGGCCATCCGGGCCACAGGTTGTTGAAGAGGTAGCAACTACAGTGCAGGATCATGTTGAAGCTGTAAAGACTGGGCCACCAGGGCCAATAGAGGATGTTTCTGGGCCAACAGGGCCAGTGGTTTCCGAGGGTGAGATTCCAAGAGTAGAAGAACCAACTGTAGCTCCAGAAGCCCCTGATCCTTCTCCTCTTGCAACTCCGGCCCCTCCTTCACCACCATCTTCCTCCACAACACCATCAGCACCTATCCCTTTTAAACAACCCATGCCTCGCACCATCTCTTCCCCAACACCATTTCCTTCCCAATCCACTTCATCTTCTGTCCCCTCCACTATCATACCTCCACCTTCATCTTCTGTTGAGGTTCCTCCAGCATCTTCATCCGTTGGAGCCTCTTCCTCTGGTCCTCCCTCTTCAGGACCATCTGATATCCCTTCTATTTCTCCACAATCATTCTTTCATCCTCCTACTCCTCCCTCTTTTATTACCTTCATATCTGAAAGTACACAACTTGCAAGTGCATTTCTCAATAAATTTGAGGATGAGTTGGAACTTAACACACTTACCTCAGTCCTGGCAGTTGCCTCTCATGTCCATAAGATTGGTTCTCCTAGTCCTGTCCCTAAAAAGAGAAAACTCTCAACAACTCTTGCTCTTCCCTCCGAACCCAAATTTCCTCCTCTTTGGTTTTCCCTCACTGTTGACAATCGAAGGAAACCAATCTATTGTGAATATCTCCAAAAGTGTATCATTGCCACCATTTTTGGTGTTCCTTTTCTTAATCTAACTGATCACCTCAATGTTGTCCTTCCCTATTGCCACATCTCCAAGGCTGATCAATCCAAAATCTTCCAAATGGCTGAATGAAAGTCTGAAGATCAGTGGGCCAAGAGGCACAAGCCTCTCTACAGAAAGTTTATACTTGCAAAGTCATATCAGTTTCCACCCCGGGACCACCCACTCACCCTCTCTGAGTGGTTTGTCCTTCATCACCAAGCACTCTGGGCACCCTTTATCCGCAAGGAAATCAGACTCATTCGGCACTTCCAGCTCTACAATGACTATCGTTATCTCAACAAGTTACCTGAAGTGCAGTTGGGTCAATTCCAGGGAGCCATTGCTTTGCTCAAAATTGAAAATCCAGTTACCTTGAAAATGCCAGAAATTGTATTTCTTCCAAAGTTACACTCCTTGGTCATGGACTCCTCAGTTGGTTCTACTATCTTTGAGAGATTTGCTCGTGTAATGGGAAGAATCTCAGCTCAGCAGGGTCGCCTTCCTTCCTTCCAAAGATTCCTCTTTAGAGATTTTCATCTGGGCCATATCTCATCTGAGGTTCTTGCTCCTTTGCTATCAGAATGTGAAAGGCTGTCTCCCACCAACTGGGAAAAGCATTACAATCAATCTGTTCTTCAGTTGGAAACTCTGAATAGCTCGTTGTTCAAGGCAGGCAAGCCCCCTCTTCTCAGCTGAAGCATTCTTAGACTTAAATTCTATCAATCCGGTTCAGGAGCTCTTTGTTTAGTGGGTAGAGCGGTACAAAGTCTTTCTCTCCTTGAAAAAGGAACTGAAGGACAATCAAATTTTCTATCCAGTTTCTATTGATCAATTCCTTTAGCGTGCCAGTTTTGGAAAAAGCAGTTTCTACAAATTCACTCTTGATCGGGATCACTATGCCCGCTTCTTAGCAGAACAACGACAGCTTCATATCAAACGAATGATTCCTGATATGGGATCCTCCTATCCCATAGAAAGTCGGGTCTTTCGGCAAAATTTTGAAGACCATAAGCTTAAGGCTTGGGACATCATTTCCCGGCATGCCTCTCTTTTGTCTTCTGCTGTCTACCTCCCTGTACCCCCTCAGGATCAATGAAATAATTTCTTACTCTCACTCTTCTTTTCTCTCCATCTTTGTCTGAGTATTATATCCTTTTGCTTAATGACAAAAAGGGGGAGAATATAGTGTTTCTGAAATACATTTCTCATTTTATTTATGCGGATTCACTTAAATTTATTTCATGAACATCTATGAATTTTGTTATGTTTTGTCATCACAAAAAAGAGGGAGATTGATGATCAGTTTATCCCCATGTAATTTAGATAAATTACATATCTATTTTGGTGATTAACAAAACTGAAATAAAGGTTAATCTAACAAGTTCTCCATGAGATTTGAGCACAGAAAATGAATATCGGAAAATCAAGAAAAACTAGTAAGTATCTTCATCCTGTAATACTTAAAGTTCAGTGCATACAAATTTTCTAAGTACACATCGATTTCTCTAAATGTTATAACGATTTCATTGCAAGTCATAACGATTTCCACTCATATCGATTTCATGATTTCATAACAATTTCCTTACCCCTATCGAGTTTATTTTTGTAACGATTCGCTAAGTGATCGTATCGATTTCGATCTCAGAACGATTCGCTAAGTGATCGCATTGATTTCGATCTCAGAACGATTCGCTAAGTGATCGTATCGATTTCGATCTCAGAACGATTCGCTAAGTGATCGCATCGATTTCGATCTCAGAACGATTCACTAAGTGATCGTATTGATTTCGATCTCAGAACGATTTGATAAGTGAGAACAACGATTTGCTCTCACAATGATTTGATTCTCGCAACGATTTGATAAGTGAGAACAACGATTTGCTCTCACAACGATTTGATAAGTGAGAACAACGATTTGCTCTCACAATGATTTGATTCTCGCAACGATTTGATAAGTGAGAACAACGATTTGCTCTCACAACGATTTGATTTTCTCAACGATTTGTCAAGTGATAACATCGACTCGATCACATAACTATTTGCTTCCATAACGATTCGATAAGTTACATAACGACTGGTCATCATACCGACTCGAAAAGTTACGTAACGATTTGCTTGCTGTAACGATTCGATAAGTCACAATAACGACTTGATCTATGTAACAATTCGATAAAACAAAACAACGATTTGGTTATAACGATTTTCTTGTAATGATTCGTTCTCAAACGATTCTCCTATACAACGATTTCATAAGTGGTACTCACAAAAATTCCATGAATTATAACGACTTGATATTCAAATATCTTGACAAGTCAAAGTCGTCCCACGTATTTCTCTTTTATCCATGCATTAAATATAACTGTACATTTCTCTGCACGATGCATGTCAAGATATCTTCTATTCTTATGCTTCTGTATGTAATATCTTTTTGGAAAAATATAATGGAATTTCTATTTTGATGTATTCTCACTCTAACAATTGACTGACAACAAGAGACAGCTTAGCTGTCTATGTTTTAGTATTTAATGTGTGCAGGTCTCTGACAGTACGACTCTATACAACGTTGGATAAAGTAGAAGCTGGAGGATATCAAGAAGGATTTTCTTCTTACGTGCATGGAATGTAAAGAACCGTTGACTGCAAAGGAAAGCCATGCAGTCTAACGTTCTCTGAACATAGAGACAACAGATACTTCAATGACCACTTTTCAAAAGAAGATATATATTAAAGACTGATGCTCCAGAAGATTTGAGTCCGAATAGAGAACGATAGAGAATACTCTACAATTCTAAAAGCCTTCAATTTTAGTTTTCGGCGAGCATCTGAAGAGCAAAGCCTCACTCACCATTGTTCAAGCTCATAGCTCTCTGTGTCTAGTGTAGAACCTTGAGAGAGCTTTCATGTACTGAGAGTGTTCTTTGTTATAGATCTTTTCCTCTCAGTCTTCGCTTCGGATCAAGCATTGTGCTATTAGCTTGGTCTAGGGGCATATCATCCCTTGAACACATTTTTTTTTTTTAATGTTTATTCCCTTCGTGTTGAAGGAAGACCTGGGGATTCCTGGGTGGTAGTTTTCCCTTCGTGTTGAAGGAAGACCTGGAGAGTTCCAGGGTGGTGTATTCCTCTTCAGGTTGTGAAGAGAAGACCAACTGCGGCTGGGTGTGCAAGTGTCCTTGAGGGGAACTGTACCCTTGGGTAGTGAATCCTGAGTTGTTGCTCAGGGATTGGACGTAGGACTTCTGTGGAGAGGAGGTCCGAACCAGGATAAAATCTTGTGTAGTGTGATTGCTTGCTTTGTGTTTGTTGTTTTCTTTTCACTAACACTAACAATCATCGAAATGTCTATTGTGTGAACTTTTTTGTGGACAAGTTTAGATAATCAGTTTTTAGAATCCCATTCACCCCCCCTCTGGGCTTGCTAGCTGGGCAACATGGATATCCATGCCCAATATGGCTCCATATCTAGATCCGCCTCCCACGAACGGACCGAAGTCTCGCAAGGGATAGCTTGTACACGTGTCTAGTAAGAATATAAAAGACAAACCACAACAGTAAGAGACACAAGAAAGTACATGTGCTCATATCTGCATATAACAATTTACAACTGTCCTATTACATTATTACATGTCCAAATTAAGAAGAGTACAACTACCTGGGGCATACCCCGAGGGAGCACAAGCTCACACAACTGTACTAACACTACTTCTGGTGGTACAAGTCTGTCACAACGTCTCCGTAAGCCACACCATCGGTAAACCCTGTAAAGAACTGTAGGGGAGTGAGCCTCAACAAGTCACCGGCTCAGTAGGGGACCACCCAAAACCACACACAACACTGGAGGACCTCAACCCCAATGGGTCTCATTGGCAACACCGATAGCCAAACCATATCATACTCACAACATTTATAATATGAAACGGCTTAAACAATAATTCATAAACAAATACACATTCCTCGGTAAGAAAGAGAAACCACATGACTAGCATGGCACAACTAGTCCGCACAACTACAGAAATGCCTAGGACACAAGCCTCACAGGAACACCACCCCAACAACTAGTCACCTAAGCTGTAAGCCACATAGGCAAACCACTGCCCATGCTACAAGTTTCACTGGCGAACCTCAAACACATGGGTAACCGGACCGCTAACCAAGAGCTAGTCTTTTATACCCCTAAACCACGATATATTGAATGCCACATTTAAGTAACATGACTGGATACTACAATGCCAATCCAACTCACACTAAACCATATTCGGAAACTTACCCAAGGAAGGGTAAAACACAATAAGTGGAAGGTCTCACCACACGACCCCCACGGAAACACAGCTCCACTACACCACTTGAAAAGGTTGCGTACCAGCCACAAACCATTACTCACACTGGGTACAGGTACCTACTACCACAAGGTACCGCCATGGAAACACAAAACACCTGTGCCAACATCAGGACACACCTTAACAGGTCAAACCACGACCAACAAGTCACTACACACAAGCCACGACCATTGGAAAAGCAAGAGTCGGAAAGGAACGACACCACCACACGGATAGACTACTGGTTCATGACGCCAGTATCCAACCCGGACAACACAGCACAAGAACTACCTCTCAGTCTCGCAGTCACGGACGTAAGGTCCAACTGCCGCTCCACAACCACAAGTAAATCCAAAGAACTGTGGAGACCAACCAAACCTCTACACCTTCAAGTCACACGCCCTGCAGGCCCATGCCTGGCACCTTTAGAGTCTCTGGCCTGAGCCCTCTAAAGTGAGGCACTGGAAACTAGGACTAGCCGGGGCCCAGTACGTCTACCGGTGTCCGTAACCCCCCAGCTACGAGCGCGCTACAAGCGACCAAACAACAAACTCTCACAAGTCGCTGCCCTTTGCCGTCTTTCCCTCAGCCAGACAACAACTCTCCCCGAGAGCGAGGGTGTCCAGGAAGACGACAAGACCTCAACGGTACCACTGTACCGGGACAAGCCCCGAGCACAATACACACGTGCCTGGCTCACACAGAACCTGGGGCACCCAACTAAAGAGGTATTCTGGAATAGGCACCGGACCACCACACTCGGCTAGCATACAAACCACGTCAGTCACTTAATACCTCGGTGTAATGTATATTAAAATATACTAAACATAGCTGGCTTGTCATCGATCACCATGTGACCTCCAAACCATCTCACATTAGCACACACTTATATCACAACAGTACAACACAACCTTGCCTGTCATTGGTCACTCCGTGACCTCTATGGCAACACACACTACTTAACACATATATCATTATAATACTCCTTAAAAGACAACAATAGACTAGGGCTAGGTCCACACATGACCTTCACTGCCCAGTCACCTCAAACTGACTATACCAGTTATAGTACAATAATCATAATATCAAACCACTAGCCATGCATACTCATGCACGACACTCAAACTGTGTAAACGCCACGTAAAAGCATGCTCACTTCGTGAGCACCACCCTTATCATGTAAACAACGCATAAACGACACGCTTTCAAGCGCTACAAGTGTCAATGCTTCACTAGCATTGCCATGCACGATACTTAAACGATAATCGGATAAAACATGCACCACAAGCCCACTCAGTTGTGGTCATGACAAAGGAGGTGTTGCCTTCTGATCACGACGCCCCGACATGGCGCGATAGGAAACCCTGTCGCGACGAGTCGGCCTGTCGCGACCTGGTCGCGACAGCCGGGTCTGTCGCCTTCTCAGGCGAAAACCCTAACCCGAGAACCCTCTTCGGATTTTCCATGCAAACCACCCTAAACATAGTTTCAACCCAGTTTTCATGCTCATTTCACCTCCTAGACATGGTATCTACTATTTTTAAAGCGGTAAACAAACCAACATGCAATCCACGTAACAAATCAACATAGAACTCCCTACCTCCGCGAAGAACGCGCAACCGGCTACGACACGATGTCTCCCCCGCTCCATGTGACGTCCTCGCGTCGAGAGCGCGTCAAAAACCACGCCGAAACGCCGAATCGCCCTGAAATCCGCTACAACAACCTCCCTTGGCCGAGCAGAGCTTCCCCTGCTCTGTCCGGCCGAAACCAACTTAAAAACACTCAGCGGTTAAGAACGTGACGTAAGACCGTGTCGTGACCTGATCGCGACCTAGGTGACCGTCGCCTTCCCATTCCTGACGTTAGCAAGCCCCGCCCCGTGCGCGACATGCGGCACGCATGCAGACGTCGACCCCAGCAGCGGTAACCAGAACGCGACCACCAAGGATGTTGCGTTCAGAACGCGACCCACACCCCCGTCGCATTCAGAACGCGACCCACACCCCCGTCGCGTTCACATCCAGTGAACCAACAGGCACTACGGGCCTAACCTGCCGGCCCACTAAGCCCCACACAACGCGCGGAAACCACAACCAAGGCTCAATGACCCCACATTAGTCATGAGCACCACACCAAAACCAGTAAACACAGATCCGAACGACCACTAAACGATGATCCACGAAGATCCGAAAAATGCATATTGGCCATTGACTGATTGTCTAAAAGATAAACAATATAACTAATGCCTGGCAATATATATAAAGGGCCTGGTCAGGTCCTGGGATGTGCGCCCAAAAGTGCTATTTGCCCGCGGGAGTTAAATGACCAGAGTGTTTGACATTACACTCAAGTGCTATCTATCTCGACTATCTAAATGACAATCAAAGTGCTATACTATACTCGTTGTGCTATTACTATACTTGTGCTATGGCCATCCTGATCTTTGTGCTATACTCGACGCTTGTGCTATCTCTTACTTACTTGACTCACTCGCTTTATCATTAGTTACTCTAATTTTTAATATATTAATCATTTAAAGCATGCTTGATCATGAGATTTAAGTCCTACTGGGCGTTATCGCTCACCCAGCGTTATTGGTTATGTGTTCTCAGGTGAGACCGAAGATGACACTTACACTCAAGAGGATGGGAACGACCAAGAGTGAAGTCAAGAGTACCCTAGCATCATAGTATTAAGTTAGAGTTGAAGTTTAGCTTTTTGCTTTATTCAATGTAATTGGGCCCTATAGAATGGCTATGATATTAGTGGTTGTAACTAGACATTTGAAGAATTATTAATGAGATACATTTGTTTTAATATTACTCGCTCTGTACCCGTTTACTTACAACTGCCTTGCGTTTCGATATTCCGCGTCGGGGTATGACATGTGAAGAATGCACAAATTTGGGGGTCCAAAATACCTAACATGCTTATGCCATATAAAAACAAGGGATCCAAACAATCCTATTGAAGTGATTTTCTAGAAAAGTTGAGGTCCAAAATATTATCTATAGGCTACAAAATCTACTGTTAGGCTACCAAATGGGAAACTTGGGCTCCAAAATGTGAATTTTTTTCTAAAATACAGACACAAAATGTAGACAAACGCGTTAAACACCCCAAATTAACAGGCCATGCCAAATAAAATTTTTAATAATTCTGGATATGTAAAGAATGCACAAATTTGTGGGTCCAAAATACTTAACATGCTTATGCCATTACAAAAAGGGGATCCAAATAATCCTATTGAGGTGATTTTCTATAAAAGTTGAGCTCCAAAATACTATCTATAGGCTGCAAAATCTACTGTTAGGCTACCAAATAGGAAACTTGGGCTCCAAAAAGTGAAACGTTTCCTAAAATACATACACAAATGTAGAAAAATCCGTTAAACATTCCAAATTAACAGGCCATGCCAAATGAAATTTTAAATATTTCTAGATATGTGAAGAATGCACAAATTTGAGGGTCCAAAATACTTAACATGCTTATGCCATGTAAAAAAAAAGGGGGGATCCTAACGATCCTATTGAGGGGATTTTCTAGAAGTGTTAAACTCCAAAATACTATCTATAGGCTGCAAAATTTAACTGTTAGGCTACCAAATAGGAAATTTGGGCTCCAAAATGTGAAACTTTTTTTAAAATACAGACACAAAATGTAGAAAAACCTGTTAAACATCCCAAATTAACGAGCCATGCCAAATGAAAATTAAATATTTTTGGATATGTGTAGAATGCACAAAATTGGGTGTCCAAAATACTTAACATGCTTATGCCATGTCAAAAAAAAAGGACCCAAACAATCCTATTGAGGTGATTTTGTCGAAAAGTTGTGCTCTAAAATACTATTTATAGGCAGCAAAATCTACTGTTAGGCTACGAAATAGGAAACTTGGGCTCCAAAATGTGAAACTTTTCCTAAAATATTGATATAAAATGTAGAAAAACCCATTCAACATCCAAATTATCAAGCCATGTCAACTAAAATTTTAAATATTTCTGGATATGTGAAGAATGCACAAATTTGGGGGTCCAAAATACTTAACATGCTGATGCCATGTTAAAAAAAAAAAAGGGATCCAAATAATCTTATTGAAGTGATTTTCTAGAAAAGGTGAGCTCCAAATTATTATCTATCGGCTACAAAATCTACTGTTAGGCTACCAAATGGAAAACTTGGGCTGTAAAATGTGAAACATTTCCTAAAATACAGACACAAAATGTAGAAAAGCCAGTTAAACACCCCAAATTAACGGGACATGCCAAATAATTTTTTTAGTATTTTTGGATATGTAAAGAATGCACAAATTTGTGGGTCCAAAATACTTAACATGCTTATGCCATGTCAAAAAAAGGGGATCCAAACAATCCTATTGAGGTGATTTTCTAGAAAAGTTGAGCTCCAAAATACTATCTATAAGCTGCAAAATCTACTGTTAGGCTACCAAATAGGAAACTTGGGCTCCAAAAAGTGAAACGTTTCCTAAAATACATACACAAATGTAGAAATACCCCTTAAACATTCCAAATTAACAGGCCATGCCAAATGAAATTTTAAATATTTCTAGATATGTGAAGAATGCACAAATTTGAGGGTCCAAAATACTTAACATGCCTATGCCATGTAAAAAAAAAAAGGGGGATCCTAACGATCCTATTGAGGTGATTTTCTAGAAGTGTTAAACTCCAAAATACTATCTATAGGCTGCAAAATTTAACTGTTAGGCTATCAAATAGGAAATTTGGGCTCCAAAATGTGAAACTTTTCCTAAAATACAGACACAAAATGTAGAAAAACCTGTTAAACATCCCAAATTAACGAGCCATGCCAAATGAAAATTTAAATATTTTTGGATATGTGTAGAATGCACAAATTTGGGTGTCCAAAATACTTAACATGCTTATGCCATGTCAAAAAAAAAAAGACCCAAACAATCCTATTGAGGTGATTTTGTAGAAAAGTTGTGCTCTAAAATACTATTTATAAGCAGCAAAATCTACTGTTAGGGTACGAAATAGGAAACTTGGGCTCCAAAATGTGAAACTTTTCCTAAAATATTGATATAAAATGTAGAAAAACCCATTAAACATCCCAAATTATCAAGCCATGTCAACTAAAATTTTAAATATTTCTGGATATGTGAAGAATGCACAAATTTGGGGGTCCAAAATACTTAACATGCTGATGTCATGTCAAAAAAAAGGGATCCAAACAATCTTATTGAAGTGATTTTCTAGAAAAGGTGAGCTCCAAATTATTATCTATAGGCTACAAAATCTACTCTTAGGCTACCAAATGGAAAACTTGGGCTGTAAAATGTGAAACATTTCCTAAAATATAGACACAAAATGTAGAAAAACCAGTTAAACACCCCAAATTAACGGGCCATGCCAAATAATTTTTTTAGTATTTCTGGATATGTAAAGAATGCACAAATTTGTCGGTCCAAAATACTTAACATGCTTATGCCATGTCAAAAAAAAGGGGATCCAAACAATCCTATTGAGGTGATTTTCTAGAAAAGTTGAGCTCCAAAATACTATCTATAGACTGCAAAATCTACTGTTAGGCTACCAAATAGGAAACTTGGGCTCCAAAAAATGAAATGTTTCCTAAAATACATACACAAATGTAGAAAAACCCACTAAACATTCCAAATTAACGGGCCATGCCAAATGAAATTTTAAATATTTCTAGATATGTGAAGAATGCACAAATTTGAGGGTCCAAAATACTTAACATGCTTATGCCATGTAAAAAAAAAGGGATCCTAACAATCTTATTGAGGTGATTTTCTAGAAGTGTTAAACTCCAAAATACTATCTATAGGCTGCAAAATCTACTGTTAGGCTACCAAATAGGAGATTTGAGCTCCAAAATGTGAAACTTTTCCTAAAATATAGATACAAAATGTAGAAAAACATGTTAAACATCCCAAATTAACGAGCCATGCCAAATGAAATTTTAAATATTTCTGGATATGTGTAGAATGCACAAATTTGAGGGTCCAAAATACTTAACATGCTTATGCGATGTCAAAAAAAAAAAAAAAAAGATCCAAACAATCATACTGAGGTGATTTTATAGAAAAGTTGTGCTCTAAAATACTATCTATAGGCTGCAAAATCTACTGTTAGGCTACCAAATAGGAAATTTGGGCTCCAAAATGTGAAACGTTTCCTAAAATACAGACACAAAATGTATAAAAACCTATTAAACATCCCAAATTAACTAGCTATGCCAAATGAAAATTTAAATATTTCTGGATATGTGTAGAATGCCCAAATTTGGGTGTCCAAAATACTTAACATGCTTATGCCATGTCAAAAAAAAAAAGGATCCAAACAATCCGATTGAGGTGACTTTGTAGAAAAGTTGAGCTCTAAAATACTATCTATAGGCTGCAAAATCTGTTGTTAGGCTACGAAATCGAAAACTTGGGCTCCAAAATGTGAAACGTTTTCTAAAATACAGACATAAAATGTAGAAAAACCCGTTATACATCCCAAATTATCAAGCCATGCCAACTGAAATTTTAAATATTTCTGGATATGTGAAGAATGCACAAATTTGGGGGTCCAAAATACTTAACATGCTTATGCCATGTCAAAAAAAGAAGAAGATCCAAACAATCTTATTGAGGTGATTTTCTAGAAAATGTGAGCTCCAAAATACTATCTATAGGCTACAAAATCTATTGTTAGGCTATCAAATATGAAACTTGGGCTCCAAAATGTGAAACTTTTTTTAAAATACACACACAAAATGTAGAAAACTTGTTAAACATCCCAAATTAACGGGCCATGTCAAATGAAAATTTAAATATTTCTAGATATGTGAAGAATGCATAAATTTGGGGGTCCAAAATACTTAACATGCTTATGCCATATAAAAAAAAAGGGATCCAAACAATCCTATTGAAGTGATTTTTTAGAAAAGTTGAGCTCTAAAATATTATGTATAAGTTGTAAAATCTAATGTTAGGCTACAAAATTGGAAACTTGGGCTCCAAAATGTGAAACTTTTCATAAAATACAAAAACAAAATATAGAAAAACCGTTAAACATCCCAAATTAACAGGCCATGCCAAATGAAATTTTAAATATTTCTGGATATGTGAAAGATGCACAAAATTGGGGGTCCAAAATACTTAACATGCTTATGCCATGTAAAAAAAAAGGGATTCAAATAATCTTATTGAGGTGATTTTCTAGAAAAGTTGAGCTCCAAAATACTATCTATAATCTACTGTTAGGCTACCAAATAGGAAACTAGGGCTCTAAAATGTGAAACTTTTCCTAAAATATAGACACAAGATGTAGAAAAACCCGTTAAACATCCCAAATTAACGGAAGATGGCAAATGAAATTTTAAATATTTTTGGATATGTGAAGAATGCACAAATTTGGGGGTCCAAAATGCTTAACATACTTATGCCATGTCAAAAAAAAGGGATCTAAACAATCCTATTGAGGTGATTTTTTAGAAAAGTTGAGCTCCAAAATACTATCTATAGGTTGCAAAATCTACTGTTAGGCTTCTAAATAGGAAACTTGGGCTCCAAAATGTGAAACTTTTCCTAAAATATAGACACAAGATGTAGAAAATCCCGTTAAACATCCCAAATTAACGGGCTATGCCAAATGAAATTTTAAATATTTCTGGATATGTCAAGAATGCACAAATTTGGGGGTCCAAAGTACTTAACATCCTTATGCCATGTCAAAAAAAAGGGATTCAAACAATCCTATTGAGGTGATTTTCTAGAAAAGTTAAGCTCCAAAATACTATCTATAGACTGCAAAATCTACTGTTAGGCTACCAAATACGAAACTTGGGTAAAATGCTTAACATGCTTATGTCATGTCAAAAAAAAAAAGGGATCCAAACAATCCTATTGAGGTGATTTTCGAGAAAAGTTGAGCTCCAAAATACTATCTATAGGCTGCAAAATCTACTGTTAGGCCATTAAATAGGAAACTTGGGCTCCAAAATGTAAAACTTTTCCTAAAATACAGACACAAGATGTAGAAAACCCCTTAAACATCCCAAATTAATGGGCCATGCCAAATGAAAATTTAAATATTTCTGGATATTGAAGAATGCACAAATTTGTGGGTCCAAAATGCTTAACATGCTCTGTCAAGTCAAAAAAAAAATCTAAACAATTTTGTTGAGATGAATAGGAAGGCAAGTTGAGCTCCAAAATGCTCAATGTAGGTTGCAAAGGACTCATGTTAGGCTACCAAATAGGGTACTTGGGCTCCAAAATGTGGAGCTTTCGTGAGCATCTCAAATTAACATGTGAAGAATGCACAAATTTGGGTATCAGAAATGCTTAACATGGTCATGTCATGTCAAAAAAGAAGGAAAATATCTAAATAATATTATTGAGATGATTTTGAAGAAAAGTTGAGCTTGGAACCCAAATTGTGGAGCTTTTCCAAAAATACACACACAAGATGTACACAAAAATACTCATATTAGGCTACAAATAGTGTTTTTGGGCTCTAATATTTGGAGATTTCCTAAAATGCAGACAGAAAATGAACATAAGCTCCCTAAACATCCCAAAGTACGAGTCATGAAAAAAAATAAAAAAATTGAAATGTGAAGAACGCACACATTTGGGTCTCCAGAATGCTTACCATGAGCTCCAGAATGCTCATGTTAGGCTCCAAAATGTGTGTTAGCTACAACGAGAGTGAGATTTCGAAAACACAAAATTTGAGAGAGAAGCCAAAAAACTAGGGTTCCATTAAGTTTAATTCAAAAACATAGGAAGAGATATATCCACACCATTCTTTTTTCTCTGAGCCCCAAAAGATTTTTCTCTACATACTTTCGTACTTCGCCACTTCTTCTGATGAAGTTGATGGCACAGTGTCCTCCTCCATTGTTTTTCCGGAAGGACCAATGGTGCGGCTTCATCAGAAATCTTGAATCTTCGAGCGTGTCTATCTTCTCGGGATCATCTTTGACTGCATGCTGGAACTCTGCATTGCAAAACTGCACTGGTTTCCTCCTTCCTATTTCTCCCCTCTTCGTCTGTGTAGGTGGATGTTCGCACAGGTTTCTTCCCACCCAGTTTCACAGTTGAGGTAGGATAAGATCATCCAGGAAAGAGGTGAGGGGGGCGTACGTGGGAAAGAGGTAAGGGGGGTATTTTGGGAAGTATGATTTTGATTTGGATTTCACTCGGGTTATCATGATTTTGGCGTCACGTCAAGCGGCAGAAGGGGGTGGCAAAACGCTCGCGTGGCGTGGGGGGAAGCTGACGCGGCGCGGTGCATGGGCCACGATGAGGTGGACGAATGGGAGAGCGAAAGTGCATCTTGACGTGGCTAAACTGCACTTTCGGCAGTGCAGTAAGCCTTTCTCGTAATTTTTTGCATGAATGACAAAAAAAGCCCATGTCCTCTCTCTCTCTCTCTTTTATTGTACTTCGATAGATTTTGATGATAACAAAATTATGTGTTTACGTGATGAGTTGAAGTTGAAAAGTTGAATTAAATAGACCTTATATTATGGTTTTTCTTATGTAATATGAAGATCTAATTTGTGTGTTTAAGTATGTGATAGGAGCAAGAAATCAATATTAAAAACATGTGTTTTGATGAGTTTTCTTGTTGTGCAAGGCTTGGGTTGACCAAAAATTGTTGATTGGTCGATTAAATCTTCCAATTAAGACTCAGTGCAGAACAAAGCCCAGTCTGGTTGTGTCACGCCCCGACGCGGAATATCGGAACGCGAGGCAGTTGCAAGAAAAGGTATAGAGCAAGTACTAGACATCAAACCATTGCACAATGAATAATACTAAAGCAAACATTTCTCATTAATAATTTCCAATGTCTAGTTACAACCACTAATATCAGAGCCAATCGACAGGGGCCTAATTACATTGAAATAAAGCAAAGACAAAACTTCAAACCTAACTACTACAACGCTAAACATAGTAATAGGACGCTAGGGTACTCATGACATCACTCCAGGTCGTTCCCATCCTCTTGAGTGTATGGTTCATCCTCGGTCTCACCTGAGAACACAACGACAAATAACGCAGGGTGAGCGATAACGCCCAGTAGGACTTAAATCTCAATAGTCAAGCAGACTTTAAATGATTAATGTATTAAAGACAGAGTAACTAATGCTAGAGCGAGAGAGTCATGTAAAAGATAGCAGGATAGCACGTAAACGAAATAGCACAAGTTTCCAAATATCGCACGAGAGTCGAGTATAGCACAAAATAGCAAGATGGCCATAGCATAAATAACACAAAATATAGCAATAGCACCACGAGTATAGCATAGCACTTTGTTGTCAACATACAACGAGAGAATATAGCACTTTTGATTGTCATTAGATTAATCTAGATAGTATGGCACTTGGATGTAATGCCGACATCCTGATCATTTAACTCCCATGGACAAATGGCACTTTCAGGTGCTCTCCCCTGGACCAGATCGGGCCCCATTGCGCTGGCATTGGTTATATTGTTTATCTTTAGACAATCAGTCAATGGCCAATAGAGAGTACTAAGAAATAGATGATAGCACTAGATGAATAGACAAGATAGTAGAGTGAACGAGAATAGACGAGCGGGTAGAGTATAGATGAGAGCTAGTGGACATTGCACGTAACACGTCGAGTAAACAGGCGATAGTAACAGTTGCACAACACGCGCACTTGGTGTTGGCAGTCAGATGGAAGTCACTACCTTTCCACTGGCCATGTTATGCACAGGTCCAGAGGTCCGGCGTGATTCAAGATAAGAGCGAACTTCTAATAGCCGTTTGGATCTTATTGATCCCTAAAGGGGGTAATAGGTGTTAGGGTACAACCGGCTCGTCGACCATGTAGGAATCCATGGATAGAGGAGACTTACGGAGGCCTCGAACAAAGACTCACTAATCCGACAAAAGGAATATCCGACGGAGAGTTCGTCCAAGTCAAGAAAGAGGGTAATTATAGAACAAGTGCCCGACGTTCTAGAGGAATTCTAGAACAGTGGGGCGTTGGTATCGGTGTTCCAAAACATCTCACGAAAATGTACACATGTATAATTAAGCATGAGGCAATTTAATTACATAAATTACCAGATGTATTTAGTAACATGTTAATGCCAATTAAGCCATATTTGGATGGTTTCAAAGTGTGTGCATGTGACATGAAACCATAGATGGAAATTGGTCATGTGTATTTTTAATCACATAGAAACGTTCAATTTATATTAAGTGAAATTACTGTGGGTATAACTGGGATTAAAGGGTATAAGCACAATAGGCAATTAGAGCATAGCAAATCAGGGGTTTTCTGCAAAAAATCCTGTGATGGCGACGGACACTTGTACGGATCGCGACGGGGTCGGATCACAACGTGACAGTACCTTGTAAGGATCGCGACAGGCTTGTCTGATCAGGCACTGAGAATGCGACATAGACCTATCAGGAACGCGGAAGACCGTTCAGACCAGGCACAACGATTGCGATGGCGATGCCTATTGCGTTCAGAACGCGACTGGCAGACTGTCGTAACCAGACCACAGAACGTAGCCTATCGGGCCGTCTCGTTCTGGTGGTCTGTGCCCCAGTCCGACAGGAGTCAGACATGTCTTGGATTGCGGACCATACTTTCCCTTCTTGACATAGGGGGATTCAAAATTATAGAACTAATTGTACAAGCAATGAAAAATCATGAAACCAGTTGTAGGTTGATCTAAACATGCATGAGAACTTGCAATAAATAGGAATTTGAAAACGGATATGGTTTGGTCAGGGTTTAATCAAATGAAACATGGGGTACAACAAACTGCGATCAGTGGAGATGCAAGAATTTATTCGCAAGATAGAGTAGATAAAAATTAGGGCTTTTAGGGGCAAAAGAACCCTAACATCCATCAGTTCTTACATCAAAAATCTCAAGGCATGAGGATGAGTAACCATGAGGATATGATTTAAATAAGAGGGTTTGGGGTCATGAAGTTCACAGAACTTGGAAAATTGCGAACTAAAGATTTACTCGATGAAAAAATATGAAATCAAAGGACTTTTGTTCCTGATAGATGAGACATCCTACAGAAAATTTTTCATGGTTTATGCTCATGAGAATGCCTACCTTTGATCATTTTCCTCTTCTAGGGTTAAGACTTGAAGAACTCAGGTTGGGGGCTTGAGAACTCCTTTCTCCCATGAGATCTCCTCCTCTTGGCCTCTCCTCCTAGTCCATCAACCTCTTGGCATGAGCTAGGGCCGGCCATGAGAGTTTAAGAGAAGTATTTAAGCTTCTCCTCATTCCCTTTCCTAGTTTAAGTCTAATTCCTATTAATTTGAGTTTTCTTATTTCCTACCTTCCTTCTAAGCATTCCACTTCCTGTTTGGGTTGGGAAGAGAGCCAAATTCATGGCCAATCAATTAGGGTAGGTTTAGGATTCTAAATCTAACTCTATTTGCTTATTTAATGTATTAATTTCCCATTTTCTAATTAGGTAATAATTAGGTTGCGAATTTAGGGTATTTTCCCATTATTCTCTTTTTATAAATCCCATTTTTGGCCCACTAATTTCTAATGGGTCCATTTAATAAAGCCCATTACTTATTTTCATTTGATGGGTTTTATTTAATTCTCTTTTCTTTGATTAATTTAATTAATTTTCTTTTATTTGATTTTCCAATTATCAAAACTTTAATATTATTTAGATCTTTAATTTTCGAAAAAATCCAGGTTGCTACAGGTTGACCTAAAAATTTCATTGGTCGATCAAAAACATTGTTCAATCGAAAACATTGAATTGGTCGACCTATTTTCACAGTATACTTAGTTTTAAAATAGTTTAAGGTCGATTGCCAGATTGATCGACCGAATGTATGCATTGGTTGTCATGCCACGACGCGGAATACGGGGACGTGAGACAATTAATATAGTGCGGGAATAGAGCGACATAAACATCAAACCACTGCACAGTTTGAATAACCCAAAAACAATTGTATTTCCTTGTTCCTTTCACTGTATCTATTATAATTACTAATTCAAGGCCATAACTATGGACCCAAAGAACTTCATCACATCTAAAAAATGCAACTAACTAAAGTAACTCTAAAACAAACGGAACGACATCTGGGTCACTCTTGGTCTTGCTCATCCCCATCCTCTTGAGTGTGGTCCTCATCATCAAACTCACCTGAGATCATATCACAAATACGTAGGGTGAGCGATAATGTTCAATAGGACCTAATATCTCGTAAAACATACATGCTTTAAGTGATTAATTGCATTAAAGAGCAGAGAAACTAATGATGGAGAAAGTCAGGTAATGTCGAGAGAGTAATAGCACAAATAGCACAACATGGTTCACGATAGCACATAGCACAACAAGTCAAATATAGTATAGCACTTTGATTGTCAATTGATAGTCGAGATAGATAGCACTTGAGTGTAATGCCAAACACTCTGGTCAATAAACTCCCGTAGGCATTAGCACTTTTGAGAGCGCCTCCCAGGAACAGACCGATCCCCTTATAATATTGCCAGGCATTGATCATGTTTATTATCTTTAGACAATCAGTCAATAGCCAATAGAGTACCAAGAATAGACATGAGTAAGAAGAAATAGATGAGAGTGTAAAGAGAACTTTGAATAGATGAGAACTACAGGTTATACAGATAGTATCTGTTGCACAGCACACAGTCGGTACTGGCAGAAAGTTGGATTTCTTTCCTCTTTTTGGTGTGTGCATGTGAAGAATAATCAAGAGATGATGAAATAAGATCGTGCACAAGTCTCTCTTGGATAGAGAATTTAACATGGTTAAATCCTTAATATCACTTGATATTGTGTTACAGTATTTACAAGAACTTAAGGATAGACTCAACATGGTTTTAAGGCATGACGGTTCAAAAACTCGGGGTTTTAGAGCTTAAATGAGTACTTAAATCTCAATGTAAAAGCACGAAGAATAACGTAACCAGTTTAAAATAAAGCTTACACAATTCCTAACAAGACATACTAAAAAGAAATCAAGGATTTTGACAAGGATCACTTGGAGAACAAGAGCAATAAGAGATAATTGGTACATGAAATAATAGAGCTTTGAACATGAAAATCTTACAACTTGATAAATGAAATCTGGGAAAAACATGGGCTTTGGTTACTGGTTTCATGGACTATCTATGAACAAGATTAATTCGATTTGTGCTTGAGAGATTGCTTACCTTGATTGTTCCTAAGAAGTGTTTTCTGCATAACGAGGTTTAGGAAAGAAAGCTCCTGTTGGGCGATCTCCTCCTCCTCTGGTGCTATAGCGAGTCTTTCACAAGTCCTCTAGCAAGTTGGTAACTCGCCCCCAAGGGCTTACGACAAGTATTTATAGATTAGGATTGTTAGGAGTCCTATTGTAACTGGAAGGTGGAGTTGCAGTTTTAGCTTTATCCCTTCCATGTCTGGAGGATTCACGTCCCAATTGGAGTGGGAAACCTTTAGAAAACTCTCTCTCGATGGGGCACGAATTTGGGTTAATATGGAAGTCTATTGATGGTGAAATTCTCAAGTTTGTAGTTTTCCTAAACTCCTGGCAGAAATCCTATCATGTTTAGGACTTCCATAGAAGTTGTTTCCCGTAACAAGTCTGTTCCTATTTGGTTTAGTTCTAGGAAGCAGATTCGGAATCCCTTATCGGATTCGATCACGATTTATGGTTCGTACTTTCCATGTTTATCTTAACTAACCCCATTTTTATCATCAAGTATAAAATTAACACATATTTTATAGTCTGGAAAATAACTGGTAACTTCATCATATAAGAAGTCATACACGATTTGTTCATTGTCAGTCGAAGTTTAACTTCGTCATATCCGAAGTCCAACTTCGTCATATACGAAGTTATACATAATTAGGTCTTGATCAGTTAAAGCTAACTTCTTTATATCCGAAGTCTAACTTCGTCATATCTGAAGTCCAACTTTGTCATATACGAAGTCCACTTTGTTTTGGTTGTGATTGGTCAAAAGCTAACTTCGTCATATACGAAGTCTACTTCGTTTTGGTCATGATCGGTCGAAGCTAGCTTCGTCATATCCGAAGTCTATCTTCGACGTATTCTAAGTCCACTTCGAATGACAACGTTATATCTTGACAGTCGGAGTTGACAGCCGAAGTTGGCAGTCGAAGTTGATATATCGATTGCCTTTTAAACATCGATTACGGACCAACATCGATTGTCATTAACATCAATTGCTAACCATTAATCAATTGTCATTACCATCAATTGCTAACCATTAATCGGTTGTCATTAACATCGATTGCTCTAATCGATTACTGTCTAACAATCGATTGCTCCTTAAAGATTGATAGCTTCTCAAACATCGATTACTTCACAAACATCGATTACTATCTAACATCGATTGCTTCTTTAAGCACTGATTACTTCTCAAACATTGATTATTAGATAACATTGATTACTTCTTTAAACATCAATTGCTTCCTTAACATCGATTACTTCCTGAACATCGATTGCGTCTTTAAATATCAATTACTACCTAACATCAATTGCTTCCTTAAACATCGATTACTTAACATCGATTGCGTCTTTAAATATCAATTACTACCTAACATCATTGCTTCCTTAAACATCGATTACTTAACATCGATTGCTCCTCAATCATTGATTATTGACAGTTTATTTATTTCCCTATCGTTTGATGAAACTTTAATCAACCTCTTCTTAAATTATTATTTTTATTATTATTCCTTTTTATTTAGGATTAAAAAAATTTAGGTTGTTACACCCTTCCCCACTTAAAAGAATTTGATCCCCAAATTCATAATCATAATAGGGAGAATAACTTACCACATATGTCAGGGTAGTTTCGCCTCGTTGTTGATTCCGGTTCCCTTGTAGCTTCTTCTACTCCACGGTTGTTCCATAGATATTTGACCACAGGTATAGACCGGTTCTTGAGTTGTTGTAGTTTTCGATCCAGTATTTTGATTGGCTTTTCTTCATAAGTTAGGTCCTTATGCAGCACTAAGTCTTCATGGCGTATGATATGGGTAGGATCATACACATATTTCCTGAGCATAGAGACATGGAATACATTGTGTACAAACGCTAAATGTGGAGGTAACGCCAGTTGATATGCAACTTCACCAACCCTTGCGAGCACTTCGAAAGGGCCAATGAATCTTGGACTTAACTTCCTTTTAACTCCAAACCTTTGATATCTACGAGTAGGAGATACCTTTAAAAGCACATGATCTCTCACTTGAAATTCTAAGTCTCTCCTTATCTAGTCGGCATAGCTCTTCTATCTGGATTGAGCGATCTTAAGCCGATCTCGAATAACCTGAATATCTCTGGTTGTAGCTTGTACCATGTCTGGGCCTAACCATTGTTATTCACCAACTTCGTTCCAGCATACTGGTAATCTACAACTTTTACCATATAGTGCTTCAAATGGAGCCATCTTTATACTTGCCTGATAACTATTGTTATAGGCAAACTCCATTAAAGACAGTTGTTCATTCCAATGGCCTTCAAAATCTATTGTGCAAGCTCTTAGCATGTCTTCCACAATTGGTTTGTCCTCTCGGTTTGTCCATCTATCTGTGGGCGAAAAGCAGTACTAAAGTTGAGTTTAGTACCAAGTGCAGTTTGCAGTCCCTTCCAGAAATGAGAGGTAAATCTTGGGTCACGATCTGAGACTATTGATGATGGAACTCTATGTAGTCTCATAATCTTTTTCGCATAGAGACCGGCTAACACGTCCATAGTCCATTTACTTATAATTGGCAGAAAGTGGGCAGACTTAGTTAGTCGATCAACAATGACCCATATGGCGTCGAGTCCACACGAGTCCTGGGTAAACCCATGATGAAGTTCATGTCAATGCTTTCCCACTTCCACTCTGGATTTCTAAGGGTCTGAGTACACCTGCAGGGCGCCAGTGTTCTGCCTTCACTTGTTGACAAGTAAGACAATGAGCAGCAAGCTTAGGTACTTCTTTTTTCATGTTTGGCCACCAAAATGTTCTTTTCTTATCTTGATACATTTTCGCTGCATCGGGGTGAATAATGTACTTGGTCTTGGGAGCTTCATCCATCAGCTTTCTTTTCAATTCTTCATTATCAGGCACACAGGTCCTGTCATGAAATAGTAATCTTTCATCTTTAGTGATGGAGAAGTCGGGTCTGTCTGCTATGGTTTACTTGACACGAACCAAGAATGGATCGTTTGCTTGTTGATCTCTGATCTCATCAAAGATGTTGGATTGTATTCTGAGGTTAGCAACCAGTATCTGGTCTCTCCTTTGCTCAATATTTATGTCTAGTCTGGTGAATTGTTCTGACAATTTCATCTCGCCCATAACTAAACAAGACAAGAAAGCCATAGGCTTTCTGCTAAGCACATCAGCTACTGCATTACCCTTGCCAGGATGATATTGAATATTGAAGTCGAAGTCCTTAAGGTACTCCAACCATCTTCTCTGTCTCATGTTGAGCTCCTTCTGAGAGAATAGATGTAGCGACCCTAGATATTTATGCCCAATAAGGCTCCATATCTAGACCCGCCTCCCGCAAACAGACCGAAGTCTCGCCAGGGATAACTTGCACAAGTGTCCAGTAAGAATATAAAAGATAACCACAAGAATATAAGACACAAGAAAGTACATGTTCTCATATTCATTCACAACACTTTACACTGTCCAATACATTATTACATGTCCAAGAGACAAGTACAACTACCTGGGGCATACCCCGATGGAACAAAACTCACACAATGCTAACTACGACTCAACTACTGGTGGTACAAGCCTGCCACAAACGCCACTGCGAGCCAACACACGGCTAGCACTTGAAGAGAACTATAAGGGAGTGAGCCTCAACAAGTCACAGGCTCAGCAAGGACCTCCCAAAAATAACCACTGAAAACTGAAGAGACCTCAACCGCAAAGGGTCCCATTAGCAACACCGACAGCAAATCACAACATAATCGCATTAAACATAATTACACTACAATTAAATAAAACTCACTATCTAACACAATCTGCAGAAACTAAAGAAAACAAGATGACTAGTACAGAAACACCAGTCCACAAACAAGAACAACAATGCCTAGGCCACAAGCCTCACAGGCGAACCACAAGCATAAGGGTAACAAGATTGCCAACAAGGAGCTAGTTCACTATACCCTAAAACAACGAACCCTAGAAGACTACCCTCAAAAGGGTACAACACAACAAGTGGAAGGTCCTACAACATGACCTCCATAGAGCACAGCTCCACCTCAACACCTGAAAAGGCTGGTACACGGTGTACCACAACAAACGGCTACCCACAAAGGGTACAGGTACCTACCACCACAAAACCACAACACACAGAATCTCAACACAACTGTGCCTCCAACAAGGCACACCACAGCGAGTCAAACCAAAATCGGTAAGTCACCACTCACAAGCCGTATGGACTGGCAAAGCACGAGTCGGAAAGGAATGATGCCACCACACGGGAACAGACTACTGGTTCATAATGTTAGTATCCAACCCAGACAACACAACACAAGAACAACCTCTCAGTCTCGTAGTCAAGAACGAAAGGTCCAATTGCCGCTCCACAACCATACAATAAAGCCAAAGAACAGTGGAGGCCAACCAACACTACACCTACAGACCACACACAACTGCAGGCCCATGCTTGGCACTTTTAGAGACTCTGGCCTGAGCTCCCTGAAGTGAGGCATTGGAAACACAGGACTAGCTGGGGACCAGTACGTCTACTGGTGTCCATACCCCCAACCACAAGTGCGCTACAAGCGACCGCACACCCACAAACACGAGTCGCTGCCCACTGTCGTCTTTCCCTCTGTTGGACGTACAACTCAAATATAGGAGTGAGGGTGTCCAGGAAGACGACACAGACCTCGACGGTACACACAGTACTGGGACAAACCCCGAGCACAACAAACACAATGTGTCTGGCTCACAAAGAACCAGGGGTATCTGACTAGAGAGGCGTTTTGGAATAGCCGTCGGACCACCATACTCGGAAAACACACAAATCACGCCGGTCATTTAACATAATCATAAAACTTATACCACAATACATATACCTTAATTAGCTCATCACGGGTCACCACGTGACCTCCAAGTAACCATACACTTATACACTCATGAATCACATACATACATAATAATCTTGCCTATCATTGGTCATCTCATGACCTCCATAGCAACACTAAACCACCATGCACATTAACCACATAATTAGCATAATAACTAATTAACTTAATTTACTAACTAAACATAATCCAAATCAATAAGCCTATAACATGCTTTACTAACATAAACCATCTCAGAATAACTTAAAACAACCTTAAAGAGCTGAGGCTAGGTCCACATAGGACCATCATAGCCCAGCCACCACAAGCACACCTTGAAAGTTGAAATGCGACAGACACAGGCGTCGCCTTCAGAAATGCGATGACCTCAAAGATCGCGATTCCAAACTTAACACGACAGGGCCCAATGTCATAACCAGAACGCAACGGCCCGATACGTCGCCTTCAGGACAAACGGTCAAACCTAACAGTCGAAGTGAAAATCGCGACATGATGATATGTTGCGATAAAGACCGGTACACAAAATTGTGACGGACCACACCGACGCGTTCAACAAGAACGCGACCAAACCAAAACACAACGGTTCAGTCCGTCGCCTTCTCAAGCAGGCGACTGAACCCTTCTTCCTCCTCTGAAAAACCACTCCACACACCATGTAACTCACACATAAGATCATAAACCAAAAGCTAAACTACCACATGCTTGCATATCATGCTTTTAAAGCTGTAAACCATTTAAATAACACAAACTAAAAGAGGAAGTCTCCCTACCAACTCGAAGCACCTGCCAAATGTGGAGAACACCACACCACTGGTTCGCCCACACTCCGGACACCCCCCTCGCGTGGAAACCATGCCGCACGAACCACCGGGAAGTTGGAATCGCCTAGGGGACGCTGCACCGAAATCGAGCCATAAATGCATAGTCAAAATCGTGACGGAGGCAGACGCCGCATTTATAACACATTAAATGCGACAGAACAGACCGTCGCCACTCATGCCACGCCGCAAAAAGGCGGTTGGTGAATCGCAAAGTAGGAAGACGTCGCGTTCAAAATGCGACGACACACCCCATCTGTAAGACCCTCGAAATTTTGTCATTTTTGTTTTGCCGCGTGTTGAGTCACGCTTGTGTGTAACTTCATGTATGCATATGTAGATATCTACATACATATTAGCTAGGGTACTTATGTATGCATGTGTATGTTAGTTGTAAATATTGTTCGGTTGCATGGTGTAGTAGTGTGTATGTTAACTACATATATGCATGCATATACATAGTGTACATATGGTTTTCTGCATGGGTTTTAAGTTTTGGCCGAAGAGCAAATTGGCGGCAACATCAGTGGACGTTTATGATGAGTAAACGTCCATGTCAATGTACGCCAACACTAAAGTAGACGCCATGTATGTGGACGTTTACTTCTCTGAATTTCTGTGCGCAGCAGATCCAGAAATCCCGGATTGGTCTTGCTCACCGATTGGGGAGACGTCTCCAACGGCTCTCCCATCACCAGTGCGTGAAACCCCAAGGCCTCAGCTTATAAAACACACTCCTTGTGACTGAAAGAGCTCTCTTGGATCTTTGCAAAAGGGAAACCCTAACTGTGAGAGAACAAGAGAAAACCTGATCTTTGTGGGCTTTGATCCGGCGATTGGAGGCTTCTTCCAGTGTTCTACCACGACTAGGAGGGAGTGGACCTAGAGGAAGGCTTCTCCAACGACTGGTTGCAGCTTACATCAACCTAGAACCGGAGCAAGAGGATTGTGGAGGCTTCTTGGCACTGCCCAAGGAGAGCTTCCTCAGCCATTTAGATCCCCTTGGAGATTTTTTTTAAGGCAAGTAACCCATCCCCATTGTCCATGTGTATGTCTAGTAGGTCTTAGGTATTTTCTGAGATTTATTTCGTGTCCTGGAACCCCTACTTTCACCCATCTTTGAAGTTCAGTCTGTGTTCTGCACAGACAGGAACTTAACGGCAAGATCTCTTGCCGTTAAGATCTTCATTTGGCGACAGACGATGATGCCGTTAACCTCTGTGAACGGCCAGCCTTTGCCGTTTAGTTCTTCAGGACAGAACAGTGAGCTGTTCTCCCTTCTATATGATTATTTTCAAGATTTCCTTCGCATGAGGATATATTGTAAACTTTATACGTTATGTAAAATAGATAATGGAATGTGTGTGAGATTTTTATGCATGTCTGTAATTAGTATAAATGTTAGATTTATGTGAAAGCGTTGGATGAGGTCTTGAATGTGATAGATTTCTGTTCATATGATCTATGCGAAATTTCAGTGCCATAAAAGTTTTGGGTGATGTGTATGTATGTCAGCCCTGGTTCTGAAAATCTGGGAATTTTCCCATGACCATGCTATTTGTTATAATTTCTGTATAAAAAAATAGGGAGCATATGTAGGTTGTTTTAAAATTCTAGTAAATGGTATGTTGCATAATAAATTTGGGAAAAATTTCTGTGATGGTGTGAATATTGGACACAGGTTTGTGAACTGTTAGTTTTGACCATGACATTGTGATTTTATGATAAATTGATTTATGAATAGCATGTGAATGAGTATTTTATTTCTGTAAATTCAATACAGCTCAAAAAAATGTGAGAATTTGCATGTGTGATCTGAAATCTGCAAACAGCATGTGGTTAAATTTTTGTATGAATTGGGCAACAGTAGATGATATTGTGACATTTTCATGTAAAAGTGAGTTATTAAAGCATGCTTGTTGTGATTATGATCGTTAATGAATTACCAACATGATTAGTGCAGATTCCTAAGTGTTAAATTCTGTTAACAGTAGTATCATGTTAGGGAAAAAATGAACCATGTGCATGAGTGCGAAAATAGAAATGGTGTGTTAATTATGAAATTGTGCGTGTTTAAATCAGAAAATGTGTAAATTGTGCCGTGTGTGACACTGCTTCCATAGAGGGCTGTGGAACTGTACCGTGGAAAAGTCCCCACGGAAATGTTCAATGTGTTAAAATCCTAAGGGCATTAGGATGAAATCCTGGAGGTGGACAAGTACCATTGGTTAGGGTGGAGATTACTTCTCCCGGTCTGCGCAGTACCAAGAGCCGTCACTGTGTTGCCTAGGTGACGTCTATGTGTTATGTGTTATGTGTTATGTGAATGGTCCTTCTAGTGGTGGTTGGACTATGTGTCACGACATCTAAATGTGAACAATGTGAATGTGTATATGTGAAATAGTAGTGTGAACATGTGAATGTGTAATGTGTAAGTGAACATGTGAACGTGTAAATGTGTAAACATGTGAAACCAATGTGTTAGAATGTGAAATTGTGATTTATGATATGATAATGTTAGATTCATGTCAAAACAGCAAACTTAATGTGTTTATAATGGTGATTTACATGTGAAAAAGTATGTAGAATCCATGTTAGGAGCATTTCCTTCTTATGTGTGAAAATCCCATGCTTAATTTGCTATCATATTGTAGATTAAATGTAAATGTATCTCTCATGTGGATAGATAAGTAGAAAGCTTGCAGTAGGTATTTTATTTTGGAATAACATAAACTATGTATCTTGTGTTACGAAATTGGTAGAAATATCATGATCGATTGTTTTCTTAACATTGTTCAACCATGCTACCTGTTTTGAGTTGATGCAATGAATGTAAGGCTTGCATGTGATGTATGCATGTATGATGTATATGGAGTTTACTTGCTGAGTCTTTTAGACTCACTCTTGCTTCGGCGTACAGGTTTAGCAGGTGACCCTACTTCCTTGGAGGAGACCGTTGAGAGTGACTCCGAGCGAGGAGAGTAGAGTGTGTGGAGTCACCATCATTGTACTTTCACTTTCATAGTATGTAATTGAGACTTATGTAATTGAAGCTTATGTAATTTGTGGACGAACAATGTAATTTGAAATTTGTATTCATTATGTGGACTTAGTTCCTTAAATTGCTATATGGATCATGGTTTAATGTGGATGATGAAATGAAAAGACAGTAGTTCTTTTACTTCCGCTACTCTGTATTCATATTTGTGTACATCTCAATCATGTGTGTTAGTGCTTGGGTAAATGTCCCACTGTGACGAGACTCACTATACCGACGTGGATTGGTATAATCGTACCGGTATAAGGAGGGTCGCCGTAGAGATTGGTATCAGAGCGACTGGTTGAATTGTACATAAATATACATAAGTCATCATCTCCATTACATGCTAAGTCCTTATAGAGTTGTCCACATGTGTAGAATTGATTAATAATGAATGAAAGATAGATAAGAAAGTGGTTAGGGACTAAATAACGTAGTCTCTAATAGTGGCTAAATTACTGCAGCATATGGCTTCACGCGGTAGACGTGGTGGTGTTCATGCTCATGAGGGCGAGCCGAGGCGTGAGGAGCAGACTGAGCAGCAGGCCCCGGCACCTCAGGGTCCTGTACTTCCCCCACCGCCACCTGTGGATTATGGAGTGTTCATGCAGGGTCTAGTGCAGGCCATGCAGACGCAGGCCCACACCCAGGCTGCACTCCAGGCTCAGATGGAGGCTCAGGTTGGAATAATAAATAAAAGAGTAGTCTGTTTTATTTAATTGCATGATGTTGCGTTGAATATGCATTGCTTGTGTGTTGTAGCAGGCCCAGGTTCCAGTTCCCCAGGCTTAGGACCATGGTGGACCCTCCATCATGGAAAGATTCAAGAGGATGTTGCCACCCTCTTTTAGGGGGAGAGCGACCCATTACTAGCCGAGAGCTGGATGAGGGAGATCGAGAAGATCTTCCGGGCTGTTAGGTGTGCGGGCGAGGACAAGGTTACTTTAGCCACCTATATGCTACATGTATGTGTTAGTTTTATATGCTTGCTTATCCTGTTAAATTAGAGCTGTTAGTTGGTGCTTATGAAGGTTGTGTTGCAGGAGAGAGCTGATGTGTGGTGGGCTTCCTTACTGCGTACCCGATTCGAGGACGGTGCTATTTACGTTGCTTGGGACGAGTTCGTGAGGCTCTTTCGGGCCAAGTTCGTCCCCGATCATATCCAGGACACGATGGAGCAGGAGTTCCTTTCCTTGACTCAGGGCTCCAAGACTGTACTCGAGTACGAGGCCAGGTTTTCTGAGTTATCTAAGTATGCACCTCACATAGTAACTGATGAGCGCAGGAAGGCAAAGAAGTTTGTGATGGGCCTTAAGCCATCACTGAGGACGAGGCTAGTGGCGTTCGATCATCGTACCTTGGACGAGGCCCTTAGCGCTGCTTGTAGGCAGGAGGGTGAAATGGAGCAGTACCTCGAGGAGAAGAAAGCTTTGCAGAAGAGACCTGCGGCCCCTTTCCAGCGGCAGGATAAGAAGAAGGCAGCGTACCAAACACCGCAGCATCCAGTGGCAGCCAGCAGTACTCAGGTACCTTCTCAATGTTCCCCTGGTGTGAATAAGGAGTGTCCCCATTGCGGGAAGGCACACGGTGGTACGGAGTGTTGGATGGTAGCGGGAAAATGCTTGAAGTGCGGGAGCAGTGACCACAAGATCAAGGATTGTCCGAGACTTCAGCAGGGAGTCCAGTGCGGAGCGCCAATCCCAGCAGCGTGGTAGCAGCAGCAGCGCTAGCTACAGGAAGACCAGGAATGCCTCGAGCCCAAGCTCGAGTGTTTGCCCTAGCACGAGAGGATGCTGAGCAGGCGGAGCATGTCACCGAAGGTACGGTTTTACTTATAGGTGTGCACGCTCGGGTTTTGTTTGATACGGGTGCCACTCACTCGTTCATTTTCGAGCGGTTTGCTAGGCAGTTAGCTATAGAGTCAGGCGTAGAGTCTGAGGATTTAGAAGTCCCGTTGTCTGTACACACACCTGCGGGTACGATATCGACTGGGAAGTGTATTCCGTCGTTACCTGTGTGTATTGAGGATAGGTTTTTAGATGGGTGTTTCTTCTTGCTAAAGATGAAGGACTATGATGCTATTCTTGGTCTGGATTGGCTAGAGGAGCACTATGCGTTAGTAGATTGTCGTCGGAAGAGGATTGTTTTCTGCATTCCTGGTGAGGACGAGTTCTCTCATCCCTTGCCAAGAAACTTGGCGGGAAAGTTTGTCATCTCTGCCATGAAGGCGATGCACATGGTAAACAAGGGTTGTGACGCTTTTCTTGCCAGCGTAGTGTTAGTACCCGAGGCTGGTGAGTCACCTACTCTTGTAGAGATCGAGGTAGTGCAGGATTTTCCAGACATTTTTCCCGATGATTTATCTGGATTGCCACCGGATAGAGAGATAGAGTTCACCATAGAGTTGCTTCCGGGCACCTCTCCTATCTCAAAGGCTCCATATCGGATGGCACCTGCGGAGTTAGCCGAGTTAAGGAGCAGTTGCAAGAATTGCTAGTTAAGGATTTATTCGCCCTAGTGTTTCCCCTTGGGGCGCACCTGTCTTATTCGTAAAGAAGAAGGATGGATCACTTAGGTTATGCATCGATTATAGGAAGCTAAACAAGTGACAGTGAAGAACAGGTATCCCTTACCTCGTATTGATGATTTGTTTGAACAGCTGCAAAATGCATCAGTCTTTTCTAAGATCGATTTGCGATTTGGTTATCATCAGTTGAGGATTAGGAGTAAGGATGTGTCCAAGATGGTGTTTAGAACCCGTTATGGACATTATGAGTTTTTGGTCCTTCCTTTCGGATTGACCAACACCCCTGCAGCGTTCATGGATCTCATGAACAGGGTATTTAGGCCGTACTTAGATAGCTTTGTTGTGGTATTTATCGATGATGTGTTGGTCTACTCTCCGGATGAGGCCACACACCGTCAGCATTTGAGGGTAGTGTTAGAGGTTCTCCGTGAGCACAAGCTGTATGCAAAATTCAGCAAGTGCGATTTTTGGTTGAGCGAGGTTCATTTTCTTGGGCATGTTATCTCCGGTGCTGGTGTAGCAGTTGATCCAGCAAAGGTCCAGGCAGTTATGGATTGGAGACCCCCCAAGACCCCTTCGGAGATTCGTAGTTTTCTTGGTTTGGCTGGTTACTATCGGCGATTCATTGAGGGATTTTCATCCATCGCCGCCCCATTGACTCAGCTTACTAGAAAATGGGTGAAGTTTGTGTGGTCCGAGACATGTGAGAGTAGCTTTCAATTATTGAAGGCTAAACTTACTTCCGCTCCGGTATTGGTATTACTTAGTGGTGCTGAAGGTTTTGCCATTTATACGGATGCATCTCGGATTGGCTTAGGCTGTGTGCTAATGCAGCAAGGAAGGGTAGTGGCGTATGCTTCTCGCCAATTGAAGGAGCATGAGCGTAACTATCCGAATCATGATTTGGAGCTTACGGCAGTGGTTCATGCACTAAAGATCTGGAGACACTATCTTTATGGTGTCAGATTTGAGGTGTTCACTGACCAATAAGAGCTTGAAGTGTAGCAACCTGAATTTTTGTTAAAAAATAAAAATTTTAAATAATAAATTAAAAACTCAGCTAAAGGGATATTCAATGAAAAGAGCATTAAATAAAATCCATTAAATGAAAAGAGTAATGGGCTTTGCTTAATGGATCCCCTAGAATTTATTGGGTCAAAATATGAATTTACAAATAGTAAATAAAAAGAAAATACCCTAAATTCGGAGTCTTAATATCTCCTAAATAGAAAATGACTCTTTAAGCATTAAAAGGGCAATAAGAGTTGGAATTGGATTCCTAAGCCTACCCCTTATGATTTAGCACGAATTTAGATCCCATCCTAACCTAAATAGAGGTTGGAAAGTAAGAAAGGAAGGTTGGAGTTAGGAAATCTCGTATTAAAGAGCAATTAGAATAGAAGTAGGAATAAGAACCCATACATGCATAAATACATCTCTTAAACCCTCTTGGCCGACCCTAGCTCGTTGCCAAAGGTTGTTGGACGTGGAGAAGAGGCCAAGGAGGAGAGCTCGTGGGGAGAAGGAGTTCTTGGAGCTTCTTCCTCATTCTTGGAGATTTTAACCCTAGAAGATAAATCAAGTCAAAGGTAGGCATTCTCACAAGCAAAACTAAATCAAATCCATCTATAGGTAGTTCCAATCACCAAGAACAAAAGCCCTCTTGTTTCATAATTTTTCATCGAGCCAATCTTTTGTTCTTGATTTTAGAAGTTCTGCAAACATGATAACTCAGTCATCATGTTTGAATCATATCTCCATGTACACTTGATCCCATGCTACGAAAGTTTTACTGTAGACACTTCATGTGGTTAGGGATCTTTTGCCCCTGAAAGCCCTAATTTTTGTTGAGCATGTTGCTCGAATTAAATCAATCTTGCTCTCTGTATCATGTTCTGTGTTACTCGTTATTGTTCATGCTCAAACCATGTTCAAACCATGCTCTCTCTCTAATTCCTATTACTGGAAGTACTCTCGCATGTCTAGTTTCATTTGCCACTGATTTCATGATTTTTCATAGTGTATACAATTAGTTAGATTTTCGGAACGACCCTGTATCAAAATATGATATTTCTGGACCGCAATCCAAGACAGAGTAAACTCTGTCAGACTCGGGCCATAGACCTGAGAACGCGACGGCTCGATAGGTCGCGTTCTCAAGCCCGTCGCGATGCTTTTCCTTGTCGCGTTCTGAACGCGACAGTACCCTACGTGGCGTTCTGGCCTTCTGTCCTGGCAGCCCTGTCGCGACCCTTTTCAGGCCCTGTCGCGATCTGCCCTGACCCTGTCGCGACCCTTACTGACCTACGTCGCGTTCACAGGAGTTTTGATGAAAACCCATAAAATTTATTGCTCTCACTTTCTACAAAATTCTTACGCCTTTTTAACAGTCCTGCACGCAGTAAAAACACATGTTTTAAAATGGAGCTATATTGAATGCTTTAAAATACATATTCACGATTTCTTTTCTATCTATGATTTCTCTTACACATGCACACACATGAACCATCCATATATGGCTGAAATCTGGCAAAAAATATCTCATAATGTATCTGGTAATTTATTACAATAAAGTATATTAATTTCCCTATTTTAAAGGACTTGTATTCGTTTCTTGCGTTGTTTATATACCGATATCAACCTCCACTGTTCTAGACTTCCTCTAGAACGTCGAGCACCTGTTTTTATATACACACTTTACTTGGCTTGTGGTGAACTCTCCGTCGGATATTCCTTTCACCGGACTAGTGAACCCTTGCACAAGGCCTCCGTAAGTCTCCTCTGATCATGGATTCCCACATGGTCGACGAGTCGGTTGTACCCTAACGCCTATGAAACCCTTTAGGGATCAATATGATCCAAACGGCTATTAGAAGTTCACTCTCGTCTTGAATCACGCCGGACCTCTGGGCTTGTGCATAACATGGCCAACAGAAGGGTTGTGAGTTCCACCTGACTGTCAACACCACCTGAGCGTGTTGTGCAACTGTTACTATCGCCAGTTTACTCGATGTGTTACATGCAATGTCCACTAGTTCTTATCTGTACTCTACTCGCTCGTCTATCCACGTTCACTCTACTATCTCATCTATTCATCTAGTGCTCTCATCTACTTCTTGGTACTCTATATTGGCCATTGACTGATTGTCTAAAGATAAACAATATAACAAATGCCTGGCAATATATAAAGGGCCCGATCTGGTCCTGGGATGTGCGCCCGAAAGTGCTAGTGCCCATGGGAGTTAAATGATCAGAGTGTTTGGCATTACACTCAAGTGCTATCTATCTCGACTATCTATATGACAATCAAAACACAAAACGTGCTATACTCTCTCGATGTCTAGAATGACAAACAAGTGCTATACTCGTCGTGCTATTATTATACTTGTGCTAGTTGTGCTATGGCCATCCTGCTATTCGTGCTATACTCGATACTTGTGCTATTTTTGGAAACTATACTCGATCTCGTGCTATTGTGCTATCCTATTACCGGTTGTGCTATCTCTTGCTATATTTTGACTCTCTGTACCTGCTATCTTTAGATACTCTGCCATTAAATGCGTTAATTATTTCAAGCCTGCTTGAGCCTGAGATTTAAGTCCTACTGGGCATTATCACTCACCCTATGTTATTTGATGTTGTGTTCTCAGGTGAGACCGAGGATGACACATACACTCACGAGGAAGGGAATGACCAAGAGTGAAGCCAGGAGTACCCTCGAGTCATTATGATATCTTAGAGTTGTAGTTAGTTATTTCCTTTTATTGCAATGTAATTGGGCCCTATAGAATGGCTCTGATATTAGTGGTTGTAACTAGACATTTGAAAAGTTATTAATGAGAAAGATTGGCTTTATTATTATTCAATGTGCAATGGTTTGATGTCTAGTATTCGCTCTATACCTTTTTCTTGCAACTGCCTTCGCGCTCCGATATTCTGCGTCAGGGCGTGACATGAAGTATCTCTTCGCCCAGAAGGAACTAAACCTACGACAGAGGAGATGGATTGAGTTCCTCAAGGACTACGACTTCGATCTTCAATATCATCCAGGAAAGGCGAATGTCGTAGCGGATGCTCTTAGCAGGAGGAGGTCTTCGCTCCAGCAGGGTTGGAAGATGTTGGAGGATGCGGCGTGTGCGATGACTGAGTTGGAGCCCATATGTCAGGCTTTTGTAGCTCAGTTGTCCCTTAGGTCTACGGTGTTGGATGAGGTGATCGAGCAACAGAAAGCCGACCCTAGACTCCAAGAGTTAGTGGGCAAGGAAGGCATTGCTCGCGATGAGGATGGCATGATTAGATTCCATCACCGATTATGTGTTCCTGACATTGTAGATGTCCGTGAGCATGTATTAGCAGAAGCTCATAGGTCGAGATTCTCTATTCATCCGGGTAACACCAAGATGTACCAGGATTTGAAAGAGGTCTTTTTGGTGGTCTGGCATGAAGAGAGATGTAGCGGATTATGTATCTAGGTGTTTAGTGTGCCAGCAAGTGAAAGTCGAGCGGCAGCGACCATCTGGTCTTATGCAGAAGATGGAAATCCCAGTATGGAAGTGGGAAGCTGTCACTATGGATTTTGTTTCGGGTTTGCATCGATCCAGACGGGGTAATGACTTGATTTGGGTAGTCGTAGATAGATTCTCGAAGACTGCGCATTTCTTGCCTATGAAGAAGAAACAGTCAGTAGAGAGCTTGGCTAGATTGTATGTCAGTAGCATTATTAGATTGCATGGTGTGCCGAAGTCGATCATTTCGGATCGAGATCCGATATTTACTTCGAGGTTGTGGAAGGGTCTTCAGGATGCTTTAGGTTCGGAGCTGAAGCTCAGTTCGGCGTTTCATCCCCAGACGGATGGACAGTCTGAGAGGACTATCCAGACGCTCGAGGATATGTTGAGGGCGTGTGTGCTGGATTGGAAGGATGATTGGGAGCGCCATTTACCTCTAGTGGAGTTCGCATATAACAATAGTTTTCATGCGAGCATTGGTATGGATCCATTTGAGGCGTTGTATGGAAGGCCTTGCAGATCTCCTTTATGTTGGGAGGAGACCGGCGATAGGCAGTTGATCGGTCCGGAGTTAGTTCAGGAGACTTCGGATAAGATTCAGCTTATCAGGAAGAGGCTTGTTGTGGCACAGGATAGGCAGAAGAGCTATTCCGACAACAGGAGGAAGGATTTGGAGTTCGAGGTGGGTGAGCATGTCTTTTTGAAGATTTCACCTACTCGAGGTGTTGTCAGGTTGGCAGGCATAACAAATTAAGTCCCAGATTCGTTGGCCCGTATGAGATTCTCAGGCGTTTAGGTAGCGTGGCTTACGAGCTAGCTTTGCCTCCGGCTTTAGCTGGTGTTCATCCCGTTTTCCACGTATCTATGCTCAGGAAGTATGTTCGAGATCCGTCTCATGTTATTAGTCACGAGCTAGTGAAGATCCAGCCAGATCTGTCGTATGTGGAGCAGCCAGTAGCTATTTTTGACCGGAAGGTCCAACATCTTCGGAACAAGAGTATTACGTCGGTGAAGGTTCTATGGCGGAACTTCTCGCGGAGGAGGCTACTTGAGAGCTTGAGGATGCGATGAGGAAGAAGTATCCTCATTTGTTCGAGTAGTGTTGTTTAAACTTCGAGGACAAAGTTTCCTTAAGGGGGAGAGGGTGTAAGACCCTCGAAATTTTTGTCAATTTTGTTTTGCCGCGTGTTGAGTCACGCTTGTGTGTAACTTCATGTATGCATATGTAGATATCTACGTACATATAGCTAGGTGTACTTATGTATGCATGTGTATGTTAGTTGTAAATATTGTTCGGTTGCATGGTGTAGTAGTGTGTATGTTATACTACATATATTGCATGCATATACATAGTGTACATATGGTTTTCTGCATGGGTTTTAAGTTTTGGCCGAAGAGCAAATTGGCGGCAACATCAGTGGACGTTTATGATGAGTAAACGTCCATGTCAATGGACGCCAACACTAAAGTAGACAGCCATGTATGCGGACGTTTACTTCTCTGAATTTCTGTGCGCAGCAGATCCAGAAATCCCGGATTGGTCTTGCTCACCGATTGGGGAGACGTCTCCAACGGCTCTCCCATCACCAGTGCGTGAAACCCCAAGGCCCCAGCTTATAAAACACACTCCTTGTGACTGAAAGAGCTCTCTTGGCTCTTTGCAAAAGGGAAACCCTAACTGTGAGAGAACAAGAGAAAACTTGATCTTTGTGGGCTTTGATCCGGAAATTGGAGGCTTCTTCCAGTGTTCTACCACGACTAGGAGGGAGTCTGGACCTAGAGGAAGGCTTCTCCAACGACTGGTTGCAGCTTACATCAACCTAGAACCCGGAGCAAGAGGATTGTGGAGGCTTCTTGGCACTGCCCAAGGAGAGCTTCCTCAGCCATTTAGATCCCCTTGGAGATTTTTATTAAGGCAAGTAACCCATACCCATTGTCCATGTGTATGTCTAGTAGGTCTTAGGTATTTTCTGAGATTTATTTCGTGTCCTGGAACCCCTACTTTCACCCATCTTTGAAGTTCAGTCTGTGTTCTGCACAGACAGGAACTTAACGGCAAGATCTCTTGCCGTTAAGATCTTCATTTGGCGACAGACGATGATGCCGTTAACCTCTGTGAACGGTCAGCCTTTGCCATTTAGTTCTTCAGGACAGAACAGTGAGCTGTTCTCCCTTCTATATGATTATTTTACGGATTTCCTTCGCATGAGGATATATTGTAAACTTTATACGTTATGTAAAATAGATAATGGAATGTGTTGTGAGATTTTTATGCATGTCTGTAATTAGTATAAATTGTTAGATTTATGTGAAAGAAGCACTTTGGATGAGGTCTTGAATGTGATAGATTTCTGTTCATATGATCTATGCGAAATTTCAGTGCCATAAAATTTTTGGGTGATGTGTCAGCCCTGGTTCTGAAAATCTGGGATTTTCCCATGACCATGCTATTTGTTATAATTTCTGTATAAAAAAAATAGGGAGCATATGTAGGTTGTTTTAAAATTCCAGTAAATGGTATGTTGCATAATAAATTTGGGAAAAATTTCTGTGATGGTGTGAATATTGGACACAGGTTTGTGAACTGTTAGTTTCGACCATGACATTGTGATTTTATGATAAATTGATTTATGAATAGCATGTGATTGAGTATTTTATTTTCTGTAAATTCAATACAGCTCAGAAAAATGTGAGAATTTGCATGTGTGATCTGAAACCTGCAAACAGCATGTGGTTAAATTTTTGTATGAATGGGCAACAGTAGATGATATTGTGACATTTTCATGTAAAAGTGAGTTATTAAAGCATGCTTGTTGTGATTATGATCGTTAATGAATTTCCAACATGATTAGTGCAGATTCCTAAGTGTTAATTCTGTTAACAGTAGTATCATGTTAGGGAAAATTGAACCATGTGCATGAGTGCGAAAATGGAAATGGTGTGTTAACTGTGTAAAATTGTGCGTGTGTTAAATCGGAAAATGTGTAAATTGTGCCGTGTGTGACACTGCTTCCATAGAGGGCTGTGGAACTGTACCATGGAAAAGTCCCCACGGGAAGGTTCAATGTGTTAAATCCTAAGGGCATTAGGATGAAATCCTGGAGGTGGACAAGTACCACTGGTTAGGGTGGAGATTACTTCTCCCGATCTGCGCAGTACCAAGAGCCGTCACTGTGTTGCCTAGGTGACGTCTATGTGTTATGTGTTAGGTGAATGTGTCCTTCTAGTGGTGGTTTGGACTATGTGTCACGGCATCTAAATGTGAACAATGTGAATGTGTATATGTGAAATTATGTAGTGTGAACATGTGAATGTGTAATGTGTAAGTGAACATGTGAACGTGTAAATGTGTAAACATGTGAAACCAATGTGTTAGAATGTGAAATTGTGATTTATGATATGATAATGTTAGATTCATGTCAAAACAGCAAACTTAATGTGTTTATAATGGTGATTTACATGTGAAAAAGTATGTAGAATCCATGTTAGGAGCATTTCCTTCTTATGTGTGAAAATCCCATGCTTAATTTGCTATCATATTGTAGCTTAAATGTAAATGTATCTCTCATGTGGATAGATAAGTAGAAAGCATGCGGTAGGTATTTTATTTTGGAATAACATAAACCATGTATCTTGTGTTACGAAATTGGTAGAAATATCATGATCGATTGTTTTCTTAACATTGTTCAACCATGCTATATGTTTTGAGTTGATGCAATTGAATGTAAGGCTTGCATGTGATGTATGCATGTATGATGTGTATGGAGTTTACTTGCTGAGTCTTTTAGACTCACTCTTGCTTCGGCGTACAGGTTTAGCAGGTGACCCTACTTCCTTGGAGGAGACCGTTGAGAGTGACTCCGAGCGAGGATAGTAGAGTGTTGTGGAGTCACCATCATTGTACTTTCACTTTCATAGTATGTAATTGAGACTTATGTAATTGAAGCTTATGTAATTTGTGGACGAACAATGTAATTTGAATTTTGTATTTCATTATGTGGACTTAGTTCCTTAAATTGCTATATGGATCCTGTATGTTTAATGTGGATGATGAAATGAAAAGACAATAGTTATTTTACTTCCGCTACTCTGTATTCATATTTGTGTACATCTCAATCATGTGTGTTAGTGCTTGGGTAAATGTCCCACTGTGACGAGACTCACTATACCGACGTGGATTGGTATAATCGTACCGGTATAAGGAGGGTCGCCGCACCATCACCTTCTTCACCAGAAAACCTGCGGGCTTAATGGGCTGAGAACTAAGGCCTACAATGCCCACGCAAGGCACAAAGGCCACAAACAAGGCTCTATGACCCCACATTGGTCATGAGCACCACACACACAACCCGTCAAACCGAATCCGAACGATCACGCTGTTACAATAATATCACCTAAAAAGGAATGTCGTCCTCGACATTCAGAAACAAACCACGGTAGGCCGAACTATCACCTAAAAAGAAATAAAGCTAGTCACAACAAAAGGATACACTTTCTCTGCGCTTGCCTTTCAAATCATTCAGTGCTGACTGATTCACTCTGTTCATTTTTGCACCGGTTCTGCTTCCCTTTCTCTTTAATTCATTTCACAACTCCTCTACTTAATTGCCAATCTGACTTTCTTTACCTTTCAACTGTAGGCGATTCTACCTTTCTGTTGGCGCTTTATCTCTTTGGACTCAACCTGCTTCCACATTTTTCTGGTTGTGTTTGCAACATTCCTTTCTGTGCCTCTTCACTTACTTAAAACTCTTTACCCCCTTAAGTGCTCTGCCATATTAAACCATCTTCAAATTTCTGATTTCTTAGTGCTATTCCATTATCGGCCTATCACTGCCAACTGTTACTCCGTCTTACCTCTGCTCACATTCTCAACTGTCAGTCCCTTGAAGAAAAATCAAAATACTATTTCTGAATTTCCTGCCTCTGTATTTCAATCTGATTATACCACTTTAAATTCATATCTTTCTAAGAACCACTGCCTCTTTAATTAGCTCTGCAAAAACCTCAAATTCCTTTTCCAAACAATTAAGCTTTTAATGACCTGGGAGCCTTGAATCTTCTATGCTTCCTCTGCGCCACTCTGTTTACATCAATTATTTACCAAAATGTTCTATAAATTTTGCCTTCATTATTTCCTTTAATTCTATTTATTTCCATTACTACTCTGACTCTAACTGAGCTGACTTTACTTACTTATCGAACCATCTTACCCAATTAATTACCACAGAAAGAAAATACCTGAATTCTTGAGCTACTTTCTTTAGTGCTTCAATTCTATCTGTGCCACACTAAATTCTAAATCTTGACATACTTCTACTGACATGTTTTTACTCTTTACATATTTTCCTTACTTCAAATAATATTCTCTAATAGACTTAGCAAATCAATCAAATCCATAATCCTTCAAAATATTTATTCTCATTACTGTGACACTGTACTTTCTTATCGGGAAACAAAACTGCTCAACTAACTCTGCACATATTCTGCCTTCAACTTTACCAAACTCTTTCTCAATCAGATGCCATCTAACCCAAAATTCTTTACTGCTTATTTGGTCACACTTTTTCTTTCTATATTTTACAATCTATTGACTTTACAAATTCCCATTTCCAAACATTTCCTACTCTTTCTGTTCTATTTTGCCATACTTTAATCTGCTCAGTATTCTTTAACTGATTTGCTGTAACTTCTACATCAAACTCTGGAAATACCTTTATAACAAAACTCCTCTGTTCATTTGAATCACTTACTATACATTTCTACGTAAACTCTTACTGCACATTTCATCATTCCATAATCTGCCACATTCTTTCTTCCTCTAATCAATAACACTGAGCTTTAACTTTATTGACAACCATATTGAATATAATACTATCTTTGCAAAGGCTTTCCTTAAATTATTCCATTATCTGGCTAATCTCACTGGACCACTTACACTGTAACTTTTCTGAACATACAATATCCTTTCACTGAAACATTGCCAAAACCAGAATTCAAATACCTATTTCTTTTAAGTACAATAATCTGCTGTGCTTGATTCGTCTGTTTCACACCACTACTTTACAATCTCAACGTCTACTTTTCCAATTACCATATAATAACTACCTTATTCTTAAGTACTGAAAATATCACTGTTACATCATACTCATTAATATCCCTTTCATTCAAACCTTTACTTTAGTTCTTTCACAATCTGCCTTTTTGTTCCACTCAACCTGACATTCCCTTATCAACTTCTTAACTAACTCGCCTCTCTTTTTCATCATACTGTCCACAACTGCTAAATATTACTGATCTAATCTTTAACAGTGCAATTCTTTAACAAATACTTCTGTTGAATTTTTACAAACTGCCACTTGCCAATTGAATATCTTTCCTTCGAAATTCTCAGAAAACTTAACTAAATATTGCTCTCCCTTTACTCTCTCTATTTCCAACTGTGCACCTCTGCACACACTTATATTAAGCTTTATATCAAACTTCCTATTACCCTCATTACTTATAACAACATTACTCTCAAACTTTCTATTACAACCATTTCTGATCACAAAAACACATTTAACTCTACTGTCGCAAATCACTGCTCCTCTATTTACTAATACCTTATCTGAAGTTGATCTGTCTTACCCAATCATTCCAAATCTTCCATATCACTAGCCACATTATCATCTAAACTACTTCTTAACACTTAGTGACACAAATCTCAAACATATCAATTATCTCTGCTAAATTTCTCAATCGTAATCCTTACATTTACCAATCTTTAACACACATTATTCTACATTACAACACTATTTCCGCTGTAACTCTATTACACAATTATCTCTGCAATAATTGTCTCTTACACATATTTACAACCGTTACCTTATACCTATCTCCGTTGATTCTTTACATTTCTAAAATACCTTCATCACACTAAATCATACCCTTCTCATAACATAACTCTATTTTTAATGAATATTACAACTGAACTTACCAATTCTCTCAATTGTCCACAGCTAAAAACCTCTACACAATCATATCTTTCTGCAACAAACCAACTTACTACACAACTTGATAAGCCATACCACTATTAACTACACCTTTTTTTCATCTACCACTAGAAACTGCCAATCTGACAAACATAGGCACATAATTCACATGCCAAAAACTCATGTGAAAACCACACTAAAAATCACACAAAACCGCAGACTTACTACCAACAGTGAACATTAACCATGTCTTGGGACATTGCAACTTTAATGTCTTTTCATATTCTAACTAGACAATGCTCTGATACCAACTGTAGCGACCCTGGATATTTATGCCCATAAGGCTCCATATCCATACCCGCCTCCCGTAAACAGACCGAAGTCTCGCCAGGGATAACTTGCACAAGTGTCCAGTAAGAATATAAAAGATAACCACAAGAATATAAGACACAAGAAAGTACATGTTCTTATATTCATTCACAACACATTACACTGTCCCGATACATTATTACATGTCCAAGAGAAAAGTACAACTACTTCGGGCATACCACGAGGGAGCAAAGCTCATACAACGCTAACTACGACTCAACTGCTGGTGGTACAAGTCTGCCACAAACGCCACTGCGAGCCAACACACGGCTAGCACTTGAAGAGAACTGTAAGAGAGTGAGCCTCAACAAGTCACAAGCTTAGTAGGGACCTCCCAAAAACACAACTGAAAACTGAAGAGACCTCAACCACAAAGGGTCTCACTGGCAACACCGACAGCCAAATCATAACATAATCGCATTAAACATAATTAAATTGTAATTAAATAAAACTCACTATCTAACACAATTTACAGAAACTAAAGAAAACAATAGGACTAGTACAGAAACACCAGTCCACAACAAGAACAGCAATGCCTAGGCCACAAGCCTCACAGGTGAACCACAAGCACAAGGGTAACAAGACTGCCAACAAGGAGCTAGTCCACTATACCCTAAAACAACGAACACCCTGGAAGACTACCCTCAAAAGGATACAACACAATAAGTGGAAGGTCCTACAACACGACCTCCACGGAGCACAACTCCACCTCAACACCTGAAAAGGTTGGTACACGGCGTACCACAACAAATGGCTACCCACAAAGGGTACATGTACCTACCACCACAAAACCACAACACACAGAATCTCAACACAACTGTGCCTCAAACAAGGCACACCACATCGAGTCAAACTGTAACTGGTGAGTCACCACTCACAAGCCGCAAGCACGGGCAAAGCACGAGTCGGAAAGGAACAACGCCACCACATGGGAACAGACTACTGGTTCATGACACCAGTATCCAACCCGGACAACACAGCACAAGAACAACCTCTCAGTCTCGCAGTCAAGGATGAAAGGTCCAACTGCCGCTCCACAACCACATAGTAAAGCCAAAGAACAGTGAAGGCCAACCAACACCACACCTGCAGACCACACACAACTGTAGGCCCATGCCTGGCACCTTTAGAGACTCTGGCATGAGCTCCCTAAAGTGAGACACTGGAAACACAGGACTAGCTGGGGACCAGTACGTCTACTGGTGTCTGTAATCACGGGATTGTGCTCCCTTTTCTTGATGAAAATATGAATATGGGGATTGGAAATTTACCGTGATCGCCACCAATGCAGTCGCCTCTGGATGTTCAGATGGAGGGCTGACTACGTTGGAAAGGGAAAAGCAAAGAGGAGGCGTACCTGTAATGCGACACAGAGGTCGTCGCTATGCTTTGGTCTAAACGCGACGTAGACGGCGACGCCTTCTTTATCGCGACAAGACCCTAGTCGCCTTCCTCTTCAATGGATGGAAACGTGGGTTCTTTGTCTTCCTGCTCCTCAGCCGGCCGAGGGGCAAGAGCCTCACCTTGCTCTGACCTTCAAACACCTGCCAAAGTGATTTAAACAAAATAAACACCCATTAGAATTCGTGTGTATGAGATCTATTCAATGAAAAGCGTGAAAACATGAACTATAATGGAGGGAACTCACGAGATTGGGGCTTTTAACCCCTGTGGGTGTTAAGTTTGGGTGTGTGTGTCGTGATCTAATGTTAATCTATGAAGAAGACAAGACTATGCATGCAAGAATTGAATGAAATAAAGAGAAGAAGGGAAGAGGAATTGTGTAGCCGATGGGAAAACGCCCTGGGGGGCTCTTCTGAGTCGTCTGGGGGAGAAGCTCTCTTCGTGGAAGATGAAGCTCTCTGGAAGAGGAAGAAGCAGACTCTGACCTTTTTCAAAAAGATGCAGAGACGAGGTACTTATAGGTGATTATTCCCAACTCGGGTCTGAGAGGAATAATGGGAAAGAGTCCGAGTTTGGGTATGTATGGCTGCGTATGGGCAATTGAAACTTGGAAAGGGACATGTTAGGAAGGTCTCCTCCGAATTTGAAAGGATTTGGACGTGATTTGGACGTCCAAAACAAGCAATATCCATCTTTGGCATGTGTCCAAGTTGGCCTCGGAAAGGGTTTCCTGTCTAAGGTCCTGAAAGCGACAGCCTTCTGGTCGCCTTCCTGAATGCGACGCCTCGATACGTCGCCTTCCTCATATGGAAGGTGACTTAAGTCAATTTTGTGATTTTCCAAGGATTTAGAATATAGATTTATGATCGCGACATGGGGGATGTCATTTTCAGGAACGCGACATAGGGCCTGTAGCCTTCAGGACTTTTCTGCATTTTTGGGCCATGCAATGCGTCCAGCTTCCATGCGCAGCGTGCGGAATTATATCGGACTCCTAACTCAGAGAGCTATAGTGAGAGAGATTGATTGGACCAGGGAGGGACCTCCAGGGCGATGAACTAATGGAAATGATGTCATGATCGGAGAAAGCCAGCTTGACGATGATGAGCCAACGTGGGGCGTCAATGATACGACAAGGGATTTTGCTCGACTTATGGGTCAGAAATGGGTGTCTACAGTGTCCGTACCCCCAACCAGGAGCGCGCTACAAGCGACCGCACACCCACAAACACGAGTCGCTGCCCATAGTCATCTTTCCCTCTGCCGGACGTACAACTCAAACACAAGAGTGAGGGTGTCCAGGAAGACGACACAGACCTCGACGGTACACACAGTATTAAGACAAACCCCGAGCACAACAAACACAACGTTCCTGGCTCACAAAGAACCTGAGGTACCTGACTAGAGAGGCATTCCGGAATAGGCGCCAGACCACCATACTCGGTAAACACACAAATCACGCTGGTCATTAAACATAATCATAAAACTTATACCATGGTACATATACCTTAATTAGCTCGTCACGGGTCACCACGTGACCTCTAAGCAACCATACACTTATACAGTCATGAATCACATACATACATAATAATCTTGTCTGTCATTGGTCATCTCATGACCTCCATAGCAACACTAAACCACCATGCACATTAACCACATAATTAGCGTAATAACACAATTTACTTAATTTACTAACTAAACATAATCCAAATCAATAAGCCTATAACATGCTTTACTAACATAAACCATCTCAGAATAACTTAAAACAACCTTAAATAGCCGAGGCTAGGTGTAAGACCCTCGAATTTCCGTCGTATTTTTCGTATTTATGTGTGTATATCGTGTTGAGCATGTATGTACGTACTTACGTGGATATTAAAATAGTATGATTTACGTGTGCATGTGTTTATAATAAGATGTAAATAATGCATGTATTAATTGGTGATAGAGTGTGTACAATACTATACACATATTGCATGTATATATGCATCAAGTGCATGGTTTTCTGCATATTTTAGATTTCTGCCCGAAGGCCTAATTGGCGTCAATACCCTAGCCGTTTACATGGTGTTAGCGTCAACACCATGGACGCCAATACTAATCCTAGCGTCCAGCGATCTTGACGCCAACTTGTCTGACCTGCATGCGTTGCAGAGCCAGAAAACCCGGGAGCAAGGCATGGCCACCATTGGGGGATGTCCCCCAACGGCTCTAAGGCTGTCAAATCGGCATGGTGAGTGGGTGAGGCTCTCTCTTACATCCTGAACCCGAAATTGGCTCCTCCCACTTCTCCCTTCACCTTGTGAGAGGAGGAAAAGAGGAGAGGAAACCCTAGAGAGCTTTCTGTGAGAAAACTCAGAGTTTGGAGACTTTGATCCGGCTTCCTGGAGCTTGATCCGCCGACTTCCCCGACAAGGAGGTAGCTGATATGAAGGGCAAGGCCTCCCCGTCTTGCTTTGCTGAGGAGATCATCCAGGAGCCCGGAGGAAGGCGTTTTTGGAGGTGTTTCTGCAACTTCTTGGGACTGCCCAAGGAGAGCTTCTCCAAGCCCTAGATCCTTTGGTGTGATTTTCTAAAGGCAAGTAACCTATCCTTGGTGTCCCCGTATGAGTCTAGGTAGGTTTTGTGATTTTTATGAAATTTTCCTCGAGTCCTAGACCCTCCATTTCACCCTAATTTTAGAGCTCGGGTCTGTGTTTCTGCACAGACCTGAGTAAACGGCAAGATCCTTGGACGCCTGTGATGATCTTGGCGTCCATCGATCATGCCGCTGACTCTGAGTCAGCGGCCAGAGACCGCCGCCTAGTTCCTCAGGACAGAACAGCCCCTCTTATACATTTAATTTCGGTATGTTTATGCGTTGAGGATATATGGTATTCCTATAAGCTATGTATGTGGTACATTGTGGTTGTGGATGTATGTGAGTTGTGTAGGTGAATGTGGCTAATGATGTCTTGTAAGCATGTGAGAATAACTTGTCGATCATCTTGCAAAATCCATGATTCATGATTTAGATTAATGTGAATATCTTGATTTCGGTCTATTCATGAAGAGTTGTGGGACATGTATGTGTGTTCTGAAATTTTGGAAATAATGCATGCTTGTGAAATTGCTAATAAGTCGGTTCGGTAATATGAAAGCATGTAAAAATGGTTGTGGTAAACGATTTATAGATGTATGAATTAGGGAATTTTGTACTCTAAATTCATGTGTATGCATTGGTAGTTTATGTTTGAACAGCAAGTGATAAGTTACATGATGTGTGAATTCCATGTTGATGTAAAACGTGAATAACATGCTAATTAGGTGTTTGATTTTCTGTAAATCCTATTTAGCTCAGAAAAATCTGAAAAATTGAGGGTATGATCATGAGCCCGAAAACAGCCTGTGGTTAAATTTTCAGACCATTTGGACCCGTAAATAGAGAGTTATGAGTTTTCATGTGAAATGTGAATAATTCGTACATATGATCGCAATGCGATTAGATTTTGTTTAAATCAGCATGATGTGGATGTTTACTGTGTGTTAAAGCCTGGAACTCTGTAGTACCATGTTAGTAAAAACAGAGAAGTTCATGTGAGTGAGGAAGTGAATGTGATGGGAAGTGTAAAGTGTGAAAACCACGTGTAAAACGCTAATTGTGTAAAAGTGTAAATTGTGCCAATGTGATACTGCTTCCGAGAAGGCAGTGGAGCTGTATCAGGGAAAAGTCCCCCTGAGAAAGTTCACTGTGTTAAGTGACCCTAAGGGCATTAGGGGGAAATCCTGGAGGTGGACAAGTACCACTGGTTAGGGTGGAGACTTGTTCTCCCGGTCTGCGCAGTCCAAGAGTCACCATTTCATTGCCTAGATGGTGTCTATGTGTTATGTGATGTGAATGTGTCCTTCTTTGGTGGTTTGGACTATGTGTCACGGCACTAAAATATGTGTGAAGTGTAATGTGTAAAGCGTATGTGACCATGTGTAAATGTGAAAGTGACATGTGAATGTGTATGTGTAAAGTGAAACCATGTGAAAAGAGGAAATTGTGAAAAAGGAAAATGTGAAAATCTAGATGTGTAATGTGTTATTGAAACCATGTGAGGCTAAATCTGAAACCATGTGAATTCAGAAAACGCATGTTAGCAATTCCATGTTTATGTGTGCAAAGTGTTTAGAATCCATGATTAGGAACAATTAATGAGTATGTGTGCAAAGTGGCATGATGGATGGTTCATGTGTTATGTTCTAAGCCGCATTGTAGCTTTCATGTGTAGGTTATAGTCTTTGAACCATGTGAAATCAGCAACCTGAAGCATGTGAAAAAGTTATGTAGGTACTTAAGAACATGTGGAATCCATGCTAACTATGTTCCCCGTTCATATATGTAAATTGTCCATGTGGATAACTCTCATGTTTGGTTCTTTATAAGGTTAAGGTTCATAAGTGAATGGATTAGAGACCATGTGATAGGTGAATGTTATATTTTGAAATATGAAAGCATGTGTTATGTGAAAAATTGTAGAACCTTCATGATAGGTTGAAACTTAAATGGACTAGCATGCTATGTGTTGCTAATTGTATGTGCATGTGGAAATCACTAGGACTTGTACGTGTATGTCATGCATAGTGTTACTTGCTGAGTCTTTAAGACTCACTCTTGCTTCGGCGTACAGGTTTAGACGGTGACGAGACCTTCGTGGAGGAGACAGTGGAGACAGACTCCGAGCGCGGAGTTTAGCTTGTGGAGCCGTGCATCCCTTTTGTTGTGATCTTCATAGTATGTGAAATTCAAACATTGTATTAGAACTATCATGAAAAGAATGTAATATGTGGACATTTTGTATTTAAATTTCAGCAACTTAATTTATGAGAACTTTAGTTCTTTTTGCAAATTGTAAACTGCATGTATGTTTAATGTGGACGATGAATGAATGGAGATAGTTCTCTTTTACTTCCGCTACTCTGTTATTTATATTCGCGTGTATCTCAGCTGTTTGTATCGTTGGGTAAATGTCCCACTGTGACTGGCAGCACTCGCTATACCGACGTGGGTTGGTATAACCGTACCGGTATAATGAGGGCCGTCACACTAGGTCCACATAGGACCATCATAGCCTAGCCACAACAACCACACCTCGGATGTTGAAATGTGACGGACACAGACGTCGCCTTCAGAAATGCAACGACCTCAATGGTCACGATTCCAAACTTAACACGACAGGGCCCAGCGTCGCGACTAGAACGCGACGGCCCGATACATCGCCTTCAGGCCAAACGGTCAAACTCAACAGTCGAAGTGAAAATCGCGACATGACGATATGTCGTGATAAAGACCGGTACACAAAATCACGATGGACCACACCGACGCGTTTAACAAGAACGCGACAGGTCAAGTGGTTGTGTTCAGACCAGTTGGTCCAACTCAATCGGAACACTATAGAAAATCTTTTATTAAGGGTAGAATATTTTAAGGTACAAACCATTCCACGGGTGAGAGAGCTCCTCACCGTCGGCATTCACTAGCTTATACGCATTCCCAGGGTACGCTTCCTTAACAACGTACGGACCTTCCCAATTATCTTGTAATTTTGATCTAGGACCTACATGTTTTATGAAAATTTGCTTCAAAACCATGTCCCCTTCTTGAAATTTTCGTTCAATCACTTTCTTTTGAAAAGATATTGGGAGTCTATTTGGATATGAAAGCACATGATCGGCCGCGGCTAGACGCCGCTCGTCTAGGAGTTCCAGCTGTGTAAGTAATGCCTCTCGATGTTCATTGAGATTGAGTTCTTTGTCCAGCTGTACCCTTAGCGAAGGAATGAGTATCTCATGTGGACATACCGCCTCCATCCCGTAAGTGGGTGAAAAGGTAGTTTGCCATGTGGGCGTGCGGACGGAGGTACGGTAGGCCCATAGAGCCTCAATCAATTTCTCAGGCCAATTAGCAAATTTATGAGACTCACAAATTTTCTTTAAAATTTTCAAAAGTGTTTTGTTTGTGGCTTCGGCTTGACCGTTGCCCCGTGGATAGCACAAAGATGAATGATGCAGAGAAATGTTGAATTTCTTACACAAGTCCTGAAGCTCTTGAGATATGAACTGGGGTCCGTTGTCGGTGACGATGCCGCTTGCCCTCCAAACTGCGAGATGATGTTCTTCATGATAAACCGGCATACAGTTGATCCTTTGATTTCTGCAAATGCTTCTGCTTCGACCCACTTGGTGAAGTACTCAGTGGCAGTGATGATGAATGATTTCTGTTTGACTTGAGCATTGGGATCACCAAGAGGTCCAATGATATCAAAGTCCCACATGGAAAATGGCCAAGGGGAAGATAGTGGATGTAAGGGGGAATATGGAGCATGGATCTTATCGTCATGAAGCTGGCATTTGACGCACCTACGAACGTAGATGGCACAATCTTCTTCTAAGGTTGGCCAATAATAGCCCTACCTAAGGATTTTCTTATCTAGCATCTGACTATTCACATGCCCTCCACACTCACTGGAGTGGGCTCCTTCCACCACCTTCCAGGCTTCTTCGTCAGGCAAGCATCTGAGGAGCATCCCGTTTAGAGCGCGTCTATACAACACTTCTCCAACAATGGTATATCTTAGCGCCACTCTACGGATGGCTCTCCTATCTTCAGACTCAGCTTCTTATGGGAAGGTACCGTCTTTGCAATATTACTCAATCTCGTGGTACCATGGCCTTTCTTCTTCCATCATTTCTCCTAGCTCCATGAGCATAACTTATTTCGCTTCTCTTTTCTCTGCCTTGACAACTAAAGAATTCCTGAGGTTGTCGAACCAAGGGTCCTGAATGGATGGTGCTTCTAACCTCTGGACAACGATAGTCTCAGCGCTGCGGCTGAGAGGGAAGGAGAGAGATGAGGCCAGAGACGCCAGGGCATCCGCCAAGATATTTTGAGAGCGAGGAGTGTGAATGTAGATAAGCTTGTGGAATTGATTGGCTAGGAGTGTGACCAAATCTTGATAAGGCTTGAGTTTAGGGTCACGAGTGCGGTAAGTAGAAAGGACCTACCGAAGGATGAGTTGAGAATCTCCTATGATCTTGAGTTGACGCGCGCCTAAGAGATAAACATGTTTGAGACCGGCTAGGAGAGCCTCATACTCAGAAATGTTGTTGGTGGTAGGGAATTGGAGTTGATACTCCAATGGAATGGTGATTCCTTCTGGGGTGAGCAGAACATCACCTATGCCTCGTCCCCTAGAATTGAGAGCTTCATCGAAATGGAGCGACCAGAAGGAATAGCGAGAAATGAGTGACAGGTTTTCATCAGGGAAATCTTCTTGGACCGTTTCACTATGAGGAAGAGGAAGGTGAGCAAGGTGCTCAGCAATGGCATATCTTTTTATAGCCTTTTGGACTACAAAGGTGATATCGAACCAGGACAAGAAGCTCTGCCAACGTGCTAATCTGTTGGCTAGGACTGGCTTCTCTAGGAGATACCTAATAGGATCCATTCTAGAAATCAAGCTCACCTGATGGGCTAGGAAATAGTGCTTCAATTTCTGCACTACCCACACTAGCGCTGCATATGTTTTCTCCATTGTGGTGAGCTTGAGTTCGGTGGGATTGAAAAGCCTAGATAGGTAATATACTGCCCTTTCTTTGTCAGAATCATCGTGTTGTGCAAGGACAGCTCCTAGGAATCCTTAATAGTCGACAGATATAGGATGAGGGGTTTTCTTAGGATAGGCACCTGCAGCACGGCGGATTCATAAGGTAACTCTTGAGTTCATCAAAGGCTTCTTGGCATTTATCATTCCATTGAATTTGACTCCTCCTTTTAGTAGTTCATAGAAGGGATGACACCTTTGAGAATGCTAAGATATAAATCTCCTTATGAACTATAGTTGACCTATCAATCCTTGAAGCTCAGATATATTCTTAGGAGGAGGCATCTCATTTATTGCCTTGGCCTTGTTCGGGTCTATTTGAATCCCCCACTTGCTGACTAGGAATCCTAATAGCTTGCTTGAGGAAATCCCAAATACGCACTTCTTCGGATTCATCTTCAATTGGTACTCTCATGTGCGTTGAAACACTTTGGCAAGCATGGAGGAATGCTCTCTTCGAGTCCTAGACTTCACCACAATATCATCTACGTAAACCTCAACATGAATATGAATCATAGTGGAAGATTGCTAACATTGCCCTTTGATAAGTGGCGCCGGCTTTCTTCAATCCAAACGGCATAACCACATAGCAATAAGTTCCCCAGGGTGTGGTGAAAGAGGTTCTCTCTTGGTCCTCCAGGGCTAGACAAATCTGATTATAGTATGAATAACCATCCATGAATGAGAGACTTTCGAACCCAGCGGTGTTATCAATTAGAACGTCCAAGTGAGGTAATGAGAAATCATCTTTTGGACATGCTCTATTTAAGTCCCGGAAGTCAATGCAAATTCGTACTCTTCCGTCCTTCTTCATGACCGGGACTATGTTGGCCACCCACAGAGAATAGAGGACTACACGGATGAACTTAGCCTTGTGTAGTTTGTCAATTTCCTCCTTCATTTTCAATGCAATATGGGGTGGAATCGTCTCAATTTTTGTTTAACGGCTATTGCCCCTGGCTTCAAGATCAACCTATGTTCCACCAACTTGGGGTCAATGCCGGGCATGTCATCATATGACCAGGCAAATGAGTCCTTGTACTCCCTCAGCATCTCTATAAGCTCCTCTTCTTCTTCGGGAGGGAGGTTGGAAGCTATAGTTAAGAGCCTGGGTTCTTCGTCCGTCCCAATGTTTACCTCTTTGGTGGGTTCATCCACTGCCGATGTGGGTTCATCAAATCTCCTCATGCCACTTGCATACATTTCGACAACATTCTCTATCTCACCTTCTTCTTCATCCACTGGGTCCTCATCATCCTAGATTTCATACACTCCAAATCCATCGTCTAGCCTCCCCTCTTCATGCTGAGCTTCTATGTTCAGAATGATCGCTTCTTGGACGAACTCTTCAACAGCTAGGAGAGCGCCACACCTTTGCACGAGATCTACTAGGTACCTACGGGGTATGCCACTACCCTTATTCTTCTTAGACGAGGACGAGGACTTGCTAGATCCTACCCTTGAGCCTAAACTAGAATTGATATTTATAGGGCACTCTGGAGAAGCATCCAGAGGTTTATTGGAAGGGAAAGGAAAGGGTGCGGCACAGCCGCGGGGTTCCTCCGATGGGTCTGGAGGTGGAGGCAGGCCACCTGAGCTCAGGGTGCCTGCAGCAGAGTCGGGGTGCAGGGGAACAGAAGGCCCCTCACCCAGGGAATCCATGATGATCATGTGGGTCGGTGAGCGGGGATCGCCGCTCCAGCAAGGAGGAAAGAAAAGGCGGAGATCGCCACGAGGAAGGAGGAGTGCACGAGTGACGGGGATCGCCGTCAAGAGCGGGGAGGCGCGTAGACGCTGATCGCCATCCGAGAGTTGAAAGCATGGGGTGACGGGGATTGCCGTCATAAGAGGGGGATTGCAGCGGGAATGAAAGCGGAGATTGGTGTTTGAACGGGAAGGACGAGGATCACCGTTAGAAGAAAGAGAGAGGAAAGACGGGCATTGTTGTCTGAAGAAAGGGAAGGAAAGACGGTGATTGCCGTCCGAAGAAAGGGAAGGAAAGATAGGGATCGCCATCCGATGAAAGGGAAGGAAAGACAGGGATCGCCGTCCGGTCGTCGGGGGAGGAAGGAAGGAGTGAAAAGTTTTTTTTTTGAAGTAAACATAGCATGCTGACCTAAGGAAGGAAACAAACTACCTCACATTGGGAGGCATCAGGAGAAGGAGATAACTGTGCCATTGAAAGAGAGGGCGAAGTGGGATGAAGAAGTGGTTAACGCTTCAAGAGTGTCAGACGAGAATTGAAGAACAAGGGGAGGAGAATGAGGGATGAAAGAAAATTTGAAATAATAATGAGAACATGGAGTATTCAGGGGGCCAGAAACACCTTGTCCAGAGCTCATCTACAGGGTTGTTGTTAAGGGTGTCAATGGGCCGGGCCTGGACCGGGCCTTGCTAGGCCCGGCCCAGGCCCGGTGTTCTAAAATTCGGCCGGGCCCGGCCCAGGCCCAGTTTTTTAAAAGCCGGTCCGGGCCCGGCCCAGGCCCGGAAAAGCCCGGCCCGACCCGAAAATATTATTTTTATTTATATAATATATCTACTCTAACTCATTTTACCATCAAATTTTTAGAAAATTTTGGACGGTTTTGTTATGTATCAGAAATGTTTAAAATTTTTTTAAAAGAAAAATTGGGTGCATAGCTTTAATTATAAAAGATTATATTTGGAGTAGATTTATTGTGGAAAAAATGAATATAATTCTCTTTTAAATATAAATTTATATTTAACACAATTAAATTTATATTTTCTGGGCCGGCCCGGGCCGGGCCTCACAAAGCCCAAGCCCGGCCTATTTTTTTCCGGGCCGGGCCGGGCCGGGCCAAAAACTTTTAGCGGGCTCATTTTTCTGGCCCAGCTCGGTTTAAAACCGGGCTGGGCTTCCGGGCCTCCGGGCCGGCCCGGCCCAATTGACACCCTTAGTTGTTGTTGATGTAAAACAGATCCAATTCTTCGAAATCCTTACCATTCCCAAGCAACTGTCGCTTGGAGGTGACTGCTGATGGTGGTTCTGCTGATTCTGCTATTGTCAGGGGCCTGGTGAAATCGCCATCCCAGAACAGACGACTGAGCGCTATTACCATGTCTTCCATGTGTGACCATTCTATGTCTGGATCTTCAGTCTTCTTCTTTTTGCTAGGCCGTATGGCCTCCAAAGCTTGATATGTGGACATGGGCGTCATGAGGCCTACCCCTACAACGATTGTCTTGTATCCTGGTTGTATAGGTCCTCTGACAAAGTGATAGTATAATGTCCAGGTGAGAGGTTCTCGTTCTGTCCTTGAAGTAGAGGAGTAGGTTGTCCATGGCCTGATCTCTTCCCTATACCCTAAGCCATGTCTTGTGATTTGCTTTGAGCTGGCGATAGCCTGCGTTCTCCCCTGGAGGTGAGCATCAAGACCCTTGCCTACCTGGTAGCCAATTTTAAACATGATATTCCAGCCCTTAGTGTCTGATGGTATGCCCCTTTTGACAGCCGCCACTGATGGAGACACTGTTTGACAACTAGAGGAGAAAGTGTAAACCCAGGGGAAATTCACATCAAGCACGGAAATAATGGGCTTGTTAGAGGGCCAGACTGCCGACATGATTTTCTCAATAGCTTCCACGGTGTGGGTGGTCGCTGCACTCTTGCCTTTGACAATGCATCCTTGGAATGGAAACTTCAGACATTGATGGGCTGTGGAGGGGACTGCCCCTAGTGCTTCAATCCAAGGCCGACCCAGAATAGCTTTGAAAGTTGGGTCGATATCAAGTACATAAAAGTCCACGGCCATCACAAGCGGGCCCAGTTCTGCTTGTAGGGAGACGACACTGTGGCAAGCCCGCCGAGAATTATCATAGGCTGCAATAGTAGTGGGAGTTGGCTGCAAGCGGCGCTCAGAAATGTTACACGATCGTAGAGTGCTGAGGGGACACACATTTATTGATGCCCCTGTGTCAACTAAGGCAGCGTCAACGGCCACCTTGTTTATAGTTAGTGTCACACATAGTGGCATATCTTCTAGCTTCGGGAGGAGCTAGCTCACTATCCGCGAAGGTAATTGTCGGTCCTCTGTTAACAATTAATAGGACCTATGGCAAATTTTCAGGGTTCATGTCTTCATTGACCATAACTCTTTGCAGAAATGTTCTTAAGGCATCTTGATGGGTCTGTAACCTCTTGATCAATTCAAGGATGGATATTTTTGCAGGGGTCTGGTCCAGGTGCTTCAGGATGTCATATTGGGTTCCTGGGACCAGATTTATCTTTTCGACATATTGTTGTTGTTGTTGGTTGCTGGAGTTGGAGTTGTGGGTCGGCCTATTATTCCAAGGTTGTTGAGGAGGTTGGTTGTAGGGTGGCCTACCTACCGGACCCTGGGGGGTTGTTGACAGCACCTACTTTCTCATTGGTTTGTACCCCTTCAGTGATAGGACCCTGTGGTTTCTTGGGGTAACGAGACTTTGGGGTTTCGAACATGGAATGAATGGGCGAGTCCTTGAGTTGGGTCTAAATGAAACAGACTCGGCTGTAGAGTTGGTGCATGGTGGTAATGTCATTCATGACAGAATGGATCAGTAGGTTGGGGTAGCATTAGCAATCAACAACTTAACTTTCTCCTCCTCAGGCATAGGGCAGCGGACCTTTGTAGCCAACGCACGCCACCTATCCACATAGACTGCGAATTCTTCATCAGCCTTCATCTTTTCGGCCACCAGGTCTACAAAAGAATACTCGGGTCTGACCCGATCTTAGAATTGCTGTAGAAATCTTTCTTGGACAATTTGAAAAATTTCGGCTTCCTCCGGGGGTAGAGAGTAGAACCATTCGTGGGACTATCCATCTAATGATTTCCTGAACAAGTACGCCATGAGGTGGCGGTCGTACTTGTGTGGAGCAGATTCATATACAAAGTCTTTAAGATGCACATAAGGGTCACCTACCCCAGAGTAGTACCTGTAGATGGGGAGCTCTGATTGGCGCGGAACCCAGAGGTGTTGAAAAGAAGGGAGGGGGATATCGGCGACCTTCCGGGGGTCCAATTGCCTTCGAAGGTCATGAAGTTCCCTTTTCATGAATGTCCACTCCGTGAGGAAGTCGGAAGGGGACGAGGCATGGTGAGTGGGAACAAGGGAGCGAGATTGCTCCAAAGAATAGGACCTCTCACGGGGAAAAGTGTTATGTTTGGTCTGATAAAATGAAGAAATTGGGGGAGATTTGGGCCGAACCTCCTGTTCCAGAACGTAACTGGGCTCTGAGAAGTGAATGGCCCGCGAACGAAGGGGAGTGGGATCCGCCATAGTTGAAGGTACATGTGGTGCAGAAGCAACAGGGCAGAGGTGGCCGCTTGCTGGGCAAAACTATGAGAGGGTGGAGATAGAGGGCGCTTGCCTTTGGCAGTGGCTAGAAATTCCCGAACTTGGGCCGAGATTAGGTGGGGAAGGAGTTGACTAAATTGCGCGTGTGGGTCATCTACCCCAGAAGGAGAAGGGGGGCGAGACCGATCATCCACGATGGTAGGGGGTTGGATCTGCCCCGTAAGGGTGGCTGCAGAAGGTTGGGCCAAATCCTCCAGAAGCCCAATGGGAAAAGAATCACCGGTGAGGACACGGAAGTGATCCATACCGAAAAGAGGATAATGATATAATACAATGGTTTGGGGAGACTGACTCGAAAAACCTAGACAATGATGCATACAGTACCCCTAAAGAATTAGGGGAGACGACATAACCACCAAACAACACCTAGACTCTAACACACAAGAATGGACAATAAGGTAAGAAGATGTGTATCAAACAAGCACTCAAGTTGACATGATTATTGTTAAGATTTTAGGGTTCACACTTAATCTTTAATGGATTAATTAATGAGGTTGCACTCGGCCAAATGGGACCCTAATAGGTAGGTACTCGAGTACTTCGGTGCAACTAAAGGGAGATACACAACTTACGCGTAGAACAACCTGAACTAAGGGTACGACGGGTACAACTAGCCGGAAACCGCAATGTACGTACGGCCACGGGCACTTACGGAGGCCCTCGGTAGCAGGCCCTGGTCAGCCCACGAGTGCTCGCGGGTGAGAGGGTCTCCACTACCAAGGAGGAAACCTAATCTACACGAAACAGTAGTGTATGCATGAGCCTATGTGCACCGGAGTGCATGCAAATTCTATCCTAAACTAACACATAGCAACTGACAGGTCTCTGCTGATGTCGCGATGACCAGATCCATCGCGACTGATGGTACGGCCGCGATAAGAACAGAGGGCAGAAACCACAGTTACATGCAAACAATGAACACACAGACTAACCTAAAGCGCAATACAATCATGGAAGGAAGTAAACAACAAAGGAAGACTCCCTAAACAGACAGAAACTGATGCATAGATGGAAAACAATAACATACAAAGCGTACCTAAAGTCGCATTCTCCACCTCCGACGCGACAGTGTCGCGACAGCCCGACCTGTCTCAATAAGGCCTGAAAACAAACAGTGAAAATAAAAGGAAAACCTGAGCCCTAGCAGGGTTCTAACAAAGAGAAACGTTGCTAAACATGACAAAGTAACATGAAGGAGACATAAGAACACTCTCGGAAAAAGAACAAGATGAAGGACAAGGGGGTGACGCGTACCTGTAGTCGCATCTGCCCTTATGGACGCGATGTAGTTGCGACCGTACGATGCGTCACGTCAATAATCGAGAGCAGAATAACACAGAAAACATAGGAATTATCCTAGCAGGATTCTACTTAAGCATATAAACACATCATCATGGCAAGCAAGCAAGCAAGGATGACGAAGCTAGCATTGAAGGTCCCACCGTGATTGCCAAAAGGTGTAATCACGGGGTTGCGCACCCCTCGAAACACACGACATGTTTAAGCTATTAAAAGCACAAATTAAGGAATGTGATCGCCACCTAAGAAGTTGCCCTAGATATGATTGAAACTAGGATAACGTGCTAGGAAAAGGACTGAGAACGGGGCACTTACTATTGTTGTGACGGTAAGACCCGTCATGATATGGTGGCTGTCGCGACGCCCAGAAAGGGCGCGTCCTTGATGTCGTGATGCAGGTGGCCGACACATTCTCTGCAATGCGGGAGAATGTTGGGCGGACCTTCTTCCTGCCCTCTAGTCGGCTAGAGAGCAAGAGCTCCTCGTCTATCCTTGCTTAGGTGCCTGCCAAAACAATGAAAACAACAAAAGAAACCCTGTTAGACCATATTTAAGAGTAGTATCTATAAAAAGGAAATGAAAAGGGAAGAGCATGGAGGGAACAAACCTGGGGGTGGTTTTTAAACCCCGTGAGTTGTATAAAAATGTGGGAAAGGAAGAGAAATATGTTCCTATCTAAAAGAAAATGATAACATGCATGAAGAGAGAAATGAGAAGAGGAAAGGAAGAAGGAGCCCCAATGGGGCGACTCCCTAGCGGTAGGATAAAGTCCTCAGTCGTGCAGAAGCCTTGGAAGAAGCAGGAAGCCGCCTCCTCAATCACCAAACTCATGTTTGAAGGAAAAGTCATGACTTGGTGAAGTGAATAATGAGGAAATGAGAGGAAATGGGTGAGCCACGAGCTAAGGGGAAGGTCTGAATGGATTTCGGAAGCACTTCATGGTAAGAATCGGGCTCCCCTCTCCTCTGGAAGGGTAGGGTCACTTATATAGAGAGGAGAGAGATTATCCCGTCCATAAGTGATAATGACCCAAAAAAGTGATAAAAGCCATGTAAATCTGGATGGGCAGAGTCCTAGGATGGTCCCAAGGAGAGATGGAACCTCAAAACACACATGGGGGTTGTGGGGGGTCGTTTGGATGATGATAAGGCCAATGGAGGATAAAGTGGAGGTGGTTGCAGAGGCTGTAGGATCGAATAGGTGGATGGATCAGATCTAGAAGGGGGGGTTGAATAGATCTAACACCAATTAATGCGGAAGCTAAAGCAATTCAAAATTACTTCGAATCAGAGATCAATTCAGACAAACAATTTACTGATCTGAAGTGTGGGTGTGTGTAGATTATGTGTGAAGCAATTAAACACTTAGTGTGAAAGCGAAATCCTATGCAAGCATCTAGCGTAGACAAGCAGATCAAACCATTGCACAAAGGATTTTTAGGTGGTTCGAAAATCACACCAGTGATTCCTACATCCACCCCTCACACAGTGAGGCTCCACTACTCAAAAGAGTACAACTCACACCGGAGCACGACGACACCAAACACCCTTGAGCACGACGGCTCAACAAACAACCTTGAGTTCAACGACTCACAAACTGAGCACGACGACTCAAACACAACCGGAGTACGACGACTCCAAATTAGTATGACGGCCCAAACCACACAGTGAGTACGAAGACTCACAAACCAGAGCTCGACGGCTCACAATACAAAAGCTAGATCAAAGACAACAGAAATCAGATCCTCTAGCAATGATCTGATTCAAGATAAATTGTACACAGAAATTGTGCAGAACTTCATGCACAAATCTCATAGACGAAAATAAGGAAGAACAAACTCAGAAGTGAGAGAAATGGATGTAGAATGAGTGTTCTTCGATGAAGATTTCTTGCAAAAGGTTGAATGAAGAGGCTTGAAGATGCTCCCTGTCAATTGGCGATGATTGCTTCAATAGCTTCTGAATCGCCAGAATTCCTCTTCAATGCTGTGCTTCTGTGGATCTGCTCCCTTGCTCGGCACTTCAAAGCCCTCTTAAGAGATTGGCCTTCACTCCTCCTTGTACTTTCTCTTGAAAAGATGGATCACAACTTCTGGAGATGAGCAAGAATTAGAGAGATCCCTTTTTGCCGCCAAAAAGTTTCTCTAGGAATTGCAAGAGCAGCACACCCTTGGGGGGCAAGGATTGGGGGTATTTATAGCCTATAAGTCCATGTGGACCCTTGGAGTGCGTGGGCACAAAAACCTAGGTCAAATCCCTTGATCCCCAAGCAGCCACGTGTCCAGAAAAATTCACATTTTTGAGTTTCAATCGAAGTGTGTCGACACCACAGGGCACTGTGCGACACTACAGACAATTGCTTCAGAACAGGCTTCTGGGACGGTGAACTAGTGTCGACACACAGGTGGACTGTGTCGACACCACTGGCAGACTATGTCGACACACAGGCAGATTGTGTCGACACCACTGGCTACTGCTTCAGAACAGGCTTCTGGGACAATGAACTAGTGTCGACACATAGGTGGACTGTGTCGACACCACTGTGACAAATTTGTGTAAACCTGAAAATATAAATTGTAAACCATTAATACAATATATTATCATTAAAATGTGAGATATTAAACATCAAAAACATGTTGTTTAAGCATTGTTGTGATGTGTAGAAAATGTATAACATGTTCAATTAGTCATCATTTTAATATGTACAAAATTACAAAATATCATCATCAAAACTCAAATTATGAGTGATGTTCATTGGTCATCATTAAAATACAACTTTAGAAAATTCTAAAACACACTCAACCCAACATCTCCCCCTTTTGATGATGACACAATTTATGTACAATCTCCTAATAGCCTGACTCCCTTGACTGCAATGACTCCCCTTGACCATATTCACCCTTTGAACAACTTTCTTCCATAAGAAACTTTCTCCCCCTTTAAAGAACTTTCTCCCCTTTTAAGGAACTTTCTCCCCCTTTTTGACATCATTAAAAGATAGATAAGAGAGAGAAGCAAAGAATGGTGGAGATCAAGAATTCCAGTTGTTGTGAAAATGAAAGTTCAGGAAGAATCAAAATAAGTGAGGCAAAGTTATATTTACATATGAGAGAAATTATTGTATTTTTTTTGTATTGTGCAATAAAGTTTAATCACAAAGACACACTCAACACAGAGTATAGCAAAATATAATGATTTGAATGTAGTTAAAATAATGATGCAAATGTGAAGTAAAGTGACCTATATGAGTGAGCAGAAGTATTTAACAAGGATGTTAGGAGCTTTAAATTGTAACACAATGTCGAATAATAGGTTGAAACTCAGTAAACATGAACTTTATTAAGGTCTTAAGCTTTTCTATCCTGACTTTTTGATTTTCTTTCAATTTTTTTTTAAACTGGGAAATAATACAAGAATAAATTAGTTAAATCTCACTTTTCAGTGCAAGAGATCACATTGATCAGATGCAAGACCTCCTGATTACTCAGTGGTTTAACTTTATTATCTTATACAGAGTTGAAAATTTTGATTTCCACTTTTTGACGCGAAACAAATCACTTTTAGGTGAAATGGCTTGGTTACTTAGTGGTTCAAGAATTTGCATTGCTCTGTTTGTATCTTTCCAGATTGTTGATCATTTTCTTTTGATGTTTTGCAGGAATATGTTTGCTTTGACTAGAAAAGTCATGACTACGAATTTAGAAAAATATTCTTAACATGTGGTAAAAATGAAGCTTAAACATGCACATGTTAAATAGTAAAGCCACTCATGTGCCTACAAGTATTTTGCAAGTTTTTTAAAGACATTCAGTATTAAGATTGCTTAACTTGAAATGATAATGAATCTTTGAAATTAAACTAAATGCACAATGAATTTAGTTTCAATGTCTTAATTCTCTCATAAGAAAATAGCACAATGACTCAAAAATTCTGATGAGTTTGGGGTTCAAGATAGACAAGTAAGGTCAAGGAATGTGACATGACTCCCCCTTTCATGTATCTCCCCCTCACAAGGTGAACATGAGGATTATTGAAGAAATAGGAATGGAATGAAGTGAAAATAGAATGAACAAGAATATTTTATTGAAAGACAAGACCCCCTCAACAATTGCATACAAGACTCTTGATACTTGGCGGAGACATATACTCACGCATAGTGAAAGTGTCCAGACAAGCCTGACTTGTCTTTCTTCAAATCACCATTTGATATACCAAGAATGCCAATGCAATGTGAGAGTGAGGAATTTATTTGCAAGAACATGAAGACTTTTATTTGCAAAAAGAGATAGAAGATATCAAGAATGTGGAAATTTGCATAAACCAAGCTCTCTTCTTAAAGATGAGAATTTGTTTTTGGAAGAGGCTTAGTGAAAATATCTGCAATTTATTTTTCAGTTTCAATGAAGTGAAGTTCAAAAGATTTTTTAGCGACCTCATCCCTTAGAAAATGGTGCCTTATTTCAATATGCTTTGTTCGTGAATGCTGAATTGGTTTTTAGACAAATTAATAGCACTAGTATTATCACACAAAATAGGAATACAACCAATTTGTGATTATAGTCTAGGAGCTGATGTTTCACCCAAAGAACTTGAGTGCCACAACAACCAGCCGCAACATATTCAGCCTCTGCAGTGGATAGAGCTACTGAATGTTCTTTTTAGAAGCCCATGAAATTAGGCATCCACCTAGATATAAACACAAGCCACTAGTACTTTTTCTATCAAGCTTACAACCAGCATAATCAGCATCACAGTAAGCAATTAAATCTAACTTGCAACCAGCAGGATACCAAATTCCAAGTTCACATGTTCCAACAAGATATTTAAAAATTCTTTTGACAGCTAACATGTGACTTTCTTTAGGATTAGCTTGAAATCTAGCACACTACACACACTATACTGAATACTGGTCTAGAGGTTGTGAGGTAAAGTAGAGAACCAATCATACCTCTGTAGGTCTTTGGATACTGACTTACCAATGAATCTTCCTCTAGTCTTACATTTATTGCCATTGGTGTGCTTGAATGCTTGAGGTGCTGAAAGTCAAACCTTTCAGAAGTTCTTTCACATATTTTGTTTGACTTATAAAATCCCTTCACTGGTTTGATATACCTGCAATCCCAAAAAGAATTGTAAGTCTCCCATCAAATCATTTCAAATTCAGTTTTCATGTGATCAGCAAATTCAGTACACAGTTCTTATTTGTAGATCCAAAAATTATGTCATCAACATAGATTTGGACAACAATGATTTGATTATTGACAATTCTTGTAAACAGGTTTGGTCTACATTACCTCTTGTGTAACCTTTATTCAACAAAAATGAGCTCAAACGTCATACCAAGCTCTTGGAGCTTGCTTAAGACCATAAAGAGCCTTATTGAGTTTGAAAACATGATCATGATATTTTTTATTTTCAAATCCGGGAGGTTGTTCTACAAAAACATTTTCTTTTGATGTATCCATTCAAGAAAGCACTTTTCACATCCATTTGATAAACTTTAAATTTCAGGGAAGATGCAAAAGCAAGAAATATTCTCACAGCTTCTAGTCTAGCTACAGGGGCATATGATTCTTCAAAATCAACTCCAAACTCCTGATTGTACCCCTTGGCAACTAGTCTAGCTTATTCCTAACAACTGTCCATTTTCATTCAATTTATTTCTGAACACCCATCTAGTACCAATAAAGATTGGTCACTAGGTCTAGGTACTAATTCCCACACTTGATTTCTGTCAAATTGATGAAGTTCATCATGCATTGCATTGATCCAATCCTCACTAGTTAGAGCTTCATCAATTGACTTGGGTTCAATTTGGGAAATTAGTCAGAAGGTCTTCATTTATTGCATTCAGAAAAGATGATCTAGTTCTAACTCTATCATGCACACTACCAACTACATTCTCAATTGGATGATCTCTTAAAATCTGTTTTCAGGAATTACCTCTTGGGATGCATTCAGTTCTGGAACAATATTACCTGAACCACTTGTGGTAGGTGATTGATTGTCCAGATTTTCAAATGGATCTTCATCCTCTTCAACAGTTGGTGAAGATTCGACAACGAAGCCATCCTCTTCATTATTTGAGGAACCCTGCAAGATGTAGAGTCATCAGTTTGATATGAGTTTTCATCAAAAACTACATGTGGAGATTCTTCCACAGTTTTATTCTTGAGAATGTAAACTCTATAAGCTCTAGAAATTTCTGAATAACTAAGAAAAATGGCTTCAAAACTTTTGGCATCAAATTATCAAGATTTTTCTTATTGTTGTTATGTACAAAACACTTGCAACCAAAGATTTTAAATAAGACAGAGTTGGCTTTTTGTTTTTCAAAAGTTCATAGGGGGTTTTCTGATTTTTGGTCTGACCAATGCTCTGTTCAAGATGTGATTTACTGTGTTCACAGCTTCAGCCCAGAAGGATTTGGGCAATTTACTTTCAAGAGCATAGATCTAGCCATTTCCACCAGAGTTCTATTCTTCCTTTCCACAACTCCATTTTGTTCTGGAGTTCTTGGAGAAGAGAATCTGTGAAAATGTTCAGTTCAGCACATAAATCAGAAAAAGCTTTGTTCTCAAATTCTCCCCCATGATCAGTCAAAATGGATTTGATTTTATGTGAAAACCCATTAAGGCAGTGGTGCAGAAATTCCTGAATTCTAAACAAGCATCACTTTTGTGAGATAGAAAGATGACCCAAGTGTATCTAGTAAAATCATCAATGATGACAAATCCATATCTTTTACCACTAAGACTAAGAATTCTTGTTGGCCCAAAAAGGTCCATATGAAGTAATTCTAGTGGCTTAGAAGTGAGTACATCATTGAAAATTTAAAAGATTTTCTAGTTTGTTTTCCTTGAGCACATATCCCACAAAGTTGATTCTCTACATTGGGAAGAGATTCAGGAAGTCCTTTAACCAGATTTAGCCTTAAGAGTTTATTTATTGTGTTGAAACTTGCATGACCAAGTCTTTTGTGCCATGTCCATGCAATTTCATTTTTATTTGCCACCAAACAAATGTTTTCAGAAAAGTTTTTATCAAGATTGATCATGTAGACATTGTTTTCTCTTTTGCCAAAGAATTTTTTTTTCAGTTGAAGAATCAATTATTTTGTAAAAATCAGATTCAAAAACAACCTTGTGACCTTTGTCACACAATTGACTAATGCTCAAAGATTATAATCAAACCATCAACTAACAAAATATTTTCAATTGAGTTTGAGGAGGATTTACCAACCTTTCCAGATCCAATGATTTTCCCTTTATTTTTACCTCCAAAAGTAACAGATCCTCCTTCCTTTTCAATCAGAAATGAAAACTTTGTTCTGTCTCCAGTCATGTGTCGTGAACACCCACTGTCAAGGAACACACATTAGAGTGGGTGCACGACTTTCCTGCATAAATCACAGAGAAGAAAAGTTTTGGTACCCAAACATTGTTAGGACCATCAGTTTGTTTGAGCAAAAACAATAAGTCTTTTCTGATCCAATTTGAGTTGTTTTTGGCTTTTGTTTTGTTTCAGAAATGATTTCCCTTTTGACATTTTAACATTCTGATTTGGAATGAAAACACCAGTGTTTTTCCTTTCATAACCATGGAAATTATGCATTTTGGCATGATTGTTCATGTATGGAAATCCAAACCAAGAATTCTGTTGATATCTTGGAACCTTTGGATAAAAGATTGTGATGGTACCAATAAGGATTATAATACCATTGATTCCAAGAATTGACCCTTAGATTGACATGATGTCCTGGATCTCCAATAACCATCATGAAAGTTTGTTTTTGTGTTTTTACAATTTTCAGTTTTTTATTTGAATTTCTGTTCAACTGGTTGTTGTTTTTCAGAATTGGACAGGGTTGGACTAGTGTCACTCAGCAGCCACAGTTTTCAACTTGTGGTTGACTGGTGTCGACCTATCAGCAATGTGTGTCGACCTGTTTTGTTTCTTTTGGTTAGAAACATTCTTTTTGTTCTGATTCTTGGGTATTTCAGATGTGTTCTTTGACATTTTTATTTTTGTTTTTTGGACTAGTGCTTTTGACAAATTTTATTAAGGAATTTTTGAAGGTTTTTCTTTCTTTCACCAGATTTTTTCTTCAAAGATTTTTCTGTGGTGAATCCTAGTCCATGTTTTGTAGCATTCATTTTAGTCCTAACAATGCATCAATGTTTTCCTTTCCATTTGTGAAATTTTTTATCACTGTTCCTTTTCATCCAACAACTTCTTGAGTTTCTGAACTTCATCAATGACTTGTTGCTTTTCTTTTTGTTGCAATTCTATTCTTTCAGAAAGTTTTTCAAAATCATTGTTGGCCTTTTGAGATGCAATTTTAAATTCATCAATGTCATTCAAAAGATCTTCATTTTCTTCATTGAGTTCAGTTATTTCATTTTCAAGTTCAGAATTCTTCTATTTAAGGAAGTATCATGCATGACATTTTCAATTTTCTTTTTCAGATATTTTTTTTCTTCTTATTTCATAATATTTTCAATCAACTCAGCATATGCATCTTGCTAATCTTCAACATAATTTTTAAAAAGGACTTACCTTTCCATCACTGCTGTTTACCATAAAGCATAACTCCTCATTTACAAAACTTGAGGTTCTCTTCTTCATCTTCACTTTGGTATTCATCCGACCAAGTTGCTATCATGGCTTTTGGCTTCTCTAATTTTGTTGTTCTTCTTGTATTTGTCCTTTTTGATCTCAGGACACTCACCCTTCATGTGTCCTGCCTTGTTGCACTGTAGCAAATATATCTTCATCATTTTTTTGATTTCTACCAGCATTAAAATTTGAAGAAGAAGCATTCCTTTTACCAGAGGAATACTTTTTCTTTCCATTGAATTTCATCTTCTTGATTTAAAAATTTTCTGAATTGCCTAGTCATGAGGGCAAGTTCATCCTCATTGGACTCAGACTCATCAAACTTGATTTTTATTGATTTTTCTCTTTGTTGCTTGATGAAGCCTTAGTGCTACTGGTTTAGATTTAAGCATATGTTCTTCACTTCTTTTCAGATTTATTTCATAAGTCATTAAAGATCCTATGAGTTCATTCAAAGAAATTTGGATAAATCCTTAAATCTTCAATCATTGTAGCCTTTGTGTGCTAAATGGATGATAGAGAACGCAAAATTTTTCTTACCAGATCAGCATCATGTATTCCTTACCTAGTGCCTTCAGTCCATTGACAATTATCATAAACCTAGCAAACATTTCAGAAATTGATTCATCAGATTTCATCATACAATTCATATTCAGAAACAAGTATGTTTGCTTTGGTTTCCCTAACTTGAGATGTTCCTTCATACATTAATTCAAGTTTATCACACACTTCTTTAACAGATTTACACATAGATATTCTTGAATATTCTTTAGGGTGGACAGCACACTGAAGCATATTCATAGCACTGTAATTAAGAGTAACTTTCCTAATTGCTCTCTAGTCCAATTCTCCTCATCTCCCTGATTTTCATAAGGACCCACTTCAACTATCCTCCAGATTTCATAGTTTTGAGCCCTAAGAAAAACTTGCATGCGATTTTTCCAATAAGAGTAATCAGACCCATTAAAGAATGGCGGTCTATTAATGGAATGGCCCTCAGCTACAAATCTTCGAGAATCATCAATCACAATGAGAGACAATGAAAGAGCAAGCAAACAATTCAAGCAATTAACACAAAGATCAAACAGAAGTAATCAAATTAGATCAGAAACAGATATTACCCGCTCTGATACCAATTGTAGGATCGAATAGGTGGATGGATCAGATCTAGAAGGGGGGGGGGTTGAATAGATCTAACACCAATTAATGCGGAAGCTTAAGCAATTCAAAATTACTTCGAATCAGAGATCAATTCAGACAAACATTTTACTGATCTGAAGTGTGGGTGTGTGTAGATTATGTGTGAAGCAATTAAACACTTAGTGTGAAAGTGAAATCCTATGCAAGCATCTAGCGCAGACAAGCAGATCAAACCATTGCACAAAGGATTTTTAGGTGGTTCGGAAATCATACCAGTGATGCCTACATCCACCCCTCACACAGTGATGCTCCACTACTCAAAAGAGTACAACTCACATCGGAGCACGATGACTCCAACACCCTTGAGCACAACGACTCAAACAACAACCGGAGCACGACGACTCCAAATTGAGCACGATGGCTCAAACCACACAGTGAGTACGACGACTCACAAACCAAAGCTCGACGACTCACAATACAAAAGCTAGATCAAAGACAATAGAAATTAGATCCTCTAGCAATGATCTGATTCAAGATAGATTCGTACACAGAAATTTGTGCAGAACTTCATGCACAAATCTCATAGATGAAATAAGGAAGAACAAACTCAGAAGTGAGAGAAATGGATGTAGAATGAGTGTTCTTCGATGAAGATTTCTTGCAGAAGGTTGAATTGAAGAGGCTTGAAGATGCTCTCTGTTAATTGGCGATGCTCTGCTTCAATAGCTTCTGAATCTCCAGAAGTTCCTCTTCAATTTCTGTGCTTCTGCTGGATCTGCTCCCTTACTCGGCACTTCAAAGCCCTCTCCAGAGATTGGACTTCACACCCTTGTACTTTCTCTTGAAAAGATGGATCACAGCTTCTGGAGATGAGCAAGAACTGGAGAGATCCCTTTTTGCTGCCAAAAAGTTTCTCTAGGAATTGCAAGAGCAGCACACCCTTAGGGGGGCAAGGATTGGGGATTTATAGCCCTATAAGTCCATGTGGACCTTGGTGCGTGGGCACAAAACCTAGGTCAAATCCCTTGATTCCCAACCAGCCACGTGTCCAGAAAAATTCACGTTTTTTAGTTTCAGTCGAAGTGTGTTGACACCACAGGGCACTGTGTCGACACCACAGGCAATTGCTTCAGACAGGCTTCTGGGACGGTGAACTAGTGTCGACACACAGGTGGACTGTGTCGACACCACTGGAAGACTGTGTCGACACACAGGCAACTGTGTCGACACCACTGGCTACTGCTTCAGAACAGGCTTATGGGACAATGAACTAGTGTCGACACACAGGTGGACTGTGTCGACACCACTGTGACAAATTTGTGTAAACCTGAAAATATAAATTGTAAACCATTAATACAAATATTATCATTAAAATGTGAGATATTAAACATCAAAAACACGTTGTTTAAGCATTGTTGTGATGTGTAGAAAATGTATAACATGTTCAATTAGTCATCATTTTAATATGTACAAAATGTACAAAATGTCATCATCAAAATCAAAATATGAGTGATGTTCATTGGTCATCATTAAAATACAACTTTAGAAAATTTCAAAACACACTCAACCCAACAGAGGCCAGTGCATGCAGATCATGTCGCGACAGGTCGTAGGGACGCGACATGGCTTGTCGCGATGGCCAGGATGGTCGTGACCATAAAGGCACGTGAATATATATGCATGGTCTATCACGATGGCCAAGGAGGGCACAACATGACTAACGCGATGCCACGACCCGTCGTGTTAATGAAAATTGATTATTCTTGAGATATTGATCAATTATTTGGGTGAATATTTGATAATTAAGCACAAGGACTCTTGAAATGATATTGGACGAGATAAGCTGAGAATTAGGCTTCTTAACAGACTCAAAACATAGCTAACAGATGGGCTTAAGGTGAGTAACCAACTTGGGGCTCATTAAGAGAACAAGAAATGTGGTTCAACTTATGGGCCAGAGTCGGGTGTCTACAGTGATCATGTGAAAGTGATGTGCTAATGTGTCCTAATGTGAAATAATGTGAAACTATGTGATTATGTTATATTTATGTTAAAATAACAAGAAAAATGTGAGAATATGTGATATAGAAGCATGTGAAATGTGATAGATATCATGCTAGTGTTACTAGTAAACACGTGTTTAATTTCATGATTAAGTTATGCGGAAATGTGCCATGAATGAATTAGGATTAATACCATGATTTAAGTGAAATCCATGGGTAGTAGCATGTTATAGACTATTCATTAGTAATTGTTTAATGTGACATGAACCATGTAATAAGTTGTTCTTTATGTTAAAAATTAGTAGCATAAATTTGATAAGTGTATGGATGTGCCAATAGGTTGCTTGCTGAGTCTTTTGTGAAGACTCATCCTTGCATTTACATATAGGTGAGATAGGTGTTCCCGAGATTGAGGAGGAGATAGTTGATGATCAGTCAATCCCCATATAATTTTATTTAATTATATACAATTTTTGGTGATTAACAAAACCTTAACAATTATTTTCTAACAATCTCTTATGAAGTTCATCCACAGGGAATAAGTCAAGCCTAATCTGTAAGTAATCCATACACTGTATCATTTAAAGTTCAGAGCATGTATTTTCTC
>CM024758.1:121760469-121937356 GCA_014218235.1 Colocasia esculenta | reverse complement strand
TCTACTATCCATACTTGTCCGAATGAGAGGAGAAACAGACTTTGGTGCCCTCAGGCATGGCCATGAATAATGACGTTGTTTTCCAAAGCAGTTGGCATAGGGTGCCGTGGAGTGTGTGAAAGTGCCCATGCCAGGACAAACTTTAATGAAAAGGGAGGGAACTTTAGACTTCTGGTGCGGAGTTCTCATAACAGAGTGCTGCAGTAGCATGACAATAGTGAATATAATCTTTTTATGGATTTTGATGCTGATAAGCAATATAATAGCTTTCAAAATAAGATTTGGAGGGTAATAGGACGAATGTCCTGCGTTGGGCGAGACTCGGAGGATTTGAAGAATGTACAAAATTACATGAACATTAAGAAGATACGTAGCGACTAAACCCCAAAGCAATGGGAGAAAGGGCGGATGCCCAGATCAACTATGGAAAGGTCAGAAGGATGGAAGAATTTGGAGACTCCGGTGGTTCCGGAGGGAGTAGAAGAAGAGGGGCGTGGGGCCCAGTAAAAGGAAAAGAATTTGGAGGGTACGAAGGAGAAAAAGTAAAAATGGGCCGTGAGGAGCCAAAAGGAGGATGTGCCACGTGGGGCAAGAGGAGACGTGTCGCGTGGGGCATAGGAAGGAAACATGCCAGGTGAGGCACTACAAGGAGGTGTGCCAGGTGAGGCACGGTAAGGAGGTGTAGCAACTCTCAATTTTTAATTGAGATAAATAAATAACTAAAAAGAAATGTGTATAAATTAACACCCATTAAGTAAAAACAGTGATGTGCTTTCATTATAAGCTCATACATGAATTAATGGGCCACAAAGCAAAAGCCTGATGGATTGGAGATAAATAAGCCAAAATTCGTACCTAAATTATTAATAAATTAAAAAAGGGCAAGATAATCACTATTTTGACTCATAAATATCCTAAAGAAGAGTCATAATTCTATCCTAATTAGTTGGCCACGGATTAAGAGTCCTCCAAGCCATAGAGGGATAAATGCAAGGAAAAAAGGTAGATAAATATGAAAAATTCAGAGTTGGAGGAAGAGAACGAGTTTTAGGAGATTTGGCAACCCTAAACATACAAATACACTTCCATTTCGTCCCTAGCCGACACTATTGACCTTCTGAAGCTTGGAGGACAAGGAAGAGAGGCATTTGGACGAAGCAATCAAGGGAGAAGGAGGCTTGAAAGGAGCATCTTCGTGTTCATACCCTAGGAACTAAAGCGCTCAAGGTAGGCAATCTCTCAAGCAAAAGTATTAAACTCGACCCTAGTTAGTCCATGATCCCAGCTAAGAAAGTCCCATGTTTTCCCCAATTTCCATCATGTCGTTTATGAGTATTTCATGCTCAAAATTTTGTTAAGAACATGTACCCTACCCCATACGTTCACCTTAAATCCCTGGCTATGCTTGATCTCGTGCCCTGAAACATTTATTGTACATGCTACATGATGTTAGGGATCTAATGACATAATTTTCCCCAGTTTCTATCAAGTACTCTTTTCGAATTAAATCACTTTTCATCACTGTGTCAGATTTTTTTTCATCGTGAAGTACCTAGTTCATAGCATGATCATACCATGATAGAAATCTAATTACTCTTTACTGTTAATATCTCTGCAAGTCTAGTTTCGTTTAAAACTGATTCCATGATTTTTCATTAAGTAAACGATTTTATATGAATTTTTAAAGTCCCTGTGTCAAGCTCTTGGAAGACTGAACCGAAACCCAAGGTGTTCTATTTCACCTTTTGGGCTCAAGCTGGTTTACTAAGAACGCGACGGCCCGATCGGTCATGTTCTCATCCAGGTCACGACAGCGGGTCGCATCGCGTTGAGAACTCGACGGTCCACTGTGTCGCGTCTTTGTGTCTTGTACCGATTGCCTTGAATGCGTCGGCTCGACCTGTCGCGATCATGGCCCTTTCCCTAAATGCAATATGTAACACCCCGAAAATTTAGTAATTGAAAAATTAGAAATAAATTGAAATGATAAATTCAATATTAGTGAAATAACAAAAACGTATGTGCCATTATCGTACATACAAAAAAAACCATTAGAAATTCTATAAAAACCATAGTTCAACTCTAAATAATACTCCCTAATGACCCCGGAGAAATTTGTGCAAAGGAAAATCCGATTGCCCAAGGTTAAGGTGTTTGCGATCGATTATCGTAATTAAGGAATAAGTCAGAAATCATTATCACATGTACTTAACGAAGTCCAAAATTATAATAAAATTTATGGGTGGACTCCAACAATGTGTGGGGATAGTCCATAAAAGAAATTGGACCAATGGACAACTTATGACCCATGAACAAATTCAAGTATGAAAATAGTAAATGAATAAAACTATTCAAATAAAATAAAGATAAAATCATAGTTAGACTCCCAAGAGTGGAATCAACCATTTGAAGTATATTGGGCCAAGAGAACTCTATTTGTGCCAAATAATCAAAATCCAATAGCAATAAACCCCAAAATTCGTCACCATAATATGCAGAAATTATGAAAGGCAAATAGGGATAAAACTCCGATGTTTCGCCATGGATGGCAAGCCAAATTCGTGCCTAGCCATGCTAGGAACTTTTCTAATGGCATTCCTACTTCCATTGGGCGGAGATTGTCACGCCCCGATTTTTAGCAGCGGAATAAATACCGGGATGCGTGAACGATACAAATAGACGTATCACAGTTGAGTAGTGCAGACTCACAATTGAATATAATAACACATTTGAGACCATAATTTTGTCATCAAAATACACTTCATTCCATTTCAATCCACTAGTTACAACCTTACATAAGATGAACCAACTAAAGGTACATTATTCAAATAAAACTCCATGAAAATGTTTCACTATTACATAGACTACTCAAATATCTATTCCTAAACTATCAACTCCTCATATGGCGGTGCTCATCACTCTTGCCCTGCTCCATCGGACTCCTCTGATTCCTCATCACTACCTGAAAAGGACAGGATGATAGGGGTGAGCAAACTAGCTCAGTAGGATTTACATCTCAATATTGTGCGGACACTAATATACATGATTAACATTTTAAGTAGGCAGGACATGCATATGAACATGATGACAATGCATGCAATACTAACAAGTCCAATAGCTAAATATAACGATATCATATCAAATGGATACTGAATTTCATATGAAATGGACAGGTAATTCAAGATTTGAATCATATCAAAAGGAATTGGCCATATTCACACAAATATCCATATTCACGTGATCAGACGTATCGTATCAAACTTATCATATCATATCAAACGAAGGCACACTCACACAAATCTTGTGTATTTGTTTGTGCTATGCCAAGCACCATAAGTCCCTACTCCCTCGGTTAATAAGTACGTTGGGGCGCTCCTCCCCAGGACCAGACAGGGCCCCTATTGCATAGGCATTAGTCAACAAGGACCAAAGTCCTAAGTTGTGCCGAACAAACATTTCATATTATGGCCACGAAATTTCAATAACAACTCAATGTAATAAGGACATGATTATTCATAGAGTCAAGGTACGACAATAGGTCAAAAGATCAGTTGGGCGGCATAACGACGTATCTTATGTTTCATAATTCATTAATGTCTTGACATGAGGATGACTAATGACAGATCATACGCGGAACAAGTGCTCTCTATCTCCAAGGTACTTCGTGGTACAACCAGCTCGGTCTCTATGAGGGAATCCATAGAGTACGGAGACTTATGGAGGTCTTAAGGAAAAGATTGCTAGTCTGCCAATACGGAATGACTGGCAGAGAGCTTCCAATTCTCCAAGAAGGGTGTGCCTAATCGTGCAAAGGTGTAAGTGATGTGTCACAGATCTTTCCTAACATGTATACAATTTATGAATAATTAATTGAAACATCGAAAAGCATATAACTAAAGAAAACTCTCATGCAAACCATGATGGAAACTTCAACTAAACATGTCCATTCTAATTATGTATTCATCACATGTTCATATCACATACTCCTTATGACAGTTTCATCTCACGCTAGATTGCAAGAAGATAATCAAATGAGCATAAGATCAATCACATTTACACATTAGAATCATATTAATGTCATTACCGTTTACAAGTTGGTTGGTTACTTTTAGGCTAATGCACACTATATAACAGTATGTAACATGTTTATAAATCAAGAAAAACTAACATGCTGACTGACTGGCTAAAAAGTACAGTCACAGGTAGGTCTATGAATCACGTCCTACAGAGTGGACGTTTTCCAAAACACGGTGTACAGTTAAACAGACCAAATGTGAAGGCAGGTAAATCGCGTCGGCCACCTAGGCTGCCTTTTAACGTGAATCGTGTTGGGTCATCCCGACGCATTCATGAATAATCATTAAATAAAACATGGGGTAGGAAAATCGCCTGAATCGCGTCGGGGGATCCCGCTGCAGTTCATACATGCATTGACTCCCACGCGGTGCGAAGTCTCACATGCGCCGTTGACTGGTCAGCACGAGAATCATGTCGGATCTCGCGGACGCCTTTTAGTGAATCACGTCGGCCCAGGCCGTTGCGATACCAGGCGCTGGAATCGCGTCGTCTGGACTGGACGCGATTCCAAGTGCAACCTGAAAACACAGTATTCATGCAGCGACTCTCTTACCACACTTATAACTCTCTATCTAATGACATTTAGACAAAAACATTCATCATGAAAGATGACGAGGACAATAGTAGAAGAACTTTTATGATGAGGGTTGGATCTAATTCGGTCTCGAATCGCGTGCATAATATGAAGAACGTAAAAAGCCCTAACTGTGCACGACTTAGGGAAAATGACTATAACTCGACGTATACTCCATGAAAATTAAGCAAACCAAGTGCAAATGAACCTAGACACGAAGCTCTACATGAAGGTATTGTTTCATTTACTCTTGGCCCGAGATCACCTACCTTTCAACGCTATAAATCCCTTACAGGTCTGGGTCGATGCAGAGTGAGGTTGAGGAAGACCCACATTTTCCTCAGTCGTCTCCTCTCCTCCTATGCCCCAAGCTTGCTGCTCACGACCCCAACTCGTTGCCAAATCTTCCTAAACATTTTGTGACGAGTTCTTATAGATTTAGGGTTCAATTGCATGTCCTAATGGGACTAGGAAAGGGGCTGCGAATTCTGCATTCTACCTTCCATAATTGAAGATTTCTCCTCCCAAATAAAGTATCTACACCATGGGAAGGTGTCAAGCATGGTTGGCCACGATTTGGCTTGCTATGCTTGGCTAATGACACCATTTTAAACCCTAATTTGCCCTTCCTAATTACCCCTTATTTACATGTACGAATTTTTGGGTATTTCTTGTTCCAATTTTTATCCTTGGGCCAAATGTGCTCCATTGGCCCAATCTTATTAATGGGTCAATAATACATGATGTTGGAAGTCTCTCCAACATGTTTATTTAATTTATGGTCGCGTTATTTTTCTGCGTTAACGATTTTCCGACTTAGTTTCCTAATTTGGGTAATTCGCCACATCGTGACGTACACAAGGCCAATAGAATTTTTCGTTGCACGAATTTCTTCATGAAATACTTAGGGATAATATTTAGAGTTGATTTATAATTTTTACGAAATATTCCGATGTGTTTTCTCACATACGATAGTGGTACGTAAGTTTTACCATTCTGATAATACAAAATTATTTATTTCAATTTATTTCTAATTTTAAATTACCGAATTTCCGGGACGTTACAAGAATCCCCAAAGTATGGAGCTACCCAAGCAAAAAAATTGCAACCCCTAATTCCTAAGCACATTAGGACTTAAATAAACCTAGATCTAATAAATGATCGTCAAGAGACTCTTGGGGAAGGTTTACCATTGTGTTGGGGTCATGGGAGAACGAGCTAGGGCACAAGTGTACGATATCTTGTGTTATACTTGGTGTAGCACCTCGGAAAAAAAAATCGTGATTTAAAAATTATAAATAAATGGAAATAAATAATTTTTGTATTATCGAAATGGTAGAACATACGTACCACTATCGTACGTGCAAGAACACATCAGAAATTCCGTAAAAAAATTATAATTCAACCCCAAACATTATTCTTAAGTGTTCCACGAAGAAATTCGTACAACGAAAAATCCGATTGGCCAAGTGTACATCACAATGTGACTAATTATCCTAATTAGGAAACAAAGTCGGAAACTGTTAACACAGAAATATAACATGGTCATAAACTAAATAAACATGTTGGAGAGACTTCCAACATCATGTATTGATGACCCATTATCAGAATTGGGCCAATAGATCACCTTTGGCTCAAGAATAAAATGAAGCAAGAAAAATACATGAAAATTCGTAACCCTAATTGAGCTGAAATTAGAAAGAGGCAATTATGGTAAAACTTGAGGCAATTACTCACACATAGCAACCAAAATTTGTGCCTAACCATACTAGAGAGTTTCCTAAAGCCTCTTACACCCTAATGGGGTGAGAAATCATCAAAACAAGGAAGGTGAAAGACCAAAACCGCAACCTTTCTTTCCTACACCCAATGGGACTTCTAAAAACCCTAGATGCTTAAATACTTGTCATGAAACCCTAGGGGACGAGTTTACCTAGTGTTGGGGTCGTGGTTAGCTGTTCTTGAGCACAAGAAGTGGAGGGAAATGCCCCAAGACGGAGCTCTTCTTCCCTGTTGTGTCTGCAACGACCTGTGCAGAGTGCTCTTCTTGGAGTCGACCTAAGGTAAGCCAAACCTTAACCAAACCGTGCAAGACTTATACCCCTGGAAAGAGGGTCGAGTCTAGCTCCTAATGGCACTGGTTTGCCTAATTTTCATTTAGTAGATCGGGTGTATTAAGCGTTCTCCTCCAAGCGTTCTGAACGAGGTCATTTCTGGAGGATGAGACTTCTTCGACCCAAAAGTAGGCGATCTCAGGCCAAATCTAAATAAATACTATTCAATGTGTAGAGCATCAAGTCTACTTTCATGTGCAAGTGATTTTTCGATTTTCATTGAGTACATCTTGAGTATTAAGCGTTTTCCCTAAGTCGCGCATGTCTAGGGTTTTTTGCGTTCTTCATGCATTTCACGCAAACTGAGGTCGATTTGGGTAAACCTCTAAACATGAATCTTCTTCTACTGGATGTCCTCGTCATTTTTCTTCTTAAGCGTTTTGTCTAAATGTCGTTAGATTTCAAGTTATAGGTCAATCATGAATGGTGTAACATTGTTTCTACGTTTTCGGGCATGATCAAGAACCGCGACGTATCCAGACGTCGCAATTCTTCATGCATGAACGTGACGTACTGGTACGTCACGATTCAGTAAATGGCGACCATATATTACCTCGTAATTTGTTGTATGATGGTCAACCCTGACACCTCAAACTGTGTGTCGCGTGGGTTTCTGGACCCGTCATGAACGCGACGGCATGTGCCGTCGCGATTTGGAAGGTTTCCCACCCATCCGATTCCGTACTGTTTCCATATACGTAGTTTGAACGCCATGCATGAATGCGATGTAGGAAAGCGTTGCGATTCAGAATTATCACGACATATCGTTCAGTCGTGTTCTGAACTCGACGGATGAGACCATCGCAATTCAGGTTAGGCAATCGATCCGGTGATCGATTCCTGTAAGAAAGGCGACCACCTACCCTGTCGCGATTTAAACGCGACAAGAAGGTCCGTCGCGATTTGTGTGCCTTTATACTGACCCTTATTATCTGTGTACGGTTCTTTGAAAGGCGACGTCTGAACCCGTCGCGATTCAAAGACCGACCCGAGACTGTTCTTTACGGCAAGTTAGTCAGCATGTTTAGTCTCTTAGTGTGTCAGTATGATACTTAGTGTACATTGGCCTAAAAGCGATCAACCCATTTGAAAACTATAATTACATGAATATGATTCTAATGTGTATTATGTAGTGAATGATCTTATGCCATTTGATTATCATCTTGTGATCTAGCTTGATACGAAATTGTCATAATAAGAATGTGATCTGAATTTATGGAGAATACATGTTAGAGTGGACTTGCTTAGTTTAAGGCTTTCCTATTATGTTATATTGCTTGTTGCATGTGGACCTTCCTTATTTACATGCTTTCCGAGGTTTCCATATTTTGTTCATCCATTGCACGCATGATTAGGAAAGTTCCGTGACACGACACTACGTGTTTGCACGATTAGGCACACCCCTCTTGGGGAATTGGAAGCTCTCTGCCAGTCACTCCGTATTGGAAGGCTAGCGACCTCTTCCCTAAGACCTCCGTAAGTCTCTGTACTCTATGGACTCCTTCATAGAGACCGGGCTGGTTGTACCATGAAGTACCCTGGAGATAGAGAGCACTTGTACCGTGTACGATATGTCATTAGTAATCCTCTTGTCAAGACATTAAAGAAATATGAAACATAAGATACGCCGTTATGCTGCTCAATTGATCTCTCGAGCTATTGTCATACCTTGACTCTATGAATGATCATGTCCTTATTACCTTGAGCTTGTTATTGGAAATCTATGACCATAATGTGTATATGTTTGATCGGCACAACGTGGGTCTTCGGTCCATTTGACTAATGCTTGTGCAATAGGGCCCTGGCTGGTCCTGGAGAGGAGCGCCCCAACGTACTTACTAACTGCAAGAGTATGGACTTGTGGTGCGTGGCATGGCACTGGAATGTGTGCAAAATTTTTGTGAATGTGCCTTCGTTTGATATGATATGATAAGTTTGATATGATACGTCTGATCACGTGAATATGTGATATCTGTGTGAATATGGGCAATTCTTGTTTATGTGATACGAACTCATTCTTGAAATCCTTATTATATGATTCTATTCTTGAATTACCTGACCAATACATATGAAAGTCAGTATTTGTTTCGTTATGATATTCGTTCTATTCAGCCATTTGACTTGTTAGAAATGCATGCACGTATAGCCATCATGTACTTGCTAAGATCTTGCTTATTTAAAATACTAATCACGTATATTAGTGCCCGCACATTGAGATGTAAATCCTACTGGGCTAGTTTGCTCACCCTTATCTTCCTAAACATTTCAGGTTGTGAAGATGAGGTGCACGTTTTAATGGGGGACTTGTGCGCCGAGCATGGAGTACGCTTTAGAGAGTCTTCCTTTATTCTAGATTAGAGAGAGATTAGTAATCATTGTAAGTTTGTCTTTCTTTGAGAGTTAGATGAGACTAGTAGTGGTGAGTTGTTCTTATTTTGACCTTTAGAGATTGTAACATTCACTTACAATGAATAAAAGAGTTTCATTATTGAATTATGGGCCCTATTGATATGAGTCATTTGTCCTAGCTTCTGAATACTTACTTGTTCGTCACATTCCCGATTTAATTCCGCTGTTAAAAAATCAGGGCGTGACAGAGTGGTATTAGTGCCTGGGCTTTCCCTAAGTCCTAGGCAATCAGGAATGATAGGATGAGTGTCATTAGAACCCTCAGCTCGTGTCAGGAACTTTGTACCTACCTGGTGAGATTGGGTAGAATCATGGGCATTTCTGGAGGATGAGACTTCTTCGACCCAAAAGGTAGGTGATCTTAGGCCAAATCTAAATAAATCCTATATCAATGTGTAGAGCATCGAGTCTACTTTCATATGCAACTGATTTCGTCAAATTTTATTGAGTACATCTTGAGTATTGAGCGTTTTCCCTAAGTCGCGCATGTCTATTACTTTTTGTGTTCTTTATGCATTTCATGCAAACCGAGGTCGATTTGGGTAAAACCCAAAACATGAATCTTCTTCTACTAGATGTCCTCGTCGTTTTTCGTGTTAAGCGTTTTGTCTAAATGTCGTTAGATTTCAAGTTATAGGTCAATCATAAAGGGTGTAACATTGTTTCTACGTTTTCGGGCATGATCAAGAACCGCGACGTTTCCAGACGTCGCGATTCTTCATGCATGAACATGACGTACTAGTACGTCGCAATTCAGTAAACGGTGACCATGTATTACATCTCGATTTGTTGTATGACGTCAACCCTAACACCTCAAACTGTGTGTCGTGTGGGTTTCTGGACCCGTCATGAACGTGACAACATGTGCCATCGCGATTTGGAAGGTTTCCCGCCCATCCGATTCCGTATTGTTTCCATATACGTAGTTTGAATGCCATGCATGAACGCGACGTAGGAAAACATCGTGATTCAGCCTCGCCGCGACATATCGTTCAGTCGCATTCTGAACGCGACGGATGAGACCGTCGCGATTCAGGTTAGGCAATCGATCCGGTGATCGATTCCTGTAAGAAAGGTGACCACCTACCCTATCGTGATTTAAATGCGACAGGAAGGTCCATTGTGATTTGTGTGCCTTTATACCGATCCTTATTTATCTGTGTACAGTTCTTTGAAAGGCAACATCTGAACCCGTCACGATTCAAAGACCGACCCGAGACTATTCTTTCCGGCTAGTCAGTCAGCATGTTTAGTCTCTTACTCTGTAAGCATGATACTTAGTGTGCATTGGCCTAAAAGCGATCAACCCATTTGAAAACTATAATGACATGAATATGATTATAATGTGTATTATGTAGTGAATGATCTTATGTCATTTGATTATCATCTTGTGATCTAGTTTGATACGAAATTGTCATAATAAGAATGTGATATGAATTTGTGGAGAATACATGTTAGAGTGGACTTACTTAGTTTAAAGCTTTCCTATTATGTTATATTGCTTGTTGCATGTGGACCTTCCTTATTTACATGCTTTACGAGGTTTCCATATTTTGTTCATCCATGGCACACATGATTAGGAAAGTTTCGTGACATGACACTACATGTTTGCACGATTAGGCACACCCCTATTGGGGAAGTGGTAGCTCTCTACCGGTCATTCCGTATTGGCAGACTAGCGACCTCTTCCCTAAGACCTCTGTAAGTCTCCGTACTCTATGGATTCCCTCAAAGAGATCGAGCTGGTTGTACCATGAAGTACCCTGGAGATAGAGAGCACTTGTACCGTGTACGATATGTCATTAGTAATCCTCTTGTCAAGACATTAAAGAAATATGAAATATAAGATACGCCGTTATGCTGCCCAATTGATCTCTCGAGCTATTGTCATACCTTGACTTTATGAATGATCATGTCCTTATTATCTTGAGCTTGTTATTGGAAATCTATGGCCATAATGTGTATATGTTTGATCGGAACAACGTGGGACTTCGGTCCATTTGACTATGTATGTGCAATAGGGGCCCTGTCTGGTCTTGGGGAGGAGCACCCCAACGTACTTATTAACCATGGGAGTATGGACTTGTGGTGCGTGGCATGGCACTGGAATGTGTGCAAGATTTTTGTGAATGTGCCTTCGTTTGATATGATATGATAAGTTTGATATGATACGTCTGATCATGTGAATATGTGATATCTGTATGAATATGGCTAATTCTTGTTTATGTGATACGAACTCATTCTTGAAATCCTTGTTATACGATTCTATTCTTGAATTATCTGTCCAATATATATGAAAGTCAGTATTTGTTTCGTTATGATATTCGGTCTATTCAGCCATTTGACTGGTTAGAAATGCATGCACGTATAGCCATCATGTACTTGTTAAGATCCTGCTTATTTAAAATGCTAATCATGTATATTAGTGCCCGCACATTGAGATGTAAATCCTACTGGGCTAGTTTGCTCACCCTTATCTTCCTAAACAATTATTAACTGCGGGAGTATGGACTTGTGGTGCGTGGCATGGCACTGGAATGTGTGCAAGATTTGTGTGAATGTGCATTCATTTGATATGATATGATAAGTTTGATATGATATGTCTGATCACGTGAATATGTGATATCTGTGTGAATATGGCCAATTCTTGTTTATGTGATACGAACTCATTCTTGAAATCCTTGTTATATGATTCTATTCTTGAATTACCTGTCCAATATATATGAAAGTCAGTATTTGTTTCGTTATGATATTCATTCTATTCAGCCATTTGACTTGTTAGAAATGCATGCACGTATAACTATCATGTACTTGTTAAGATCCTGCTTATTTAAAATGCTAATCACATATATTAGTGCCCGCACATTGAGATGTAAATCCTACTAGGCTAGTTTTCTCACCCTTATCTTCCTAAACATTTCAAGTTGTGAAGATGGGGTGCACATTTTAATGGGGGACTTGTGCGCCGAGCGTGGAGTACGCTTTAGAGAGTCTTTCTTTATTTTAGATTAGAGAGAGATTAGTAATCATTGTAATTTTGTCTTTCATTGGGAGTTAGATGAGACTAGTAGTGGTGAGTTGTTCTTATTTTGACCTTTAGAGATTGTAACATTCACTTACAATGAATAAAAGAGTTTCATTATTGAATTATGGGCCCTATCGATATGAGTCATTTGTCTTGGCTTCTGAATGCTTACTTGTTCGTCGTGTTCCCAATTTAATTCCGCTGCTAAAAATCAGGGCGTGACACGACCGGTCACCCCGTTGCCTCTCTTAATCGATTACCCTAAATGCGACAGACCCAACTGTCTCAATTTGAACACGACGGGTACCTATGTCGCGATTTCACTGTATATTCTAGAACCCTAATTTATTAGTTAAGTCATGTTATTCATGTTCTATGATCATGATGTAAACCTTGTAAAGCTATGTTATGAACAATAACTTCATGTTAACACATTTTTTATAATATCCACTTGATTTTATTATTTAAAAGATATGTGTATGACTCTCACATTTTATCATTGATTCTCTCTCACATGCACACACCAAACTTGAATTTTTGCCATGAGACCTTATAGAAATTACTCAATAACATATCTGGTAATTAAGAGTAATTATTTCATGTTAAATTTCCCTATTATTTTAATGGACTTGTCTTTGTTTTATTCGATTGATTTGGATACCGTTATCGCATCCCTCTGCTTTCGAGCACTCAAGGCAAGATGGACAAACATTTCTATACACACTTTCTTGACTTGGACGACCTCTCCGTTGGACAAACTCTTGACTGGACCAGGAACTCCTTGCTCAAGGCCTCTGTAAGACTCCTTGTCTTTGGCGGACGTCCATTGCCAGTGAGCAAGTTGTACCATCAATACCCATGATACCCTTAGGGATCAGCATGATCCAACGGCCTTAGATTGCTCTCTTACCTTGAGATCACGTCGGACCTCTAGACTGTGTGTGTCGGCCGACGGACAGTTAGAGACTTCTACCAAACTTCCAATACACAACTCTATGTGCTGTGCAACCGCTACTATGGCATGTTTCACGTTGTTTTACATGAATTCACCTATAGTTCTCATCTGTTCCTTATTCTCTCATCTATTCATGTTCTCTCTATACTCTCATCTATTCTTCAATTACTCTCATCTATTATTGGTACTCTATATTGGCCATCTATTGATTGTCGAAGATAAAAAACATAACCAATGCCAGGCAACATTATAAAGGGCCTGGTCTGGTCCTGAGAGGTGCGCCCGAAAATGTTATTTGCCCATGGGAGTTAAATGATCAGGATGTTAGGTATTACATACAAGTACTATACTATCTAGATTAATCGATGACAATCAAAATAAGTGCTGTACTCTCTCTCGATTGATAAAAGTCAATCAAAGTGCTATCGTGCTATTATACGTGCTTTCTCGTGATATTGCCAAATTCTTTAATGTGCTTGTTGTGCTATATTCTTTCTAAAAAGTACTATTGTGCCTTGTTATTTTGTGCTATTACTCTTTTGAACGTTCTCTCTAGTTATCCTGCTATCCAAGATATTAATCACTTAAAGCATGCCCGTTTTTTATATATTAAGTCCTACTGGATGTTATCGTTCATCCTACGCTATTTGTTATATGTGTTTCAGGTGAGTCTGATGAGGAACACCACACACATGAGGATAGGGATGAGCAGGCGCAAGAGTGACCCGTTATGATGACAACCAAATCTTAGTATTAGTTTGTTGGTTAGTTAGTTAGTTTTTATTTGAATAAAAGTACTTTGGGCCCATAGTTTTGGCTCTATATTAGTGGATGTAATAGAGAATAGAGGAATTATCAATAAAGTTGGTTCTTTTGGCATTATTTCAAATTGTGCAATAGTTTGATGTCTATTTTCGATGTGTACTATTTATTTAACTATTATCGCTCTGATATTCCGTGTCGGGGCATTACAGGAGGTGTGCCATGAGGGCACGGTAAGGAGGGTGAAAACAATGGGGTGTACCATGTGGGGCACGGAGAGGAGAATGGTGTGAACATAACAATGCGCTACGAGGGGCACGAGGTGGAGAATATAGAGTACAAATAGGGGCACGATACCCAGTACAGGAGAGTGGATCATAAAAAAGATGGAAGAAAAATGCCTCCCGTGGTGAGGGTATGTGGAGAACCCATGGGAAGGTGCTGATGAGCACAAAAGAGGATGTAAATGAATGAGATGAGGGGGGCGGAGATGGTCCCCTAGTCTTTAGCCTTGCCCGGTGTTTAAGCTCCCGCTTGGGAATCAGCTTTCTGACCCTCATGTATTTTCTCATGTAATGTGCCTAGCGGGCGGATAATCTAGCTCTTCTCACATGCCTTGAACAGCTCTCATTGATTGGATTGTTGACTTCCATCGGAGTTTCAAGCAACAATGGCAACTCCCTTGGAATATAGCTAAAGAAAAGAGTGGGGAGTTCCACTGGTAAAATTGGAGACAACAATGAAGAGACCGTGCCCAAAGGATGCAAAATATTTTATAGGGAAAGGGGCATGTGCCCTTGGGTAATTGAATGTGCCAATGATTTGGCTCTGGAATGTGTAAACACAAGTTGAATCGTTGACCCCTTCATTGGAGTGGGAAGATTCACAACAAATGTGTAAGGGGTCATGGAGCATGGAGGGAGAATTTCCCTATGAGTATTTTGAGTTTAACATTGTTGGCAACAGGGATGATTGGCATATTTTCAGATGGCCTCTTGATGGCCAAAAATGGAGGGGAGAGATTCCACTTAGTGAATGCGCCTGGAATGCTGAAGATTACTAGCATGTATGGAATAAACTCCTGTAATTTGTATAGCATGCTCGGTCCCGGGGCTTCCTTCTTCTACTGACATGGCTCGTGCTCTTCGGTTGTTTGCACCCGCTTCGTGGGATGGATGTGGATGTGAATGGTGGAGTGGAAGGTCGTATGGCTGGTGGAGGTGTAATGGGTATGATAGGGAGTACTTGTTGGCCCTTCTGGTACGGCAGCAAGCTAACCTAGGGGGGGGGGGTGAATAGGTTTTTCTGATTTCTGAAACAGAAACTTAAGACAGAAAATTATCACTTGAAAGTTGGTTAGTTTAGTGTGATAAAGAGTAGTAGTGCGGAAGCAAATAAACAATCACACAAATGAGACAAGGAATTTATCTTGGTTCGGCCCTTCTCACATGGAAGTCCTACGTCCAGTCCCCAAGCAACCTCTTTGGATTTCACTAACCAAGGGTACAGTCCCCCTCAAGGACACTACAACACCCAGCAACCCAGCTGGTCTTCTTCTCTTTCCCGGTTAGAAGGCAGCCCACTTCTTTTACAGATCAAGAAGCCAACCTCCTGGTACAAACCCCAGTGCGGTTCTGCTAGACACAAACCCCTAGCTAGGTTCTACACTGTATACAGTCCTACAACTGGACAGAAATCTTTCTTAGAAAAGAAAGATCAGACCGAGAGCTATTACAAGATTAGCACTAAGAACTAGCTCACAGTCAAGGACTCTCCCCCAAATTTACAATGAGCTCAGAGAGAGAATGAAGAGAGAAAAGAAAGCTTGAAGGCTTGAATGCTTCAGATGCTTGAACACTTCTTCTGGGCTCAGGCTCTTTCTCTCTTTTCCTTTGAGTGTATGTGGCGATGAGGTTCCTCACTGGTTGTACACTCCTTTAAAGATTTTCAGGAAAAGCTCTCTCTTGTTCTTCAGCCAAGCTTTTCTTTTATATGAGCAATTTGAATAGATCCGTTGAAGGGATCCGTTGGAATCCTAGCCGTTGCTCATCTTTTCTTCATCAGACTCTGGTGGTCTTCGAGGTCTGTGAGCATAGAAGAGAGTGTTAGCACAAAAGAGTATTTATGATAAACTGTGCATAGTACTGTGTTTCTGCTAACATGCTGAAAATATAAGTTCATATCTTTTTCTAACAAGATTCTAAAATATGCATGCAGCTTTATTCTGTCAGAAGATATTTGACTTATCTTTAGGCGCCAAAAAGCACTTTAAAGAATAAGAGAAATCGATGAATATGACTTATAAAATCGTTGTGCACAATGAGTCGTTATCCATGTGAATTGTTGTGCACTCATGAACAACTCGATGCCCATACAAATCGTTACACCTTGATGAACAATCGTTGTAAGCACTTAAGAAATCGTTATGAGCAAGTCGATGTGATCACTAAAGAAATCGTTATGATCAAATCGTTATGGCAAGCAAATCGATGTGAAACTTATCAAATCGTTGTGAAGCCTTAGCGAATCATTATAGAAGGCAAATCGATGTGAGAGCAAATCGTTGCGCTCACTTATCAAATCGTTATGAACCTTAGCGAGTCGTTATAGAAGGCAAAACGATGTGAGAGCAAATCGTTGTTCTCACTTATGAAATCGTTGCACGATAAAATCGATGTTTCACTTAACGAATCGTTACACGATCAAATCGTTGTATAACTTATGAAATCATTGTTAGTGAAATCGATGTGGCACTTTGAATAGAAATTGATGTATATTAAATGAACATCAATTTAGCATTTTAGTGCGCCATATTGCATCAATGTGAGACTCAGCATTTAGCTATGAGATTGATGCGACACAGATGAAACAAAATGTTCATTTAAGTTACATCATAAATTTTGTTAGCACCAAAATATGAAGGTAATAAAGAGTGGTTCAACAATCTCCCCCTTTTTGGTGATGACAAAATTTATGTGAATTTTCTGACACAAATATATGAAGCATAGAAAATGCAGAAAATTCATAGAACATACAATTCTCCCCCTTTTTGTCACTAACCAAAAAGGAATGATCTTACCATGCATTCTCTCCCCTTTGAGATAATTTCTTACCATTGAGGGGTTCAACAATGATTGATATTAATGAATAACTCCCCCTTAGTCTGTGCTCCCCCTGAGTGAGAGACTCCACCTGAATGAGATTTGTAAATGGTTATTAGTAGCATTGTAGTCTACTGAATATAACAAACAGAAAAGTAAGTTTAAAAATAGAAACTAAAACTAAAGGATGACCACATCCTCTTCAGATTGGAATGAAGTGAAGAGTTAGTAGTCACCAATCGGATGTTTTTTAGCATCCTCTAACCATAACCATTTGAATGCCTTTTTCTATTGTTTATCAAGAGTAGATAGACATTTTCTTCTTTAATGTTGAAGCTACCTGAGGAGTTGTTTACAGAAGATGTCTCCTGAGGTGTTACTTGGAATTTATGAGCATTATCCTCAGCTTCTTCTTCATCAGAAGCTTCTTTAACGCTTATTTCTTCAAAGATATCCCTTTTTGAAAGAAAAATATGAGGCTCCCCCTCAATCTGAGGTTCCTCCTTTACATATTCTTCTTCATGAGGAAGGATAACTTTCTGAGGTGCTTCCTGTTGCTCCCCTTGAATGGTGACAGTTGGAGAAGATGGAGTTATAGCTTCCTGTCTTGTTTCTTTAGACACTTGAGCATTAGTGTCTTCTTCTAGAATAGGAATGATTTCATCTTGAGGAGTTTCTGGATTTTCCTCAACTTGAGCAGTAGGTATTTCAGCCGTAATAGGTATTCCTTCATATGTGAGCCTCAATTTGTCCCACATATCTTTAGCAGATATACATGCAGATACTCTACTAAATTCTCTTTTGGATAAAGCACAACATAAGTAGTTCTTAGCTTTAAAGTTTAATGATAATTTACTTTTATCTACTGCTGTAATGGCAGTAGTGCCTGGAATAGGAACAATAACATAATCACCTACCTCGATTACCTGTCACAGATCAAAGTCTGTGCCGCGAATGAAGCATTCCATCCTCATTTTCCAGTATTGGTAGTCCTCTCCAACAAAGAATGGAGGTCTGGTGACTGATTGACCTTCAGCATATCCTTGAGCTACCATGGATCTTTGCTCTAAGATCGTTGGATCTTCTTTGAATGTTCAGAGACCCGCTCTGATACCACTTGTTGGCCCTTCTGGTACGGCAGCAAGCTAACCTAGAGGGGGGGGGGTGAAAAGGTTTTTCTGGTTTCTGAAACAGAAACTTAAGACAGAAAATTATCACTTGAAAGTTTGGTTAGTTTAGTGTGATAAAGAGTAGTAGTGCGGAAGCAAATAAACAATCACACAAATGAGACAAGGATTTATCCTGGTTCGGCCCTTCCCACATGGAAGTCCTACATCCAGTCCCCAAGCAACCTCTTTGGATTTCACTAACCAAGGGTACAGTCCCCCTCAAGGACACTACAACACCCAGCACCCCAGCTGGTCTTCTTCTCTTTCCCGGGAAAGAAGGCAGCCCACTTCTTTTACAGGTCAAGAAGCCAACCTCCTGGTACAAACCTCAGTGCGGTTCTGCTAGACACAAACCCCTAGCTAGGTTCTACACTGTATACAGTCCTACAGTTGGACAGAAATCTTTCTTAGAAAAGAAAGATCAGACCGAGAGCTATTACAAGATTAACACTAAGAACTAGCTCATAGTCAAGGACTCTCCCCCCAAATTTACAATGAGCTCAGAGAGAGAATGAAGAGAGAAAAGAAAGCTTGAAGGCTTGAATGCTTCAGATGCTTGAACACTTCTTCTGGGCTCAGGCTCTTTCTCTCTTTTCCTTTGAGTGTATGTGGCGATGAGGTTCCTCACTGGTTGTACACTCCTTTAAAGATTTTTAGGAAAAGCTCTCTCTTATTCTTCAGCCAAGCTTCTTCTTTTATATGAGCAATTTGAATAGATCCATTGAAGGGATCCGTTGGAATCCTAGCCGTTGCTCATCTTTTCTTCATCAGACTCTGGTGGTCTTCAAGGTCTGTGAGCATAGAAGAGAGTGTTAGCACAAAAGAGTATTTATGATAAACTGTGCATAGTACTGTGTTTCTGCTAACATGCTGAAAATAGAAGTTCATATCTTTTTCTGACAAGATTCTAAAATATGCATACAGCTTTATTCTGTCAGAAGATATTGACTTGTCTTTAGGCGCCAAAAAGCACTTTAAAGAATAAGAGAAATCGATGAATATGACTTATAAAATCGTTGTGCACAATGAGTCGTTATCCATGTGAATCGTTGTGCACTCATGAACAACTCGATGTCCATACAAATCGTTACAGCTTGATGAACAAATCGTTGTAAGCACTTAAGAAATCGTTATGAGCAAGTCGATGTGATCACTAAAGAAATTGTTATGATGATCAAATCGTTATGGCAAGCAAATCGATGTGAAACTTATCAAATCGTTGTGAAGCCTTAGCGAATCGTTATAGAAGGTTAATCGATGTGAGAGCAAATCGTTGCGCTCACTTATCAAATCGTTATGAGCCTTAGCGAGTCGTTATAGAAGGCAAAACGATGTGAGAGCAAATCGTTGTTCTCACTTATGAAATCGTTGCACGATAAAATCGATGTTTCACTTAACGAATCGTTACACGATCAAATCGTTTTGTAACTTATGAAATCGTTGTTAGTGAAATCGATGTTGCACTTTGAATAGAAATCGATGTATATTAAATGAACATCGATTTAGCATTTTAGTGCGCCATATTGCATCAATGTGAGACTCAGCATTTAGCTATGAGATTGATGCGACATAGATGAAACAAAATGTTCAATTTAAGTTACATCATAAATTTTGTTAGCACCAAAATATGAAGGTAATAAAGTGTGGTTCAACAGTACTTGCTCAGGTTCAATGGTCAATATAGGTTAGGTGTGATGATGGGAATTGGTATTTAACAATGGAGGGAATAATTGGTAGTGGAGGTTTGACAATGATAGCTGTAATAATGGGAGCAGATGGTTTAACAATGGATGGTTTAATGATGATGGATGGTGATGAGGGGGTAGTTGGTAAATGGCGTACGAACATGACCTCAGAAGGTTCATCGTCGTAACACCAAGTGGTTTCATGGAGGTGGAGGTTATTGTTGTGGTGGAGGTATGGCAATGGGTGTCGGAGCAGGTGCAGCGATGGGCATAAGAGCTTCTTCACTTATATGGGCATTGTATGGCCTGGTTGGAGGTTGTTGAGTCCGAGGAGGAAGAATCAATGGGCACCTAGGTGGAGGCATGTTGATGTATGGAGGTGTATATAGAGGCATATATGGAGTGAATGTTTTGTGAGGTGGATGGTGGATGGCGTCCACTGATCCGTTATACCTTGGACTTTGCTTGAATAAATCGATGATCGGGGAGTCCATTAGATGTATCTGAATGTAACGTCCCCTCTCATAGAGCTCTTCCATTGTGGTGATCTTGTTCATGGCCAAGATGTGCTTGAATCTCATAGTAGAGTTGGAAATAATAATTTTGATTTGCTCTGCCTCTGAGAGCACATGCTACAAACTTTTGGCCATTGACCTCCAACGGTCAGCAAATTGGATGAATTCCTCGTCAAGCCTCATCTTCTCGGATGCTAGATCCATGATGGAGAGAGATGGGCTGACGCGGTCCTTGTATCTTTGAAGGAATTTCTTATGGAGAATGCGGAAGTCCCCTGCCTTTCTTGGTTTTAACGAGTAGAACCATTCAAGTGCAAGGCTGTCAAAAGATTTTTGAATAAATATGCCAGTGTAAGGGGATCTCATTGCCAATGAGAAGACTCATAGAGAAATTCTTTAACATGAATGTAGGGATTACCCGTGCCATTGTACAGTCAGTACAACGACATCTTCGAAGGATGTATATGAATTTTAGGGAGAGTCGGCATGGCGGCAACGAGGTCACCCGTAGAGTTAGAGAGCTTGTTCAATTCTTTCTCCATATTATTCAATTTATGACGAAGAGCATGTTGAATGGATGTAGATTGCCACTAGGCATGTGAGGGAGTACATGAGGGAGGTCGTGAATAAGTGGGCCTTCCCAAGGGTTGGTCTGTACGGATCGGAGCTCGGGAGCTAAAGTGACCAGGGGGCCGAGATGAATGATGTACAGGAGGGGGTGGCGAAGTCGCTGGAATATATAAGGATGGATGCCTTTTGGGAGAAGGAGAGGGAGGAGAAATCACACTCTCAACCAAAGATTGAATGAGATTTAATTGTTGAGTGGTGAATTGATCTAGTGCATTCAAGACATATTGTACACTTGAATCATGGTTGGGAGAAGGCTCTCTCTGGGTTTTGATTGGAGTTAAATGTGAGGGGATATCAAATTGGTTAGCACTCGGTGTGCGCACGTAACTATAAGATGTTGATATTGTCCCTCACAGTGGTGAGATGGACGGACATGGGATTGAAATGATGAGCCATCTAAACTATCCTCATGGTCCATATTGAAATAAACAAGATGATGTGTGTCCATTTTAACAAGCAACAAGCAAACAATCAATGTTGAACAGAGATATAAATCAATCAATATGGTTCAAACAAGTTATGATGCTTAGGCTTGTTTTAGGAGTTTCACAATTAATTAAATGGATTTGAGAATAATGTGTCACTCCAGGTGAGATCTTAGTTGAATGGATTTGGCTTCTTTGGGGTACAACTAAACTCACAAACTCACCAAGTAATGGGATATCTCAACCCGGGTCTTCAGTATGATACAACCTGCTCGGTCCTCCGCGAGAGAATTCACGAGGTACGGAGACTTACGAAGGTCTTGGTAAAGGTTCCCTAGTTCAATAAGACATAATGCCCAAAGGAAAGGTCGCCCTTGCCAACAAGGTGTGTGGAGCCTAGGAAATGAGGGAAGGAGGTCCCCAGACCAAAAGAGAATTCCCTATATGCAACGGTTATAATACAAATGTTCTGGACAACATAGAAGGCCGCGCTCTGTCTATAGTGAGAATCGCGACGAACCAGCTGCCGTGAATCAAACAGCGAATCGCACCCAATCTGTAGTGCCCTAGAAAATTTTTCTTTAATTATTTTGCAAATTGTATGTTTATTTCTGCATGAATTTTGAATGCTGATCTGTGTGGAGTTTGGCGTCAACATCTCTTGGCGTTAAGTCCTGTTAGCGGCAAGATCGCCTGCTGTTTATTTTCTATTAACGACATACTCTTGTGTCGTTTATTATTTTCCGAATTTCTTAAATTTTTGGGCAAGCCTGTAAATGACATCATCGATGGACGTTTACGTGGAGGCTGACGGCATCTTATGTTGACGTTAAGCTGACTTGCCTATTTTTGATACTTCCATTCGGGGAAAGAGAGATCGTCCGTTTGTAGGGGGTTTTAATGCGATGATCTGAGCGTTTAGGATCGGTGGGTCAGGATTTAGGCTGACCATTGAATGGAAGGTCTTTATAAGACCGGATTCCGTGATTGGAAAGGGGTTTTTCGCTCTGGTTCTTGGAGGAGTGAAAGAGGGTCGAGAAAGAACGATTTTGTGCTGGTTCGTGCGAGTTAGAGGCTTCTGGACCATAGGGGTGTGTCCAGCTTCGTGATCAGGAACTCACCCAAGCGGAGGAGCCACGATTGGAGGCGGATTGGAGCGGTTGAAGTCAAAGGAAAGGGACTGCCTCACAGGCGAGGCAGGCATCTTCGAGCTTAGATTCATCACTCCTGTAGGAGGGAAAGAGGCAAGTTACATGGGGGTTCAGTTTAGGATATGATATACTATAGATTTACCATTTTTTCGTACTTTTAAAGCATGCAAATAACCTACGGGAAGGGGTAGAAGTGGCATTATTTCATGTAGGGTTTTCTGTGTTTTCTACGCATAAGAACTAGACGTCCAGATCGCTTGTCGTCGATATCTTGTAAACGGCGGCATCGACTGCCGTCTACTTCATGTGAACAACGTTCATTTTCTGACTTTTATTATATGTAAACGGCGCTATGTGCCGCCGTCTATTTAGGTTTAACGACAAAGTATGTGGACGTCTACTTCAGTAAACGCCACATACCTTGCCGTCAAGTTTATCAGTATCATGTTTTTCCAGAAAACTGATTTTCATTATCTATATATGATCCATGCTTGTATGAGTTTCGGCCATGTGATGTTTAGGGTGTTTGTTTACTGTTATAATATGGACCGATTATTGCAATAGTAAACAGGCTATATATATATATATATATATATATATGAATGTTATTGATGTTAGATTGACAAAATGGATTATAAAATGATGATGTATGTTAGAATATGGATGGTTGAAGGCTGAATTACTGTGGGAGATAATGCATACCAGTGGTTCTCTGTTCTGTATAAATTCCATGATCTTTTACTAGGTGTTGTACTATGTTAATTAATTGAATTGATGGGATTAATTCATGAAAAATGGTTATAGAGATCAGAAAAATACGAAATTTGGCATGTGCATAGTATATCCTGATTCGGAATTTCTATTAAATTTCGGAATTTTTAGACATCTATACATTTTGTTATGAATCTCTGAATAGTAAGTTGCATGTAGAAATTAAATAAAATGCAAGTATGTACATGATGGAATGTGTTGCATTTATTATCATGATAGGGGTCTATCGTGCAAAAAGTAGAATTTCAGAACTGGAAAGACATGCTATAGGTTATTGCAATTGCATGAAATGTAAATTAAATGATATCATACTTGTTAGTGCAAGCATTGAAATGAAATGTCAATAAGACATTGCTATAATAGATATTCCTACAAGGAACTACACCATAGATGCCCCAATGGTAATGGTTCACCTACATGTAAATGATCTATTGAATCTGTGGGCAATGGATTGAAATCCTGGAGGTAGACAAGTTCTACCGGTTAAGGTGGGAAGGACTTTCCCCGATTTTGCGCAAATACCATGACTTCATCACTATATTGCTTAGGTGATAAGTGAACGATAAATGACTAATGATCTCTATTATAGTGCAGGCTATGTCTTGGCAAATAAATGAAAATGTCTACATGTCTACATGACCTACATGCTACATGCCTACATGAACATTGTCTACTTGATTTCATGTTACATGTCTATGTGTTAAATGTTGCATGAATTACATGCAATTGATATATGAAAGAATTGTTACATGTAAAAATGGTCCATTGTACATGACAACTGTTACATATTGCATAACGTAGTATAAGGTTTTCATTGAAATAGTTTACATGATTACATGACAATAAGTAGAAACCATGATAAAAATAATAGCATGTTATATGTAAGAACATGTTACTTCAATCGTTAGTAAGATGTGGATTTTATGCATTGCATGACATAGTTATTTCCATAATAATTAGAATGCTATGAATGAATAATTGTCAATTTTTAGAACCATGTTAGTAGGAAGAGTATATGATATCAATGAAATGAGTGATAATATGTTACCATGTTTTAAAACCTATTATAATTATAATATCATGAATTGTCTTTCATGTGATTTGCTGAGTCTTGTAGACTCATACTTGCTTAACATTTCAGGAAAACCAGAGGACACTCAGGAGTTAGTTCACACTGACTCGGAGCGAGAGGACGTGGAGACTTAGATTGGTTGAGAGGTTTAGAGTGACTCTTGTATGTGAGGACTATATGTATTGTCCTTTATGCAATTGGACTATGAAATGTAATAAATTTAGGACTATTGTTATTTCTCTTATGCACTAGACTTTACATTTGAGTATAATGTTGATTACAATCATTTAGTTCCACGTTCCGTTGCTTATTATTGGAATTAATTTGTCGTTTGTGTATATCTCAACCTGTACCGTCAATTGTTGGATTTATTCCACTGTAATACCTCTGTTAGATCCAATGTGAGCTGGTATCACTGTACTGGGTTAAGAGGGGCGTTACAGAGATTGGTATCAGAGCAATTCCAGGTTGAGCATGTACATAAATGAAATATCAACATTGTATTCATGTTTTAAGTCTGCATAAAGAAATAGTCTAAGTTTATGTAGAGTAATAGGTCATTCAATTGGATACTTATTTTGTAGACTATGGCAACTCGTGGACGTAGAGGTGTGGCCCGTCTAGGGATGATGAGTCAGCGGGAGGTTCGCAGGCTCCAGCTCAGCAGGCTCAGGACCAGACTGGAGTACCTTTACCACCACCACCTGTGGACTACGGAGCATTGATGCAAGGATTGGTGCATGCGATGCAGGCTCAGGCTCAGACTACAGCGGCATTACAGGCGCAAGTGCAGGTTCAGGTTGGTAGATGCAAGAGTTATTCAAAGTGTTAATTGGAAAAATTGTTAGCTAAGAGCTTGTTTTGGATTGTAGGCGCAGGCACCTGCTCATAAGGCAGTCATTGGAGGTGTGCCTATGATGGAGAGGTTCAGGAGGATGACTCCACCCTTCCTTAAGGGGGAGAGTGATCCTATTCTAGCGGAGAGTTGGCTCCGGGAGACGGAGAAGATCTTTCGTGCCATTCGTTGTGCGGAAGAGAAGAGGGTGACTTTGGCTACTTATATGCTGCAGGTAAAGGTTGGTTTTTTTTAGGGTTATGCATGTTGTTTGGAATGTACCCTTAGCTGTATAGATCTTTCTTCTCAGGAGCATTCCGATGTGTGGTGGTCCTCTGTACTACGCACACAATTTGCAAATGGGGCTATGAAGGTTGCTTGGACTGAGTTCGTCCATATGTTCAGGGCGAAGTACATTCCGGAGCATGTGCAAGACCGCATGGAGCAGGAGTTTTTGACATTGACCCAGGGGTCAATGAGCGTGCTAGAGTACGAGGCAAGATTTGCGGAGCTGTCCAAGTATGCGCCCCACATAGTGGCAGATGAGCGGAGGAAGATAAAGAAATTCATTATGGGGTTGAAGCCGTCCCTGAGGATGAGACTGGTGGCTTTGGGACATCGTACCATGGAGGAGGCTTTGTCAGCGGCATGCATGCAGGAGGCAGAGATGGAGGTCTATCTGGAGGAGAAGAGGGCTTCTTTAAGGAGGCCGGCATCAGCATTCCAACGTCAGGACAGAAAGAAGAAGGCCCTAGCTTTCCAGCATAGAGCAGTTGCACCGGCGAGAGTGGCTGCACCGACACCAGGCGGAGGCTCAGTTGCAGAGAAACCAGTGTGTACCCAGTGTGGGAAGCGCCATGGAGGCAAGGTGTGTTGGGTGACTTCTGGGAGGTGTTTGAGGTGTGGTGATAAGAACCACAAGATCAGAGATTGTGCGAAGAGATGGCACAGCAGACTGCAGCGGCACCAATAGCAGCTAGACCGGCACTTAAAGCAGCAGGAAGACCGAGGGCTCAGGCTCGAGTGTTCGCTTTGGCGAGAGACGAGGCAGAGTTGGCAGAGCATGTTATAGAAGGTACAATTTTAATTATGGGAATGCATGCTAGAGTCTTGTTTGATACCGGTGCCACGCATAGTTTTGTTTCTGAGGGATTTGCCAAGGTCTTGATGAAGGATGATGGTTTAGTTCCAGAAAGGTTGGAGGTTCCCTTGTCTGTGCATACTCCAGTAGGAACTATTTTGATCGAGCATTGTTTTTCGTCACTTCCTGTGTTCATCGAGGAGCAAGTTTTGCCTGGTAGTTTCTATTTGCTGAAAATGAAGGATTATGATGCTATTTTGGGCTTAGATTGGCTCGAGGAGCATTATGCTCTGATGAATTGTCGGTGGAAGCTTATCATTTTTCGGATTCCTAGTAAGGAGGAGTTTGTTCATCCTTTGCCTAAGAGCATGATGGGCAAGTTCGTCATTTCTTCTTTGAAGGCAGCCCGGATGTTGAGCAAGGGTTGTAGTGGTTTTCTGGATAGTGTGTTGTGTCCGAGGATTCGAAGAAGGTTTTATCTGTGGAAAATATTGAGGTAGTCAGATATTTCAGTGATTTTTTCCAGAGGATTTGTCTGGTTTGCCCCCTGCAAGGGAGGTCGAGTTTGGCATTGAGCTAATTCCTGGCTCAGCACCTATTTCCATTGCGCCTTATCGTATGGCACCAGCGGAGTTGGCAGAATTGAGGAAGTAGCTGCAAGAATTGCTTGATAAGGGCTTCATTCAACCGAACGTTTCGCCATGGGGAGCACCTGTTCTCTTTGTGAAGAAGAAAGATGGATCGATGAGATTGTGCATTGATTACCGCAAGCTTAATCAGGTAACTTTCAAGAATAAGTACCCTTTACCTCATATCGATGATTTGTTTGATCAGTTGCGAGGAGCTTCGGTGTTCTCTAAGATTGATCTTCATTCTGGCTATCATCAACTCTGAATCAAGCCGAAGGATTCTGCTAAGACGGCTTTTAGGACGAGATATGGCCATTACGAGTTCCTTGTCTTACCCTTTGGTTTGACGAATGCCCCAGCAGTTTTCATGGATTTGATGAATAGGGTTTTTCGGCAGTATTTGGATTCTTTTGTTGTGGTCTTTATTGATCATGTGCTGATCTATTCGCCTGATGAGGAGACTCATAGAGAGCATCTGAGGATTGTGTTGGATACCCTGAGGGAGCACAAGCTGTATGCTAAGTTCACCAAGTGCAACTTCTGGATGGGGGAGGTCCATTTCTTGGGACATGTCATATCTGGTGATGGTGTGTATGTGGATCCAGCTAAGGTGGAAGCTGTCCTTGACTGGGAAACACCGAGATCATCAGCTGACATCAGGAGTTTTCTCGGCTTGGCTGGCTATTATAGGAGATTCATCGAAGGATTTTCTTCTATTGCGGTGACCTTGACGAGGTTGACAAGAAAAGGAGTCAAGTTTGAGTGATCAGAGGCTTGTGAGAAGGCGTTCCAGGAGCTGAAGACTCGTCTGACCTCAGCACCAGTGCTTGTTTTGCCCAATGGTGTGAATTCTTTCTCTATCTACAGAGATGCTTCGAAGATTGGGCTTGGCTATATTCTTATGCAAGGAGGTCGAGTTGTGGCGTATGCTTCTAGGCACTCAAGGAGCATGAGCGCAACTACCCGACTCATGACTTGGAATTTGCGGCAGTGGTCTATGCTTTGAAAATATGGAGGCATTACCTATACGGAGTTAGATTTGAGCTCTTCTCAGACCACAAGAGTCTCAAGTATTTGTTCTCGCAGAAGGAGTTGAACCTAAGGCAGCAGAGGTGGATAGAATTCTTGAAAGATTATGATTTTGAGCTTTCTTATCATCCAGGGAAGGCCAATGTAGTGGCAGATGCTTTGAGCAGGAAGAGGCAGTTGATGAGGCAAGATTGGAAGATGCTAGAAGATGCTTCGGGTGCTTTGGCTATTTTGGAACCTCAATTTTGCAACTTGTTCATGGCTCAGTTGTCATTGAGATCGTCTATTCTTGATCAGGTTATTGCTTTGCAAAAAGATGACCTGTTATTGCAGGAGTTGGTTGGAAAGGGTGGTATTACCAGGGATGAGGATGATGTGATTCGCCTGAATCTTAGGATGTGTGTCCCTAATGATGCTGATCTGAGGAAGGAAATTTTGGAGGAAGCGCATAGGTCTCAGTTCTCTATTCACCCAGGCAGTGGGAAGATGTACAAGGATCTGAAGCGTTCCTTCTGGTGGTTGGAATGAAGCGGGATGTGGCTGATGTTGTGGCGAAGTGTCTGATTTGTCAATAAGTGAAGGTTTGATGCAGAGGCTGGATATTCCTCAATGCAAGTGGGAGCAAGTGACCATGGATTTTGTGTCTAGATTGCCTAGATCGGCTAGAGGAAATGATTCCATTTGGGTGATCATTGATAGATTTTCAAAGAGTGCTCATTTCCTTGCCATGAAGAAGCAGCAGTTTGTTGAGAGCTTGGCCAGACTGTACATTGATGGCATTGTGAGACTGCATGGGATCCCGAAGTTGATTATCTCAGATCGTGATCCGAGATTTACTTCCAGGTTTTGGCAGAGTTTGCAGCAGGCTTTCGGTAGTCAGTTGAAGCTGAGTTCGAAATTTCATCCACAAACGGATGGGCAGTCCGAGAGGACTATTCAGACGTTGGAGGATATGCTTCGAGCTTGTGTTTTGGAGTGGAAAGGTGATTGGGAGCGCCACCTAGCTCTTGTGAAATTTGCTTATAATAACAGTTTCCATTCGAGCATAGGTATGGCACCTTTTGAGGCTTTGTATGGGAGACCCTGTAGATCCCCGTTGTGTTGGGAGGAGTCAAGAGATCGGCATCTGGTTGGACCAGAAGTGTTGCAGGAGACTTAAGCGAAGATCCAGATGATTGTGCAGAGGTTAAAGGCAACTCAGGATCGTCAGAAGAGTTATGCGGATACAAGGAGGAAGGATTTGGCATTTGAGGTTGGAGACCATGTTTTTCTCAAGGTATTGCCAACTAGGGGTGTAGTGAGGTTTGGAAAGAGAGGCAAGCTGAACTCGAGGTTCAGTGGTCCATTTGAGATTTTGAAGAGGATCGGGAATGTGGCATACCAGTTAGCTTTGCCACCATCTTTGGCAGCTGTGCATCCAGTGTTCCATGTATCCATGCTAAGGCGTTATGTTAGAGACCCGGCCCATGTGATTAGTTATGAGCCAGTGCAGTTCCAACCAGACTTGTCTTATGCGGAGCAGCCGGTAGAGATTCTGGATCGGAAGGTGTAGGAATTAAGATCGAAGTCTATTCCATTTGTGAAGGTTCTATGGAGGAACTTCTCACGTGAAGAAGCGACGTGGGAGCTTGAAGAAAGAATGAAGAAGCTGTATCCGTCCTTGTTCGGTGAGTAATCTAACTCAATCTTGAGGACGAAGATTATTTAAGGGGGAGAGGATGTAGTGCCCTAGAAATTTTTCTTGAATTTATTTTGCAAATTGTATGTTTATTTCTGCATGAATTTTGAATGCTGATCTGTGTGGAGTTTGGCGTCAACATCTCTTGGTGTTAAGTCCTGTTAGCGGCAAGATCACCTGCCGTTTATTTCTATTAACGACATACTCTTGTGTCGTTTATTATTTTCGAATTTCTTAAATTTTTGGGCAAGCCTGTAAATGACATCATCGATGGATGTTTACGTGGAGGCTGACGACATCTATGTTGACGTTAAGCTGACTTGCCTATTTTTGATACTTCCGTTCGGGGAAAGAGAGATCGGCCGTTTCTAGGGGGTTTTAATGCGATGATTCAAGCGTTTAGGATCAGAGGGTCAGGATTTACGCTGACCATTGCATGGAAGGTCTTTATAAGACCGGATTCCGTGATTCGAAAGGGGTTTTCGCTCTGGTTCTTAGAGGAGAGAAAGAGGGCCGAGAAAGGACAATTTTGTGCTGGTTCATGCGGGTTAGAGGCTTCTGGACCAAGGCGGTGTGTCCAGCTTCGTGATCAGGAACTCACCCAAGCAGATGAGCCATGATTGGAGGTGGATTGGAGCGGTTGAAGTCGAAGGAAAGGGACTGCCTCACAGGCAAGGCGGGCATCTTCGAGCTTAGATTCATCACTCCTGTAGGAGGGAAAGAGGCAAGTTACATGGGGGTTCAATTTAGGATATGATATACTATAGATTTACCATTTTTTGTACTTTTAAAGCATGCAAATAACCTACGAGAAGGGGTAGAAGTGGCGTTATTTCATGTAGGGTTTTCTGTGTTTTCTACGCATAAGAACTAGACGTCCAGATCGCTTGCCGTCGATATCATGTAAACGGCGGCATCTACTGCCGTCTACTTCATGTGAACAGCGTTCGTTTTCTGACTTTTATTATATGTAAACGGCGCTATGTGCAGCCGTCAGTATGTGTTAACGGCGCTATGTGCCGCCGTCTATTTAGGTTTAACGACAAAGTATGTGGACGTCTACTTCAGTAAACGCACATACATTGCCGTCAATTTATCAGTATATGTTTTTCCAAAAAAGATTTTCATTATCTATATATGATCCATGCTTGTATGAGTTTCGGCCAGTGATGTTTAGGGTGTTTGTTTACTGTTATAATATGGACCGATTATTGCAATAGTAAAGAGGCTATATATATATATATATATATAATATATATAATATATATGAATGTTATTGATGTTAGATTGACAAAATGGATTATAAAAATGATGATGTATGTTAGAATATGGATGGTTGAAGGCTGAATTACTGTGGGAGATAATGCATACCAGTGGTTCTCTGTTCTGTATAAATTCCATGATCTTTTACTAGGTGTTGTACTATGTTTAATAAATTGAATTAATGGGATTAATTCATGAAAAATGGTTACAGAGATCAGAAAAATACTAAATTTGGCATGTGCATAGTATATCCTAATTCTGAATTTCTGTGAAAATTTTGAAATTTTTAGACATCTGTACATTCTGTTATGATTTCTGAATAGTAAGTTGCATGTAGAAATTAAATAAATGTAAGTATGTGTACATGATGGAATTGGTTGTATTTATTATCATGATAGGTCTGTCATGCAAAAAGTAGAATTTCAGAACTGGAAAGACATGCTATAGGTTATTGACAAATGTAAAATTAAAATATATCATACATGTTAGTGCATGCATTGAAATGAAATGCCAATAAGACATTGCTATATAGAGATTCCTACAGGAACTACACCATAGATGCCTCAATGGTAATGGTTCACCTATATGTAAATGATCTATTGAATCTGTGGGCAACAGATTGAAATCCTGGAGATAGACAAGTTCTACCGGTTAAGGTGGGAAGGACTTTCCCCGATTTTGCGCAAATACCATGACTTCATCACTGTATTGCCTAGGTGATAAGTGAACGATAAATGACTAATGATCTATATTATAGTGCGGGCTATGTCTTGGCAAATAAATGAAAATGTCTACATGTCTACATGACCTACATGCTACAAGCCTACATGAACATTGTCTACTTGATTTCATGCTACATGTTTATGTGTTAAATGTTACATGAATTACATGAAAATTGATATATGAAAGAATTGCTACATGTCTAAATGGTCCATTGTTACATGACAACTGTTACATATTGCATACGTAGCATAAGGTTTATTGAAATAGTTTACATGATTACATGACATAAGTAGAAACCATGATAAAAATAATAACATGTTATATGTAAGAACATGTTACTTCAATCGTATAAGTAAGTAAGAGTGGTTTTATGCATTGCATGACATGGTTATTTCCATAATAATTAGAATGCTATGAATGAATGATTGCCAATTGATTTAGAACCATGTTAGTAGGAAGAGTATATGATATTAATGAAATGATGATAATATGTTACCATGTTTTAAAAACCTATTATAATTATAATATCGAGACTGTCTCTTCATGTGATTTGCTGAGTCTGTAGACTCATACGTGCTTAACATTTCAGGAGAACCAGAGGACACCCGGAGGAGTTAGTTCACACTAACTCGGAGCGAGAGAGGACGTGGAGACTTAGATTGGTTGAGAGGTTTAGAGTGACTCTTGTATGTGAGGACTATATGTATTTTCCTTTATGCAGTTGGACTATGAAATTAAATAAATTTGGGACTATTGTTATTTCTCTTATGTACTAGACTTTACATTTGAGTATATGTTGATTACAATCATTTAGTTCCATGTTCCGTTGCTTATATTAGAATTAATTTGTATTTGTGTATATCTCAACCTATACCATCAATTGTGGATTTATTCCACTGTAATACCTCTGTTAGATCCAATGTGAGTTGGTATAACTGTACTGGGTCTAAGAGGGGCGTTACACAGTCACTTGGTCACAGATCTGAGAGCCCTAAAGGCTTTCAGAGCCACATCCGATCCCTATGGACGGAGTGCGTATAGAAAAGTGACGGCTCAGATCGTTGCAAAATAGAAAAATGAACGTGACTGAATAAATGGTCAGGTATCAAAAGTGAATCGCAACCATTGTATCGGTTGTGGATTCAGAGGCAACTCAAGAAGCAAATAAAAGCAGAAAAGGGAGATATATACAAGAAATCAAACACGCTACTTCAGCAGTGTTGAAGCAGGGAGAAAAGACAATCTCAAATATGCATGAATCACTCATCATTTTTTTATATTTCTCAGCTAAGCACTTGGAAAAAAGAGAGGGTAGGAAAAGAAGGAGAGGCACACAAGGTTGCCCAGGAAAGGGTGCCACGTGGGGCACGATGGAGTGGGTAATCAAAGAAAGGCAGAAAGAAGTCCCACCGTGATCGCCAATTTGTAAGAACCGTTTTTCGTCTTCAAAAAAACTCTAAAACGCTACAAAGAAAATATTAGAAAATAATGGGAAAAGAAGGAAGATGGAGCACAACTCCTAGATGGAAAGGTAATCGCCAGACACACGGGGTGTTGAAGGAGTATAAATGAATAAAAATAAAAGGGAGTGATCGCGAAAAGTACCTTTTAGCAGGGAGATTGCACGGAAAAGATTATGGGTGTACTTCTTCTTCTACGAGCACGACTGGTAGTGGTAGAAGGCTCTTTCTTGATGATTACCTTGAAAAATAACACATAAAAGAGAGGATTAGCCTAGAACGTGTAGTATTCACTCTTAATAATAATGCATAAACATGAAGTGATGGAAAGAACACACCTTGTGTGGTTGGCTTTTAAACCCTAGAAGATAGGTGTGGGGTGTATGCATGCATGAATGTGTGTGTGATTTTTTTTTTTTTAATGTTTGTGTGATTGAAAGAGTAAAAGAGGGAGGTATGTGATGCTCTCATGGGAGCTATGGAGGAGGGAATAAATAAGAGATATAAACAAGAGAAAAGGAGGAGGTGCTTCCCCTTAATGTGGATGGCGCAGGTAGCTGCTAGAGAGGAGGAAGAAGAGCCCCAGGGGAGCTACTTCTGCAGTTGGTTCAATGTGAGGTGGAGAAGACGACATTGACGCGCTTGAGGCGCAGTCCGGCAAGGCTTCACCTTGAAACGACCTCTCACAACTCACTAAACTCGAAGTACTTCTGAGTCTCCAACCTCTAGACGTCGGCCCATGGGTATATTTATAGGGGAGAGGGGAACAGAACCTAAGGCAACAAGCCTGTAAATCGCGATGGAGATAATGTGCGTGTTTTAAAGTTGGAAGGCGACCAGTCAGTAGTCTTGTTTAAAACACTTCCATACTTTGACTTAGTTAAAAACATAGAAATTGTAAATCGCAACCACAAGGGTCGTCGCGCATATTGTCACTTCCAACATTGATCGGATTCTTGCCAAATTTTGTAAATAGAAAGTTTTGAAATCACGACGACATGACCAATCGTGCATATGGAGGAACCGATCTTATGATCGGAATTAATCTTTATGAATAAAGGAAAGTCATAAATGCAATGACATTAGTTGACGCGTATCAATTAGCAATAAGAACTTTCTAAAACCATTTTAGGAAATTGCCAAAAGTCAAATAGAATCCTTAAATGCGACGACTTGATAGTATTTGATAACATCAATCAAACCAAACTGAGAATTGGCAAAAATGCGTCGGCTTGACCAGCCACGTATCTCATCAATCGATAGAGACTCAATCGGAACTAACATCAATTGGAAGAAGTAAATGCATTGGCTTGTACCATCGCGAATATTATTGTTCAACAATCGATGTTTAAGTTCAATCGATTCGGTCTTCACCAATCTATGCATGAATACGACAGATTGACAGGACACGTATAAGTTTATTCATCAATCGGTATGAAATAGTGACGGTTTGACCCGACACGGATAAGAGCAATCGACTTTTGGTCACCAGTCTGTGAAAAGCGACCACTGCATCCGTCGCGATTTACAGAGCTGCCCAAACCTCTAGCAAGCTACAAAAATGAGGGGAAGCACCAAGACATGGGGAGGTAAACCCTGAATAAAGGTGAAAAATACTCTTATAAGGCAAATTGAAAGCCATTTGTGGCATTATGGTGTAACTGAGATTCTCTCACAATGGTGTCATTTTTAGCATGTCTACACAAAGTAGTTGCAAGAAGATGATTGTGTGGAATAAAGATGCTAACTACCTTGGAATAGAAGAAAGTGCAAAAGGAATCTATTTTAAAGGTAGCGACAAGGAAGTTGTCGCCTTCTCTATGAACGCGAAAGGTTATGCATGGCCTTCTACACAGGAAAGGGAGACTATATATTCTCTGAAAGGTTGCGAAATTAGACTATATGGTATCTTGAAGGGGGGTTGAATAGATTACCACCAATTTAATGTTTACTACCACCTTCTTTTGACGGGAACCACAAACTACTACTGAAACTTGCAACATAGTGTAATCTAAATTTAGACGTGCTGATTGTAGATAGATAGAGAACATTTATCTATCGTGTGTGAAAACAACGTGCCTACCAACACCTACCGTGAAGATGTGCAAACCACAGGACACGAGTTTTTTAAGGTAGTTCAGAGTACACAACTTGTGTATCCTACGTCCACCGTCCCACACTACGCAGAAACACTGCTTATGAGCAATTCAAAACTACAACTCACACACACACGAGTTGTCTGATGTGAAACCATGATCAGAACAACACAACCACGTGAATCAAGCACAAGGCTGCTTGAGACACAACCACACACACACACAGATATGAGAAAAGAAACAGGGAAGAGTTCTAAGATTGAAGAACAAATCCTAAATTAAGAACAAATCCTGATTAAGAACTCTTTGTAGGTCATCTGGATGGACTTCAAACTTCGTCTTGACAATCTTAGGTTGATGGAGAAGCTTGAATCTACGACGAACTGCTTCACCTCTGCTTGAAGAACGGATCTTTGCTTCTCTGAGCGGCAGGTTGAAGCAGAGCAGCAACAACTTCTTCTCTTGTGTTTTCCTTAGGGTTTTGGATGGTGGCTGCTTCTGTGTGAGATTGACTCCAAAAGATTCCTTTTATATGGGTGTTCAAGTATAGAGAGTCGTGGTAGAAGGAAACACCCACATAGGAAAGATAGGGAGATCTCGTATTGAGATTCTGTTTACGTCTGTCGACAGGCCTTTGGTCATCTGTCGACAGGTAGCAACAGATTTACATTGTCAGAACTCTGAACTTCCGGGAAGGAGTTTTCTGTAGGTAGCTGTCGACAGTCGACTGGGGTCTGTCGGCAGATAGCTATGTCCAGAACCTGGAGTTTTCTGTCTGTAGTTGTCTATCGACAAGCAAATGGGAGGCTGTCGACAGGTGACTGATCTTTGTGTTTTCTTGGTCTTTTGCTCTTGTTTTGGGTGCATTATTTTTTCATGGAGTTTCACCTACATTTAAGACCATTGTTAGTGAAGTAAGATAACATTTAGATGATCAAACTAAACATTTGTCACTTTTATCAAGAATGGTACAATCATCAACTTGTGCGATTAATGAAATGCTCATTGAATGCTCATCATCAAAAACAATCATTGTAGACATTCATCCATGTAGATCTAACATTCTCCCCCTTTTTGATGATGACAAAATTATTCAATTAATGCACAATTGAGTTCTCCCCCTTTTGACAACATCCAAAAGTCACACATCATACACACATGTAGAAAGCAAAGACTGTGAATTTCATAGATAGATCATGAAGTACACACAGTACATGAAGTGGTGACTAAAGAAAGATGAAAGGGAAAGAAATTACATGACTGTTAATTGAAAGCAACATAGACCAGGACAAGACAAGACTAAGACTAACTAATATAACATGACTAGAGCAACTCCTAGACACAGAGACTCTCTAAGTAGCATCATCGCCAGGCGGTGCAGGGGCCCGATGGATGTCATGAAGCTCAGTAGAAAGTCTAGTGAAACGGAGTTGAGCTGGACTTGTGTATCCGCGAGCGCTTCAATGTTCGAATCCACGGTGTCCAAAGTGCATGGAGCTGGTCAAAGCCAGTGGACATCTGGATCTGTAGCTGAGTGACGAGATCACGCAGTGAAGGCTCAGCAGCAGCATCACTAGCGGCAATGCTAACGTCATCTCCCGGCGCATCAAGAGGCGCTGACTGGGAGTCCTCATCAGCTTCTTCTTCACGGTCAGCACTTTCTTCATCATCCTCTCGATCGTCAGCCATGGTAGCAGCTGGTGCCTTACCCTTAAGATCGCGAGTCACTACGCCATCAATTAACTTGTACCCATCCTATGTGCAGCAGTGAGATCAAAACTACTGCGAGAGTTGAGCTCGACACACTCACTGTCCGAAATGTTGATGCCAATGAACCTCAGAAGGGAAGTGGGGACAAGCAAATGGCATGGATCTCCGTGGATTATAAAAGCATTGACAGATTAGGCCAAGCATCAGGCAGGTAAGTTGATTGGCTCGCACTTGAGGAAGAAGGTAAAGAGTGATTTGTGAACCTCAGTGACGAGTTCCCGACTGCCATGCTTTGGCGCAATCAGGGTGGTGAAGATGTGATGGATCATGCGGTTCAAGGGAGGAAAGGAGTTGGCATTTAGTTTTGCAATGTTCTTCGTGCCATCATACGGTTGAAGAGTCATTAGGTGATAGTACTCAGAGGCAGAGGGTTGATGGGAGAGGATATCAGCCCTAGAGTTAGGGATTTGAAGGGTAGTGCTAAACAGATTAGCAGTAGGTTTGAAAGTGGTGCCCTTGACAGTGGTGTAAAATTCATTTTGCTCGGAATAGCCAAGATTATTGAAGAAATCACTTACAACAGTGGGAGAATAGACCGTGTGAGAGTAGAGAAAGACCGTCCAGCCCTGGGTGTCAAAGAGGGGTTGGAGGTTCGGAAACAGGACTGCCAGAGATGTAAATCAACATACGAGGTTAAACAAACTTGGTAAAAGATCCCTAGCCCGTGTGAGATTCAAACGGGGAGGATCGACGAGTTCGGGCAACTGATCATCCCGAAGCTTCGTCCGGCGCTCAGCAGGAGCCCGAGTGTAAGACCCTCGAATTTCTGTCGTATTCTTCGTATTTATGTGTATGATTGTGCTTGTGTAATTATGTACGTATTTACGTAGGTATCAAAGTAGTATAATTACGTGTACATGTGTTTAGATTATACGTAAATAATGTATGTATTGCATAATGATAGCGTGGTTATAATACCATGTACATATTGCATGTATAGGAGCTTGGTATGCATGGTTTTCTGCATAATTAGGGTTCTGGCCGAAGGCCTTATTGGCGTCAACCCCTGGCCGCTTAGGTGGTGTCAGCGTCCAGCCCTGGACGCCAACACTAGATCCGGCGTCCAGCGATCTGGACGCCAACTTCTCTGACCTGCATGCGCAGCAGAGCTGCTATCTTCTGAAGCAAGGCATGCCAACCATTGGGGGATGTCCCCCAACGGCTCTGAACATGTCAAATCAGCATGGTGAGTGGGTGAAGGCCTCCCCTACTTCCTGAACCCGAAATGGCCTCTCCCCACTTCACCCTTTCACCTTTGCAAGAGGAGAGAAAACCCTAGAGAGCATTCTGTGAAAAACTCAGAGTTGGAGGCTTTAATCCGGCTTCCTGGAGCTTGATCCGGCCGACTTCCCCGACAAGGAGGTAGCTGATATGAAGGGCAAGGCCTCCCCGGTCTTGTTTTGCTGAGGAGATCATCCAGGAGCTCGGAGGAAGGCGTTTGTGGAGGTGCTTCTGCAACTTCTTGGGACTGCCCAAGGAGAGCTTCTCCAAGCCCTAGACCCTTTGGTGTGATTTTCTAAAAGGCAAGTAACCTGTCATTGATGTCCCCGTATGAGTCTAGGATGTTTCTACTATTTTTATGGAATTTATCTCGAGTCCTAGACCCTCCATTTCACCCAAGTTTTGGAGCTCGGGTCTGTGTTTTCTGCACAGACCTGAGTAGACGGCAAGATCCCTGGACGCCCAGTTCCTCCTTGGCGTCCATCGACCATGCCGCTGACCTTGAGTCAGCGGCCAGAGACCGCCGTTTAGTTCTTCTGGGCAGAACAGTGAGCTGTTCTGTCCCACTTATACATTTAATTCCGGTATGTTTATACGTTGAGGATATATGGTATTCCTATAAGCTATGTATATGGTACATTGTGGTTGTGGATGTATGTGAGTTGTGTGGGTGAATGTGGCTAATGATGTCTTGTAAGCATGTGAGAATAACTTGTAGATCATCTTGCAAAATCCATGATTCATGATTTAGATTAATGTGAATGCCTTGATTTCGGTCTATTCATGAAGAGTTGTGGGACATGTATGTGTGTTCTGAAATTTTGGAAATTATACATGCTTGTGAAATTGCTAATAAGTCGGTTCGGTAATATGAAAGCATGTAAAAATGGTTGTGGTAAACGATTTATAGATGTATGAATTAGGGAATTTTGTACTCTAAATTCATGTGTATACATTGGTAGTTTATGTTTAAACAGCAAGTGATAAGTTACATGATGTGTGAATTCCATGTTGATGAAAAATGTGAATAACATGCTAATTATGTGTTTGATTTTCTGTAAATCCTATTTAGCTCAGAAAAATCTGAAAAATTGAGGGTATGATCATGAGCCCGAAAGCAGCCTGTGGTTAAATTTTCAGACCATTTGGACCCGTAAATAGAGAGTTATGAGTTTTCATGTGAATGTGAATAATTCGTACATATGATCGCAATGTGACTAGATTTTGTTTAAATCAGCATGATTTGGATGTTCACTGTGTGTTAAAGCCTGAAACTCTGTAGTACCATGTTAGTAAAAACAGAGGAGTTCATGTGAGTGAGGAAGTGAATGTGATGGGAAGTGTAAAGTGTGAAAACCATGTGTAAAACGCTAATTGTGTAAAAGTGTAAATTGTGCCAATGTGATACTGCTTCCGAGAAGGCAGTGGAACTGTATCAGGGAAAAGTCCCCCTGAGAAAGTTCATTGTGTTAAGTGACCCTAAGGGCATTAGGGGGAAATCCTGGAGGTGGACAAGTACCACTGGTTAGGGTGGAGACTTGTTCTCCCGGTCTGCGCAGTCCAAGAGTCACCATTGCATTGCCTAGATGGTGCCTATGTGTTATGTGATGTGAATGTGTCCTTCTTTGGTGGTTTGGACTATGTGTCACGGCACCTAAATTGTGTAAATATGTGTAAAGTGTAATGTGTAAAGTGTATGTGACCATGTGTAATGTGTAAGTGACATGTGGATGTATATGTGTAAAGTGTAACCATGTGAAAAGAGGAAATTGTGTAAAAAGGGAATGTGAAATTCTAGATGTGTAAATGTGTAATGAAACCATGTGAGACTAAATCTGAAACCAAGTAAATTCTGAAAATGCATGTTATTATTCTCATGTTATGTATGCAAAAGTGCGTAGAATCCATGTTAGAGACAACTAATGAACATGTGTATGAAAAGGGCATGATGGATTGTTCACATGTGATGTTTAAGCAACATTGTAGCTCTCATGTGTAGGTTTATAGTCATTGAACCATGTAAAAATCAGCAACCTAAAGCATGTTGAAAAGTTTGGTATGTACTTAAGAACTTGTGGAATCCATGCTAATCACGTTCCCCATGCATGTATGTCAATTGTTCATGTAAATAATTCTCACGTTTTGATCAAAGTCCCATGAGTAAATTGAATAGAGATCATGTGATAGGTGGGTTTCATCTTAAAAATCTGAAAGCATGCCTTATGTATAAAACTGTAGAACCTTCATGATAGGTTGAAAACTTGCATTGACTGGCATGCTTGGGTGTGAAATCTGTAAATGTGCATGTAGAAACCACTAGGACTTGTACGTGAATATCATATATAGTGTTGCTTGCTGAGTCTTTAAGACTCACTCTTGCTTCGGCGTACAGGTTTAGACGGTGACGAGACCTTCGTGGAGGAGACAGTGGAGATAGACTCCGAGCGCGGAGTTTAGCTTGTGGAGTTGTGCATCCCTTTGTTGTGATCTTCATAGTATGTACTTGAAACATTATATTAGAAGTATCATGAAGAAAATGTACTATGTGGACATTGGACTTTTTGTATTTTATTCAGCATTTAAATTATGAGAACTTTAATTCTTTCTTTACAAATTGTAAACTGCATGTATGTCTAATGTGGATGATGAATGAATGGAGATAGTTCTCTTTTACTTCCGCTACTCTGTTATGTATATTCGCGTGTATCTCAACTGTTTGTATCGTTGGGTAAATGTCCCACTGTGACTGGCAGCACTCGCTATATCGACGTGGGTCGGTATGACCGTACCGGTGTAACGAGGGCCGTCACAGAGATTGGTATCAGAGCCCACCAGTTGAGATTGCACATGAATATAACTAAGTCATCATCCCCATTGCATGCTAAGTATGTCCACATGTGTAGAAAACATTAATAAGAAGTGCAAAATAGATAAGAAAATGGTTAGAAAACTTAGTAACCTAGCTCTAATGGTGGCTGAAATTTTATGACAGCCATGGCTTCCCGTGGACGACGTGGAGGTGCGCCAGCTCGCGACGACGAGCAGAGGCATGATGATCAGGCGGAGCAACAGGCCCCAGCACCGCGAGGCCCTGTGCTTCCCCCACCGCCGCCTGTGGATTATGGAGTGTTCATGCAAGGTCTGGTGCAAGCCATGCAGACCCAGGCACACACTCAGGCGGCACTTCAGGCCCAGCTGGAGGCCCAGCAGGCTCAGGCCCGGCTCAGGACCATGGTGGACCTCCCATCATGGAGCGATTCAAGAGGATGACCCCACCCTCTTTTAAGGGGGAGAGTGATCCGCTTTTGGCAGAAAGCTGGATGAGGGAGACCGAGAAAATCTTCCGAGCTATCAGGTGTCCTGACGAGGACAAGGTAACCTTGGCCACCTACATGCTACAGGAGAGAGCCGATGTGTGGTGGGCTTCATTACTGCGTACGCGGTTTGAGGACGGCGCGATTGTTGTCGCTTGGGACGAGTTCGTGAGGCTCTTTCGGGCCAAGTTCGTCCCCGAGCACATCCAGGACAGGATGGAGCAGGAGTTCCTCACCTTGACTCAGGGCTCCATGACCGTACTTGAGTATGAGGCCAGGTTTGCAGAACTGTCTAAGTATGCACCCCATATTGTGGCTGATGAGCGCAGGAAGGCGAAGAAGTTCGTGATGGGTCTCAAACCATCACTGAGGACGAGGCTCGTGGCGTTCGACCACCGCACGCTAGACGAGGCTCTCAGCGCAGCCTGCAGACAGGAAGGCGAAATGGAGCAATACTTGGAGGAGAAGAAGGCATCGCAGAAGAGGCCGGCAGCAGCTTTCCAGAGGCAAGACAAGAGGAAGACGGTGTACCAGACACCGCAGAAATCATCATCAACCAGCAGCTATCAGGTACCTTCTGTACGTTCCTCTGGTGTCAAGAAGGAGTGCCCTCATTGCGGAAGGGCACATGGTGGTACGGAATGCTGGATGATAGCGGGCAAATGCCTAAAGTGTGGGAGCAGCGACCACAAGATCAAGGATTGCCCTAGGCTTCAGCAGGGAGCTCAGCGTGGAGCGCCAGTACCAGCAGTGGCGGCAGCCGCGCCAGCTACAGGACGACCAGGAAGGCCTCGAGCCCCGGCTCGAGTGTTTGCGTTAGCTCGTGAGGACGCCGAGCAGGCGGAGCATGTCACCGAAGGTACAGTTCTACTTTTCGGTGTGCACGCTCGGGTTTTGTTTGATACGGGTGCTACTCACTCGTTCATTTCCGAGCGGTTCGCTAGGCAGTTAGCCCTAGAGTCAGGCATAGAGTCTGAGGAGTTAGAGGTTCCCTTGTCTGTGCACACCCCTGCGGGTACGGTATCGACTAGGAAGTGTATTCCGTCGTTACCTGTGTGCATTGAGGATAGATTCCTAGATGGGTGTTTCTTCTTGCTAAAGATGAAGGACTATGATTGTATCTTGGTCTGGATTGGCTAGAGGAGCACTATGCGTTAGTGGATTGTCGTAGAAGAAGATTGTTTTCCGCATTCCTGGTGAGGATGAGTTCTCTCATCCCTTGCCAAAGAACTTAGCGGGAAAGTTAGTTATCTCTGCCATGAAGGCGATGCGCATGGTGAACAAGGGTGTGACGCATTTCTTGCCAGCGTTATGCTAGTACCCGATGCTGGTTCGTCACTGACTCTTGCAGAGATCGATGTGGTGCAGGACTTTCCAGATGTCTTTCCCGATGACTTGTCTGGATTGCCACCAGATAGAGAGATAGAGTTCACTGTAGAGTTGCTTCCAGGCACCTCTCCTATCTCGAAGGCCCCATATCGGATGGCCCCTGCAGAATTAGCCGAGTTGAGGAAGCAATTGCAAGAATTGCTTGATAAGGGATTTATTCGCCCTAGCGTTTCCCCTTGGGGCGCGCCTGTATTATTCGTCAAGAAGAAAGACGGGTCACTTCGGTTGTGCATTGATTATAGAAAGTTAAACCAGGTGACTGTGAAGAACAGGTATCCCTTACCTCGGATTGATGATCTGTTTGACCAGTTGCGAGAGGCATCAGTCTTTTCCAAGATTGACTTGCGATCTGGTTATCATCAGCTTCGGATTAGGAGTGAGGATGTGTCCAAGACGGCATTTAGAACCCGTTATGGGCATTATGAGTTTCTGGTTCTTCCTTTCGGATTGACCAACGCCCCTGCAGCGTTCATGGATCTCATGAACCGGGTGTTTAGTCCGTATTTAGATAGCTTTGTTGTTGTGTTTATTGATGACGTGTTGGTCTATTCTCCGGATGAGGCCACACATCGTCAGCATTTGAGGTTAGTCTTAGAGGTTCTCCGTGAGCACAAGCTGTATGCGAAGTTCAGCAAGTGCGAGTTCTGGTTGCGCGAGGTTCATTTCCTCGGGCATGTTATCTCCGGCGCTGGTGTAGCTGTTGATCCAGCGAAGGTCCAGGCAGTTATGGATTGGGATGTTCCCAGGACCCCTTCGGAGATTCGTAGTTTCCTTGGGTTAGCTGGTTATTATCGGCGATTCATTGAGGGTTTCTCATCCATCGCCGCCCCCTTGACAAAGCTGACTCGGAAAGGTGAGAAGTTCGTGTGGTCTGAGGCGTGTGAGCGTAGCTTTCAGCTATTGAAGGCTAAGCTTACCTCTGCTCCGGTATTGGTATTGCCTAGTGGTCTAGAGGGCTTTGCCATTTATACGGATGCATCTCGGATTGGGTTAGGCTGTGTGCTCATGCAGCAAGAGAGGGTAGTAGCTTATGCTTCTCGTCAGTTGAAGGAGCATGAGAGGAACTATCCGACTCATGATTTGGAGTTAGCAGCCGTGGTTCATGCACTAAAGATCTGGAGGCACTATCTTTATGGTGTCAGATTTGAGGTGTTTACCGACCACAAGAGCTTGAGGTATCTTTTCTCCCAAAAGGAATTAAACCTGAGGCAGAGAAGATGGATTGAGTTCTTGAAGGACTATGACTTCGACCTTCAGTATCACCCTGGAAAGGCGAACGTCGTGGCGGATGCTCTTAGTAGGAAGAGGTCTTCGCTCCAGCAGGATTGGAAGATGTTGGAGGATGCGGCGTGCTCTATGACCGAGTTAGAGCCATCGTTGTGTCAGGCTTTTGTAGCTCAGCTATCCCTTAGGTCCTCAGTTTTGGATGAGGTGATTGAGCAGCAGAAAGCCGATCCTAGATTGTTAGAGTTAGTGGGCAAGGCGGGCTTGCTCGTGATGAGGACGGTGTGATTAGATTTCAGCATCGTGTTTGTGTCCCCGATGTAGTAGATGTCCGTGAGCATGTGTTAGCGGAGGCCCATAGATCGCGATTTTCTATTCATCCGGGTAACACTAAGATGTATCAGGATTTGAAGAGATCATTCTGGTGGTCCGGCATGAAGAAGGATGTTGCGGATTATGTGTCTAGATGTCTAGTATGTCAGCAGGTGAAAGCCGAGCGGCAGCGACCATCCGGCCTTATGCAGAGGTTGGATATCCCCGTATGGAAGTGGGAAGCTGTCACTATGGATTTCGTTTCGGGTTTGCCTCGATCTAGAAGGGGCAACGACTCGATTTGGGTAGTTGTAGATAGATTCTCGAAGACTGCTCATTTCTTGCCTATGAAGAAGAAGCAGTCAGTAGAGAGTTTAGCTAGTTTGTATGTTAGCAGTATCGTTAGATTGCATGGTGTGCCGAAGTCGATCATTTCGGATCGAGATCCGAGATTTACTTCGAGGTTGTGGAAGGGTCTTCAGGATGCGTTAGGTTCGGAGCTTAAGCTCAGTTCGGCGTTTCATCCCCAGACCGATGGACAGTCCGAGAGGACTATCCAGACGCTCGAGGATATGTTGAGAGCGTGTGTTCTGGATTGGAAAGATGATTGGGAGCGTCATTTACCTCTTGTGGAGTTCGCATACAACAACAGCTTTCACGCTAGTATTGGAATGGCTCCATTCGAGGCGTTGTATGGTAGGCCCTGCAGATCTCCTTTATGTTGGGAGGAGACTGGTGATAGGCAGTTGATCGGACCGGAGTTGGTTCAGGAAACTTCGGATAAGATTCAGCTGATCAGGAAAAGGCTTGTTGCGGCACAGGATAGGCAGAAGAGTTATGCCGACAACAGGAGAAAGGATTTGGAGTTCGAGGTTGGCGATCATGTCTTCTTGAAGATATCGCCTACTCGTGGAGTTGTCAGATTTGGCAGGCATAGCAAGCTAAGCCCTAGGTTCATTGGCCCATATGAGATTCTCCGACGTTTGGGCAACGTGGCGTACGAGCTAGCTTTACCCCCAGCTTTGGCTAGCGTTCACCCGGTATTCCACGTATCTATGCTCAGGAAGTATGTCCGAGATCCGTCTCATGTGATTAGTCATGAGCCAGTGGAGATCCAGCCAGATCTTTCGTATGTCGAGCAACCAGTAGCCATTCTTGACCGGAAGGTGCAGCATCTCCGGAACAAGAGTATTGCGTCGGTGAAAGTTCTATGGCGGAACTTTTCACGTGAGGAGGCTACATGGGAGCTTGAGGATGCGATGAAGAAGAAGTATCCCCTTTTGTTTGAGTAGTGTCGTTCTAACTTCGAGGACGAAGTTTTCTTTAAGGGGGAGAGGGTGTAAGACCCTCGAATTTCTGTCGTATTCTTCGTATTTATGTGTATGATTGTGCTTGTGTAATTATGTACGTATTTACGTAGGTATCAAAGTAGTATAATTACGTGTACATGTGTTTAGATTATACGTAAATAATGTATGTATTGCATAATGATAGCGTGGTTATAATACCATGTACATATTGCATGTATAGGAGCTTGGTATGCATGGTTTTCTGCATAATTAGGGTTCTGGCCGAAGGCCTTATTGGCGTCAACCCCTGGCCGCTTAGGTGGTGTCAGCGTCCAGCCCTGGACGCCAACACTAGATCCGGCGTCCAGCGATCTGGACGCCAACTTCTCTGACCTGCATGCGCAGCAGAGCTGCTATCTTCTGAAGCAAGGCATGCCAACCATTGGGGGATGTCCCCCAACGGCTCTGAACATGTCAAATCAGCATGGTGAGTGGGTGAAGGCCTCCCCTACTTCCTGAACCCGAAATGGCCTCTCCCCACTTCACCCTTTCACCTTTGCAAGAGGAGAGAAAACCCTAGAGAGCATTCTGTGAGAAAACTCAGAGTTGGAGGCTTTAATCCGGCTTCCTGGAGCTTGATCCGGCCGACTTCCCCGACAAGGAGGTAGCTGATATGAAGGGCAAGGCCTCCCCGGTCTTGTTTTGCTGAGGAGATCATCCAGGAGCTCGGAGGAAGGCGTTTGTGGAGGTGCTTCTGCAACTTCTTGGGACTGCCCAAGGAGAGCTTCTCCAAGCCCTAGACCCTTTGGTGTGATTTTCTAAAAGGCAAGTAACCTGTCATTGATGTCCCCGTATGAGTCTAGGATGTTTCTACTATTTTTATGGAATTTATCTCGAGTCCTAGACCCTCCATTTCACCCAAGTTTTGGAGCTCGGGTCTGTGTTTTCTGCACAGACCTGAGTAGACGGCAAGATCCCTGGACGCCCAGTTCCTCCTTGGCGTCCATCGACCATGCCGCTGACCTTGAGTCAGCGGCCAGAGACCGCCGTTTAGTTCTTCTGGGCAGAACAGTGAGCTGTTCTGTCCCACTTATACATTTAATTCCGGTATGTTTATACGTTGAGGATATATGGTATTCCTATAAGCTATGTATATGGTACATTGTGGTTGTGGATGTATGTGAGTTGTGTGGGTGAATGTGGCTAATGATGTCTTGTAAGCATGTGAGAATAACTTGTAGATCATCTTGCAAAATCCATGATTCATGATTTAGATTAATGTGAATGCCTTGATTTCGGTCTATTCATGAAGAGTTGTGGGACATGTATGTGTGTTCTGAAATTTTGGAAATTATACATGCTTGTGAAATTGCTAATAAGTCGGTTCGGTAATATGAAAGCATGTAAAAATGGTTGTGGTAAACGATTTATAGATGTATGAATTAGGGAATTTTGTACTCTAAATTCATGTGTATACATTGGTAGTTTATGTTTAAACAGCAAGTGATAAGTTACATGATGTGTGAATTCCATGTTGATGAAAAATGTGAATAACATGCTAATTATGTGTTTGATTTTCTGTAAATCCTATTTAGCTCAGAAAAATCTGAAAAATTGAGGGTATGATCATGAGCCCGAAAGCAGCCTGTGGTTAAATTTTCAGACCATTTGGACCCGTAAATAGAGAGTTATGAGTTTTCATGTGAATGTGAATAATTCGTACATATGATCGCAATGTGACTAGATTTTTGTTTAAATCAGCATGATTTGGATGTTCACTGTGTGTTAAAGCCTGAAACTCTGTAGTACCATGTTAGTAAAAACAGAGGAGTTCATGTGAGTGAGGAAGTGAATGTGATGGGAAGTGTAAAGTGTGAAAACCATGTGTAAAACGCTAATTGTGTAAAAGTGTAAATTGTGCCAATGTGATACTGCTTCCGAGAAGGCAGTGGAACTGTATCAGGGAAAAGTCCCCCTGAGAAAGTTCATTGTGTTAAGTGACCCTAAGGGCATTAGGGGGAAATCCTGGAGGTGGACAAGTACCACTGGTTAGGGTGGAGACTTGTTCTCCCGGTCTGCGCAGTCCAAGAGTCACCATTGCATTGCCTAGATGGTGCCTATGTGTTATGTGATGTGAATGTGTCCTTCTTTGGTGGTTTGGACTATGTGTCACGGCACCTAAATTGTGTAAATATGTGTAAAGTGTAATGTGTAAAGTGTATGTGACCATGTGTAATGTGTAAGTGACATGTGGATGTATATGTGTAAAGTGTAACCATGTGAAAAGAGGAAATTGTGTAAAAAGGGAATGTGAAATTCTAGATGTGTAAATGTGTAATGAAACCATGTGAGACTAAATCTGAAACCAAGTAAATTCTGAAAATGCATGTTATTATTCTCATGTTATGTATGCAAAAGTGCGTAGAATCCATGTTAGAGACAACTAATGAACATGTGTATGAAAAGGGCATGATGGATTGTTCACATGTGATGTTTAAGCAACATTGTAGCTCTCATGTGTAGGTTTATAGTCATTGAACCATGTAAAAATCAGCAACCTAAAGCATGTTGAAAAGTTTGGTATGTACTTAAGAACTTGTGGAATCCATGCTAATCACGTTCCCCATGCATGTATGTCAATTGTTCATGTAAATAATTCTCACGTTTTGATCAAAGTCCCATGAGTAAATTGAATAGAGATCATGTGATAGGTGGGTTTCATCTTAAAAATCTGAAAGCATGCCTTATGTATAAAACTGTAGAACCTTCATGATAGGTTGAAAACTTGCATTGACTGGCATGCTTGGGTGTGAAATCTGTAAATGTGCATGTAGAAACCACTAGGACTTGTACGTGAATATCATATATAGTGTTGCTTGCTGAGTCTTTAAGACTCACTCTTGCTTCGGCGTACAGGTTTAGACGGTGACGAGACCTTCGTGGAGGAGACAGTGGAGATAGACTCCGAGCGCGGAGTTTAGCTTGTGGAGTTGTGCATCCCTTTGTTGTGATCTTCATAGTATGTACTTGAAACATTATATTAGAAGTATCATGAAGAAAATGTACTATGTGGACATTGGACTTTTTGTATTTTATTCAGCATTTAAATTATGAGAACTTTAATTCTTTCTTTACAAATTGTAAACTGCATGTATGTCTAATGTGGATGATGAATGAATGGAGATAGTTCTCTTTTACTTCCGCTACTCTGTTATGTATATTCGCGTGTATCTCAACTGTTTGTATCGTTGGGTAAATGTCCCACTGTGACTGGCAGCACTCGCTATATCGACGTGGGTCGGTATGACCGTACCGGTGTAACGAGGGCCGTCACACCGAGAGTCTTCACCGACTTGAGAGGAAGCGAGACGATGACGGGAAGCCATCTTCTTCGCCTTTGAAGCCATGGAGAGGGCAAGAACGAAGTGAAGAGAAGGGATGAAGGGTAGAGAAAGACACACGGAAGAGAGAAGGCAAGAGGGAGACAGGGTAGGGTTTGCGTCCAAGAGGAGAAGGGGTGTTGGTTGGGGAGGGAAAGATGTAGATTTGGTGATGAAGAAGGAGGAAAGGATGTGGGTGCCTTTTAAAGAGGTTTGGATGGGATTAGAAAAGGCAAGGGTCCCACCAAATCATCCCTAAAACGGCGTGTCCGTTGGACTTCCCAAGGCAGACTGCCGCCGGCTGTCGACAGATGCACCGGGGCCTGTCGACAGGCGCATACAGAAAATGTGCCAGAGTGGAATTTCTGAGGAATTTTCTGATGAACTTCTGAGCAAAGTGTATCCATTATATATATATATATATATATATATAAGGTGGACAATGGGTGAACACACATTTTAAACTATCATAGACACTGATATGAAAGCAAGTATATGATCCCCCACTGGTTTAAACATAATACTCAAGGAGTTTCAAGTTGAGGCATGAAGAGAACATTTAACCATGACTGTATGAAAATACCATAACCCCCTTGAATAAAAACTATTGTAATAACACATGATTCCTCATGAAGAATAGTCAAATGGTTTATGAAGAAAATATCTACATAGATAGTTAGCCATAAACACCAATGAACCTGGGATTCATCAAACAGTGGAGGCTTCACACTATTTCAAATTTGATAATTTTCTTGCACATAGTAATGGGAACAGTGGTAATTTGGATCACTCACGCCTTTTGACGTGAGGATAGACATGTTGGTGCCCGTACCCCCAGTTACTTAACGAGAGTTTCCATCATACTATTGTACAGAGGTAATGAGTAAGCTTTTTGACGCGAGGACAAACATTTGTGATGCCCATGTCCCCGGTTACTCAGCACTACACATCATTGCTCTACCTTGTTCCTTGTTTTTTTTTTTTTTTTTGTTATGACTATGGTCATGTGAGAAATAGGTAGCTTTTCTCCTTTTTTTTTTTTTTTGAAACTCAGGGTCAAAGTATGTGTATGGTTAATTCCCGATGCAAGATAGAGAGTTCAATAGCCATGAGACTTATCAAGACACTTTAGAATTATGTGTGCTTACAAGAGAGTGATTCAAGTGAGTTATGTGATGTCCATTAAATCTGTTCAATGTTCTCCGAATGATCCAACCTAGACTCATGCAAGAATAGTAGGTCAAAATCATGGTGATATATATAATAGCTTTAATATCATGTGGATATTAATGATTTAGAACATGTATAAACACCCAAGGGACACCTTACATGAAAGGCAGGAACCAGCTCAAGAAGTATGTTATGAGATAAGCAAGAAATTCCTTGAAGGTGTGTGTCTGTCGACAGCTAGAAAAAGCCTGTCGACAGATGCACACAGACAGAAGAGTGGCTGGTCGGGGAGATCAGAAACTGCATCTGGTTGTCGACAGATGGATCTTCGTCTGTCGACAGATAAATGCAAAGAGCAAAATCTGCTATATGTGAAGCCTGATCTGTCGACAGGGTGGACCAATACTGTCAACAGATACATGTGCAGAACAGAATCAAGGCTAGTATGAAGGAGAAAATGGATATATCATGTGAGGGAAATGTAGATATGTGAAATATGAGAAATTCCCTTCACGATGTCAGTCATCTAACCTAATCTTTCTCCCCCATAGTGTGTGCTCATGTGGACACATACACTCAAGTAATTCAAGACACATTTACACAAATGGAGCAATCAAATGCACTCAAATTCATGAATGAGGACAGAGTAAGAAACAATCCATTATTTAAGAGAGAGAGAATGGGCAAAGTGACAAGAGACTAATACCTTATAGAAAGTACATGACCCTTATATGCACCCTAACTATGGATACGTGGCGGAGAATCTTTTCTCACGCATGATGAGAGTTTCCAAACAAGCATAACTTGTTCTTCCACAAATCACCATTTGATATACCTCATAGTTGGTGCACACAAAGAACATATATTTTATATTTTGTATGAGTTTCATTGAATTTTGCACAAGCCCAACTCTCTTCTCAATGTTGTGAATCTATCCTCAGCCAGTGGTTTGGTAAAGATATCAGCCAATTGTTTTTCAGTGGGTATGAAGCTAATCTCCAAGATTTTGTTGGCTACCTCATCTCTCAAAAAGTGATGTCTTATTTCTATGTGTTTTGTCCTAGAGTGTTGAATTGGATTCTTTGATAGATTGATTGCACTAGTGTTGTCACATAGGATAGGTGTACATCTAATATCAATGTTGTAGTCATACAATTGACTTTTTATCCACAACACTTGAGTCGCACAACTCCCTGCAGCAACATATTCTGCCTCTGCAGTGGAGAGTGCAACGAGTGCTGCTTCTTGGATGCCCATGAAACCATGCAACCACCAAGAAGTTGGCAATAGCCACTAGTGCTTTTCCTGTCAATTTTACATCCAGCATAGTCAGCATCAGAATATGAAATCAAGTCAAAGCTGCTACCTGCTGGATACCAAAGACCCAAGTCATACGTACCTGAGAGATATCTGAATATTCTCTTTACTGCTACCAAATGGCTTTCCTTTGGACTAGATTGATATCTAGCACAAAGGAAAACACTGAATTGAATATCCGGTCTACTTGTAGTAAGATAAAGGAGTGAGCCAATCATACCTCGGAATTGTTTTGCATCTACCGGTTTACCTTTCTCATCACTTTCCAATTTTATGCTGGTGCTCATGGGTGTTGAAGCAGACTTAGCTTGTTCAAACTGAAACCTTTTCAGTAGCTCCTTAACATACTTTTCTTGGTTGATGAAAAAGCCGTCTTCAAGTTGCTTCACCTGCAAACCAAGAAAGAATTGAAGCTCCCCCATTAAACTCATCTCAAATTCACTGTGCATATGTGTTGAAAACTCCTCACACAGTGATGGGTTAGTAGAACCAAATATGATATCGTCCACATAGACTTGAACAACAATAATGTGATTGGGAACTTTCTTAGTGAAGAGAGTTTGGTCTACTTTACCTCTTGAGTAGTTTTTGCTTACCAGAAATGTGCTTAGTCTATCGTACCAAGCTCGGAGTGCCTGTTTCAAACCATAAAGAGCTTTGTGCAATTTATATACATGGTTAGGTTTATCATGATCCTCAAAGCCAGGTGGTTGAGAGACATAGACTTCCTCTTTGATGTAGCCATTCAAGAATGCAGTTTTAACATCCATTTGAAAAGGTTTGAACTTGTTTGAGCATGCATATGCTAACAAGATTCTGACTGCTTCTAGCCTAGCTACTGGAGCAAAGGATTCTTCAAAATCCACACTAAATTCCTGATTTTATCCTTTTGCAACCAGTCTAGCCTTGTTTCTTACCACTTTACCCTCTTCATTTAACTTATTCCTAAACACCCATCTTGTTCCTATGACAGAAATTTCAGGGGTTCTAGGAACTAGACTCCAGACATTATTTCTTTGGAATTGCCCAAGCTTCTCATGCATAGCATCAATCCATGAATTTTCTTTTAAGGCTTCTTCAATGTTTTTAGGTTCCACTTGAGAGACAAAAGCTAAATGATCTTGTTCAACTATTTGATTAACCTGAGACCTAGTTTGAACTGAATAATTTATATCTCCTATCACATTCCCAAGTGGGTGATCTTTAGAATACCTCACATTGGTGACTGTTGAAGACCCGGGTTGATCTTGGACTTGAGGAGGTTGTTCTGGAGGAGGGTGTGCTTGAGGAGTTTCCACTTGAGGCTCTTCTTCTTGTGGATCTTGTTCAGGTTCATCATCTTGATTTCTGAATAGATGAACATCATCTCATCATTGTACTTGCAAATATATCCACTTTTAGTTTTGGAAACAACTTTGGAATTCTCTTTTGCTTTTATTTGCAGTTCCCCAAACGTTGTTCCTTCACCTCCATCTTCAAGCCTGTAAGCAATGGAATTGTTAGGCTTTATTTGAGACTCATCAAAAACAACATGTGGAGTTTCTTCCATTGTTCGAGATTTTAAATTAAACACGCTCTAGAGTGTTCTGAGTATCCCAGAAAAATACCTTGATCACTTTTGGCTTCAAACTTGTCCAAATCAACTTTATCATTATTATGAATGAAGACTTATGAGCTAAAAACTCTAAAATACCCAATACTGGGTTTCATACCTTTTAGCAGTTCATAGGGAGTTTTCTTGATCACATGTCTTACCATGGCTCTGTTGAGAATGTAGCATGAGGTGTTTACAGCTTCTGCCCAAAAGGTCCTTGCAAGTTGACTTTCGACCAGAAGGGTGCGAGTCATTTCCACCAAGGTTCTGTTCTTTCTCTCCACTACACCATTTTGCTCCGGAGTTCTCGGGGAGGAGAACAAATGTTCTATTCCTTGGTGCCTGCAGAAATCAGAAAATGAATTGTTGTCAAACTCTCCCCCGTGATCAGTGCGAATGGAGCATATCTTATTAACATTTCCATGCTCAATTTTATTAAAGAATTCTTCAAAGATTTTCAATGCTTCATTCTTGTGAGCTAGAAATTTCACCCAAGTGAACCTAGAAAAATCGTCTATAATGACAAAACCAAATCGTTTGTCATTGAGACTCAATGTTCTCGTAGGTCCAAAAAGGTCCATGTGCAACAGTTCATAAGGTTTAGAAGTACTCACCGGTGCTTTTGATTTGAAGGATTTCCGGGTTTGTTTTCCCTGTGCACATGCATCACAAAAACTTTCATTCTTATTAAAAGAAATTTTAGGAAGTCCACTTACCAGTTTAAGCCTCATGATCTTGTGCAATAAGTTGTAACTTGCATGACCAAGCCTACGATGCCACAGCGTAAGCTCATCATGTTTGTTTGCTACAAGACACAAGTCTTCATTTTCTGGATCATCTAAATCAACCATGTAGATGTTGTTCACCCTTTTTCCAGAAAATCTCAGACTTCCAGTATCCTTATCAATGATTTGACATGTGTTTGATTCAAAGATAACTTTGTGACATTTATCACACAATTGACTTATGCTAAGCAAATTATGATGAAGGCCATCCACCAATAGTACATTGTCAATTGAGTTGGAGACATACTTACGACCTTACCTGAGTCGATGATCTGGCCTTTGTTGTTACCTCCAAAGATGACTTGACCTCCGTCTTTTTCCACCAGCAAACAGAATTTTTCTTTATCCCCCGTCATGTGCCTCGAGCAGCCACTATTCAGGTACCATTTGTTTTGATTTTGGGCTGCTAGGCATTCCTGCAGATGTGGATCAGACAAGAGGTTTTGGTACCCAAATTACTTTGGGTCCCACTTTATCATTCATGCCAAACAGTAAATACTTCAGAATCCAAACTTGTTTGAGTTTCAGTTTGTTTGGACTGTTCCAACATTGTTTTTCATTATGTCCAACTTTCTTACAGAAATTGCATGATGAGGGTTTTTCTACAACATTGGGCTTTGCATTCTGGGGAATATGCATGGGCACTTTACCTTTTTGTTGCCTTGTTAACTTTACTGGAGTAGCTTGTTCCCAGACCTATCGACAACCCTCCTTGGGGCTGTTGACAGATCTCTTAGTTGTGTTGACAACTGTTTTGGTTTTCTTGGATTCCTGTTTCTTACCCTTGACTTGAGTTTTGTTGTTCTTTAAGGGAGTTTGCTTACTTGTGCTTGGGCCAGAATCAACAAAGGATGTTAGCAAGTTTTTACCAATTTCCTTTTTTTATAGGTTGAAATCCAATCCCATGTTTTGCAACAAATACATTGGATCCCGGAATTGCATCAAGATTTTGTTTCCCTTTAACAAACCTTGATAGATCTTCATATTTTCCTTTTAGATTCTCTTCAGTCTTTTCCAATTTTTCTTTTAGCTTATCATGCTCACTTTGTAGAGTTTCAAGGGAGTTCATTAGAGCTTCCTTTTCTTTTTGAGTTTCTTGCAACTTCAATTTCAAACTATCCATCTCCTCACAGTGAGCTTCCTCATCAATTTTCATCATTTCAATTTTTTTGTTAATGATGCAACTTGTTCATCAGTATGTGTGTTATTAGCAAAAGAACTGATTTTCTTTTTAGTGCTTTATTCTCAGATTTAAATTCACAGAATTTTTCAAACAAAACCGTATAAGCTTCTTCCCATTCATCAACTGAATAAGTTTCAAAGGAGGAGTTTACCTCGTTGGAATCGTCGCTTCTAGCCATAAGACATTGGATTTCTTCATCTCCAGAGGTAGCTTGTTCGTCCTCATTTGCATCTTCATCACTCCAAGTAGCCAACATTGCTTTGGCTTTCTTGAATGTGAATTTGTCTTTCTTCAGCTTTTTCTTGAGCTCAGGGCACTCTCCTCTCATGTGCCCTTGTTTCTTGCACTCATAGCACACAACATCAGACTTTTTGTTAGACTCAAATTTGTTTGAAAAATCTTTCTTTTGGAAAGTTTTTGAGTTACCTGATCCTCTCATTTTGAATTTCAGAAACTTTTTGAATTGTCTAGTGAGCATGGCCATTTCATCATTCTGACTATCACTAGAAGTTTCAAGCTCATCACTTTCCTGTTGAGCATCTTTTCTAGAACCTGAAGAGTTTTTCTTGGAAGCTTTAAATGCAATTTGCTTTCTAGGATTTTCTTCAGTTTCTTTCCTTTTAACATTGATTTCATATGTCATCAGGGAGCCAATTAGTTCATCTAATTTCATCTTTGAGAGATCTTTTGAATCCTCAATGACAGTGTCTTTGGTGTTCCAAGAGGATGGAAGAGACCGAAGTATCTTCCTCACCAAGTCACTTTCTGAGTATTCCTTTTTAAGACCCTTCAATCCATTTATAATTAGCATGAACCTTGCAAACATATCTGAGATAGTTTCATCATTATTCATCTTAAACATTTCATACTCAGAAACTAGCATGCTTGCCTTTGATTCCCTTACCTCGGACGTACCTTCGTAGATGAGTTCAAGTTTGTCCCACATCTCTTTCATTGAAGTGCATGTGGAGACTCTTGAATATTCTTTCGGGTGGACGACGCATTGCATCATGTTCAGGGTGCTCCAGTTGAGAGTTCCCTTTGCAATTTGGTCCATTGTCCAGGTATCTTCGTCCTCGGGAAGAGTATATGCTCCTTTGCTGACGATCTTCCACAATTCGAAGTTTTGCGCTCTCAGGAATACCTGCATGCGGTTTTTCCAGTAAGGATAATCGGTTCCATCAAAGAAAGGTGGCCTGGTCACTGAGTGTCCTTCGGCCAGATACCCCTTGTTAGATTCCATGAGATCGAGACTCTCCTGATCATAAGATCAAATAAATCAACAGTAAATCAGAGAAACCTTGCTCTGATACCAATTGAAAGGTTGCGGAATTAGACTATATGGTAATCTAGAAGGGGGGTTGAATAGATTACCACCAATTTAAAGTTTACTACCATCTTCTTTTGATGGGAACCACAAACTACTGAAACTTGCAACAGAGTATAATCTAAATTTAGATGTGCTGATTGTAGATAGATAAAGAACCAGTTTATCTATTAAGTGTGAAAACAACGTGCCTACCAAGCACCTAGCGTGAGGATGTGCAAACCACAAGACACGAGTTTTTAAGGTGGTTCGGAGTACACAACTTGTGTATCCTACATCCACCGTCCACACACACACGCAGAAACACTGCTTATGAGCAAGTTCAAAAACTACAACTCACACACACACGAGTTGTCTGATGTGAAACCATGATCAGAACAACACAACCACGTGAATCAAGCACAAGGGCTGCTTGAGACACAACCACACACACACACAGATATGAGAAAAAGAAACAGGGAAGAGTTCTGAGATTGAAGAACAAATCCTGATTAAGAACTCTTCTGTAGGTCGTCTGGATGGACTTCAAACTTCGTCTTGACAATCTTAGGTTGATGGAGAAGCTTGAATCTATGACGAACTTGCTTCACCTCTGCTTGAAGAACGGATCTTTGCTTCTCTGAGCGGCAGGTTGAAGCAGAGCAGCAACAACTTCTTCTCTTGTGTTTTCCATAGGGTTTTTAGATGGTGGCTGCTTCTGTGCGAGATTGACTCCAAAAGATTCCTTTTATATGGGTGTTCAAGTATAGAGAGTCGTGGTAGAAGGAAACACCCACATAGGAAAGATAGGGAGATCTCGTATTGAGATTCTGTTTACGTCTGTCGACAGGCCTTTGGTCATCTGTCGACAGGTAGCAACAGATTTACATTTGTCAGAACTCTGAACTTCCAGGAAGGAGTTTTCTGTAGGTAGCTGTCGACAGTCGACTGGGGTCTGTCGGCAGATAGCTATGTCCAGAACCTGGAGTTTTCTGTCTGTAGTTGTCTATCGACAAGCAAATGGGAGGCTGTCGACAGGTGACTGATCTTTGTGTTTTTCTTGGTCTTTTGCTCTTGTTTTGGTGCATTATTTTTTCATGGAGTTTCACCTACATTTAAGACCATTGTTAGTGAAGTAAGATAAACATTTAGATGATCAAACTAAACATTTGTCACTTTTATCAAGAATGGTACAATCATCAACTTGTGCGATTAATGAAATGCTCATTGAATGCTCATCATCAAAAACAATCATTGTAGACATTCATCCATGTAGATCTAACATTCTCCTCTTCTTGCTCCTCGGTTGGCCGAGGAATAAGAGCCTCGTGCATGTACTATCTTTAGGAACCTGATAAGAAGATCAAAACAGAGAAACACTCGTTAGACACTTGATTTGTGAAGCATAAATCCCAAAAGACGTGAAGAACATGACAATGCGGAGGGAACTTATGTGGGGTTGGTGTTTAAACCCCTTTGGGTGTTTAATATAGGTGTGTGAGACGTGATCTACTGATAAACTATAAAAAGAAATGAAACTAAATATGCATGCATGAAGAAAATTGAAAGAAAAGCATGAAGAATATGAGAGATGGGAAGAAAACGCCCTGGTGGGCATTTCATGGTCGTCTGAGGCTTAAAAGTCTTCTGGAGATCTGTAGCTCTCGAGGAAAGGAACAAACAGACGCCTAGAGCTCCCAAACCATGCCTTAGAGACACTTTTATAGGCAATTATTCCTGAACGGGCTAGGAGAAGAATAATAAGGTAGCATCTGAGTTTAGGCAATTACAGCTATGTAAGGAGAGTTAGAACGTGGCAAAGAGATTCTGAGGAAGGTTTCCTCCAAGTTTGGAATATTTGAAGACCTCTAGACCCGTCAAAAGTTGGATTATTCATGAATGGCAAGGGTCGGAGATGAACTAGGAAAGTCATGTTGCATGTGCATGAAAAGGAAACCAAAAAGTGACAGGCCTCCTGTCGCTACAAGTTCATGACACCTCGACACATTGCCTTCCATAGAAGGAAGTCATGGTGAATTTTTAGGAAATTTAAAGGACAAATGAGAACGTGATGTATCGACCCGTCGCCTTCTTGAGATAATCGATTGATTCTGAAGGCAATCAAAATGAGGCTCTGAATGCAACAAGAAGGACGTCGCGATAAGGTTGTTCAACAATCGATGGATTTGAATAGTAATCCAAATGAGGATATTAACGCGCCAAGAAGGATGTCTCTTTATGAATATGAATGTGACAAGGAGATTGTCGCCTTCATGATTTTTCAGCATGTGATTTTTTCAAAGTATTATTTCCCCTTGCATGAGTATCGGATTAGCGCACGGCTTGTGGCGTTGGATACCCAACTCAGAGAGCTATGAATAATGATCAAGACTGATTGATTAGACCAGGAAGAGCCCACTAGAGTGATGAACTAATGGAAAAATTCCATGATGGGATAAAGCCAGCTTAATGATGATGAGCCAATGCGGGGCGTCAATGATGTGACAAGGAATTTGACTTAACTTATGGGTCAGAAATGGGTGTCTACAATCTGCAGTCGATATTTTAGTAAGAACGTAAGTTTAAATATTTTCAATCTACATTCATGTTTTCTATAATCTTAAATTTATTATATTCTAAAGGGAACATATTCTGTGTTGCTATGTTTAAAACAATCTTTGTCAGTCAAAATCCTAGCTATTTGATTTGAGCAAAACCTGTAAAATGTCTTGTTTACTCTGACATCGCATTTTAGTTGTCTGTAGCCTCTTTGCGCGCCAAGTAGTTCCATACGTCAACTTAAATGTGTATCTACTTTTGCATGATTTAAAGAAAAGTACTTTCACTGAAATAGAAAGAGTACATCAAGTCTTACTTTTTATTCTGTCTATCCAATGTGCTATTTACCTTACTCTAACCTTGGACAAGAGAAAGTTCTTTGTACAAGTTTGTTATGTGCAAGCATTCAATGTTGTAGGCTACTAACATATGCATGCTATCCAAAATAGCAACCAAGTTGTTCAGTAGATAGAAGACTTGAGGTCGTTTCTCTCAAGCTGTCTCTTTCAATCACAACGTTCACATTTCAAATGGCTAAATACAAACGTTTAGCTGAAGACTCTAAAGACTATATAAAAGCATTTGAAGCTGAAGAAAAGACCGACAGAGAGATACACAAGGGGACATACTGAAAAAGAGATACATATAGATTTGAAAATAAGAGTCATTTTCCAAGCGATCTACTCTAAGCATTCAAGCCTTCAAGAAGTCTATAGTTGTGTGGACTAGAATCCTAAGATTATTCTTCCCAGTCCACCTAGAGTTATAAAGAGAGGAGTGATTCCATTCTTCATCTGTGTAGATCTCTTTATGTCTATGCTTGCTCATTTTTTGAGCATCATATCTTCTATAATCAAGAGTGTTGTAACCAGTAGGGGGTTTGTTTCTTGTGTTCCCCTTTGGTAGAAGGGAGGGCCTACTACGGTAGAGGTTGTATACCCCTTTGGTGAAGGGAGGACTTGCTTAAAAGCAAGTGGTGTAATACCCCTCTTTGAAGGGAAGACCAAGTTGGCTTGGTGGTTAGTGGAAATCCCAAGGTATCGTTTGGGGACTGGATGTAGGACTCCTACTGCATATAATAAATGCATATTAAACTAGAAATGTTTTCTGTCAAATAGCCCATACCTCTGTTGGTGAAGACCATATTCTAGCTGACAATCCTATTGTACTAGGTATAAGCTTTTGCTTTCTAGCAGGAAATTAGGCATTCTTTTAGTCCTCCCTTTCTACTGACACCTTTCTTACCTACCCCTGAAAGGATAGACAACACATAGCATGAATACATTAAGAATTTGAAGACTATTTGAATTTTCATTAGATGCCAAAGATATTTTGAAAGTCAATTGATGTATTTAAAAGCATATAAACATCAATCGATATGTAAACCACATCAATCAGAATGATATTAAAGTCATTAATTGATTTTCTCCCATAGAGCATCAACCAATCGGTTGAGCCAATCAACGCAAATATTAGATTTGCAAGTTTTCTTGATTATCCTGATAAGAGTTTTATTTGTGGTTTCAGCCTATCCATTTGAGGATAATATGGTGATGAATGATGCAATGCAATACCAAATTTACCACACATGTTGTGTAGTTCTTGAGAAACAAACTGAGGACCATTGTTGGTGACGATATCCTTTGGAGTACCAAATCTAGCTAGGTGTTTGCTTGATGAATTTGACCACTGTAGAAGCTTTGATCTTTGAAAATGTTTAGTCTCTACCCACTTAGTGAAATATTCTGCTACTATTAGGATGAAGGACTTCTTCTTGATCTCCCTTGTGCGGTCCTCGAGAGGACCCATAATGTCGAATGCCGACATGGCGCGACAAGGGGATGAAGTGAGGAGGAAGGAGCATGAATTTTGTTGGTGTGAACCTGACATTGAGTGAAGTGCACATGTGCAAGGTACAACCAAGAGGGGAGGAATGAATTGGTTGACTACCAAGTAAAATTTTAACTACTTTGATATGCTAAACAAATTAATATCAAACGAGACACGTTACCACAAACCAAAAGTGCACGTAGAAGGAGGTAGAAGAAAGGAAACAAACTGCAATGCACTTTGTTTAGGTGGTTCGGCCACACAATGATGTGTGCCTACGTTCACCCCTCACTTTTGTGAGATGACAATGCACTCCTCTGGAATTTTGGCCTGAGGTACAGAGTACAACCTCCCCCACGCACACAGAAAGACACGCACACACACGTCTTAGCAGTGACGAGGACTCACTGTCAAAACCTCTCACACATGATCGTACAACATGAGCACAAACTCTCACACAAAGAAATATGTATGAAAAGGTTTGAAGTACAATTCCCCCACCCAAGAACAAGAGAGAAAGATGAAACTCGTAGTTTAGAAATCTTTTGTTTTGAAGCAGTTGAGAAATGATGGAGACTAGTGTAGACTCTTGCACAAGCCTTCATGGACGTGGTACTATGGCAGCACGTACTCCTAAGCATCCATGGTCTTGATTCCACATAGAAAACCCACAGAAATCTCCTAGATGAAGCACTAGTTAGCAGGTTTTCCCTAGCCAGTGCAAAACTCATTCTCCCTTTCACATGTGTGTACCACAAGCATGGAAAGAGTTTCGTTCGTATACCCACATGCCAAGACTCCATCTCGTAGTGGATATCCAAGAAATCCAGACATAATCTAAAGAGAGAAAGAGTCATCTCCAATAAGGAAACTACGTTTATCATAATCGATCGACCAGAATTGCCAAATCGGTCATCTAATTTTTACTGTCTTCAAACAAATGTCCCTGGGATAAGCGATCGTTCGATTTCTCCAAATCGGTCGTCCGGTTTTTGATTTCTTCATCAATTGGAAAATTTTCTCCAATCGATTGGCCTGTCATAATTTGTCGACTGATTCTTAGAATTCAGTCATCCGATTTTTGACTGTTCCCAGACAAGTGGTCTTGGGAAAAACGGTCGCGACCAATTCCCCTAGTATAATCGTCTGATTTCCTACAAAAGTGCATAAACAAGAGTAAGTCTGAAATCTAAAGTATTAACACTTAACCACTCACCTTGGCCTCTTGTTTGTGGACTCTACACTTCATGTAAATCTTGAAAAACTTATTTGTACATGGAATTTAGATCAAGGTATTTGTAGATGGAAAACTTTAATAAATTCACATAAATTACATAAATCACAATAGGTCACATGCTTCGTCAAATCCACATTTTGTCAACTTCAAACATCATAAATGTACATGAAGACAACAATCTCCCCCTTTTTGATGTGGACAAAATATATGACATTGAACACACTTGAAGAAGCATCAAACACATAGAAAGAGAACATTTGTGGTTTTTGAATATTCCTTTTTTTGTGGTTTTTCATTTATATTCATCTTTTTTTTTTTGTTTTTACATAGGATTGGGTTTGATGGCAACACTCACCTAGACATTCTAACCTCACTCAACCTAAATGCATCAAGCAATCATATAGTCACAGAAGAAAAATGGAAAATGATAAGAAATTGAAAACACACGCATAACATAGTCAATTACATACTTTTCCTTCTCCTTTATCAGAGCAAAAAGGCGGGAGTGGATAAGAAATAGCAAGATGATGTAGGACTCAAGACACTAGGATATCACTTAGAAGGTGGTTGGTCTTGAGAAGGACAAAGGTAACCTAGGCTTTTGTAACACCCCATATAAGAATATGTTAATGGACTAAATCAGCAAACTACCAACAACTCGACTAGTCATGTTCAGAGCTCGAGTAGGAAAAGAACTCTGAAGTTAAGCGTGCTCAGTTGGGAGTAGTCCTAGGATGGGTGACCTTCCTAGATTGGGCCAGTTTGTTGGTTGGGTCATCACAAATGGTATCAAAACCTTGCCTAGCCGAAGTGCAGGAACTAAGTGTCACACAGGACAAAGTGCTACACTATGGGAGCCACCTCTTGAGGCCATAATGGCGCAAAGTGCTACATAGTGGAGCCACCTCTGGAACCTGTGGGGACCATCTCTAGAATCCTATCTGCTTAGGGTTTGATTGTGTGCTATATGTGAGCAGCGACGAGGACGTCGCTTATATAAGAGGGGTAGACCAAAAAACTGAATCTTTGATAGGAATTTCTATTCCATTCATAGTAGTAATCCATCTATTGTTTCTTATATAAAGATTGGCATAAAATTGCTGCACAAGGTCTAGATAAAATATCCTACATTGTGACATAAATGGGACCCACCCTTGCATTTGAAACAAGAGTTGCAGCATTGGCTCACTTTCATCCAAATCATCAAAGTCTACAGTGCGGGAGGAAGGATCTTTCTACGTTGTTGAACCATAAACTCACCGGGTGCCATTGGGACTTGATGACTCGTGTTGGATCCTTCACCGACCTCCCGGGTTCCCCTCAGGTTCAAACATTTACCGCAAACCCGTGGAGACACCACAAAGCCTTCAAGGGAGATTGTCACGCCCCGACATTTAGCAGCAGAAAATAAACGTCGAGAGCGTCAACGATACAAATGTGGTGTATCACATAGAGTAAATCAGAGTAACAGCTAAATATAACACAAGATACAAGACAACAATATTGCCAGCCAAATAACCTTTATTTCATTCCATCAACTAGTTTTAAACACCTTACATCATCAGAGCCAAACATAGGGCCCAATATTGTATCTCAACTACATATGACATCAAATGAAATAACCTATCTATTACAATCTCTATGAACTCTAACTTGCTGGCAAACTGGCTATATGGACGGGTGCAGTTGAGCAACTCATCACTCGTCCCCAGTCCCATCATTCTCTAGCTCCTCATATTCATCACCTGAAAATATTAGGGAAAACAGGTGTGAGCGCACTAGCGCCTAGTAGGATTTACATCTCATAGTGCGGGCATGCTTTACGTAATTAACATGTTAACAATGGCAATACTATCATGCAATGCTCATGACGATAACGATAGCAACAAATCCAAACTATAACATGTACGAGTATGACAATTTTCATGTAGGACGGATGATTATCAATGAGATAGATAACAAAACGATCACTTGACATGTAGGGGAAATTCAATAGCATGTAGCATGAACAATAGATTTCTCAAGTTGAATTCCGTAGAATTCTAATGGACAATGACATGTAGGATTCAATAACGATGACGTGTACAATAGATTGGCCATTTAACATATAACAGTTAATCAGTCAATCTGCAACACCCCGGAAATTTAGTGATTTAAAAAATTTTAGAAATAAAAGGAAATAAATAAATGGTTGGAGAAACTCCCAACATGAAGTATTAATGATCCATTAATGAAATTGGGCCAATGAATCACTTTTAGCCCAATAACAAAATTGGAGCAAGAATACCCAGAAATTTGTGTATGTAATTATGCAGTGATTAGGGAGGGCAAATTAGGGTTAAAATTAGTGTGATGGCCATGCATGGCAACCCAAATTGTGGCCAACCCTATATGACACCTTCCCATGGTGTAGCTACCTCCTTTGGGTGAGAAAACCCCAGATTTTGGAAAGCAGAAGCAGAATTCGCAGCCCCCTTTCCTAGTCCCATTAGACCATGTAAATACACCCTAAATCTATAAGAACTCGTCACTAAACTCTTGGGGAAGGTTTGGCAACGATTTGGGGTCGTTTGGAGGCGGGCTAGGGCTTCAGAGGAGGAGAGAAAGGCTGGGAACCGGAGCTTCATCCCCCTTCATCCTCTGCTGCGTCCAGAACGTCGACTGGTCTTAGATCTTCATAAAGGTAGGTGTTCTCGGGCCAAGATTAAAGACAACCAACACCATCATGTAGATCTCTGAGTCTAGGTTCATTTGCACTTGGTTGGACTAATTTTCATGGAGTATACATTGTGTATTCGTAGTTTCCCTAAGTCACGCACAGTTAGGGTTTTTCCCCGTTCTTCTCATTATGCACGCGATTTGATACCAATTAGACTAAACTTTCTTCATGAAAGTTCTTCTAGTTGTAGTCACGATCATCTTTTATATTGAACTTTTGTCTAAAAATCTTTAGTTAGAGAGTTATAAGCATGGTAAGAGAGTCGATGCATAATACTGCGATTTCGGGCTGCACTTAGCTTTATGTTCTTCATATATTTCTCGATATTCAAGACCGAATTAGAACAAACCCTCAACATTAAAGTTCTCCTACTAGTTGTCCTCGTCATATCTCGTGTTGAATGTTTATCCAAATGTCTTTCATTAGAGAGTTATAAGCGGGGTAAGTAAATCACTGCATGAGATGTGTTTTCGGGTTACACTTGACCTATAGTTCTTCATATATTCTGGAGATTCCTATTTGCTCTTTTCGTGGGATACCCTTTTGGAGTACAAGGATTTGGTGTATTTATAGCCCAACATGGCCAAAAGTACCCTAGGGGTGCGTGGGCTCATGATCCAAGGCCGATCCACCAAATCCCTAGAGTGTCACGTGTTCAGATTGACTAATGGTGAAAACGTTCCGGAGTGTGTCGACCTGTCCATGGGGTGTGTCGACACACTGTCCCAAATTGGCCCAAACGGTTCTCTAGGAAGGCCTCTAGTGTCGACACTACTTGATCCAGTGTCGACACACTATCCCAAACTGGCACAAAAGATTTCTGGGAAGGGCCTCTAGTGTCACACTACTTGATCTTGTGTCGACACTACTTGATCCTGTGTCGACACTACTTGATCCTGTGTTGACACGACTTGATCCTGTGTCGACACTACTTGATCCTGTGTTGACACCCTGTACAAACCTGTTGACTGGGTTCTCTGGGAGCTGGGTCTAGTGTCGACACTACTTGACCATTTCTTCATCATTTGGCCTTGTGGTTGAAGCATTGGGTCGACACCAGTAGGGGGTGTGTCGACACTACTCTTGCAAAAGATTGCATGTCTTGGGTCTGATCGTTACATGATATCTACTAGCATGTGCATGATGTCATATAGTATGTATGGACCTAAAAGAAATCAACCCATTGAAAAATGGTAATGGTATGAATATGATTCTAATGTGTAATTGTGATTGACCTTATGTTCATTGGATTATCTTGTGATCTTAATTATTGTCAATTGATATGATAAGAATATGATATGAATGTGGGAATGAATACATGTTAGTATGGACTTGTTATGGAGTTTGTATCATGATTTGCATATGAGTTTCAATAGTTATATGCTTTCCGATGTTCAATTAATTATTTGTCAATTGCATACATGATAGAAAGATCCGTGACATGTCCTTACACCTTTGCACGAATAGGCACACCCTTCTTGGGGAATCGAGAGCTCTCTGCCGGTCATTCCGAATCGGCAGACTAGCGATCTTTTCCTTAAGACCTCCGTAAGTATCCGCTCTCTATGGATTCCCACATAGAGGCCGAGCTGGTTGTACCATGGAGATAGAGAGCACCTGTTCTGTATGCGATCTGTCATTAGTCATCCTCATGTCAAGACATTAATGAATTATGAAACATAAGATACGTCGTTATACTGCCCTTTTGTTCTCTTGAGCTTTTGTCATAACTTGACTCTATGAATGATCATGTCTTTCTTACTATGAGCTTGTCATTGAAACTTTGTGGCCATAATATGAATATGTTGTTCGGCACAATATGGGACTTCGGTCCATTTGACCTATGCTTGTGCAATATGGCCCTGTCTGGTCCTGGGGAAGAGCGCCCCAACGTACTTATTAACTGCGGGAGTATGGACTTCTGGTGCTTGGCATGCACAACGAATAAGCAAGATTTGTGGGAATGTGCCTTCGTTTGATATGATATGATAAGTTTGATTTGATATGATATGATAAGATTTGATATGATACGTCTGTTCATGTGAATACATGATATCTGTGTGAATATGGCCAATTCATTTTGATACGATTCTACTCTTGAAATATTTGTCCATTATATATGCAACTCGACATTTGATACGATATGACATCCGTTCTATTCCGCTATCCACTTGTTAGAAAAGCATGCATTGTCATCATGTTAATGTGCATATCTGCCTATTTAAAATGTTAATCATGTATATTAGTGCCCGCACAATATTGAGATGTAAATCCTACTGAGCTAGTTCGCTCACCCTATCATCCTGTCCTTTTCAGGTAGTGATGAGGAACCCGTGGAGTCCGATGGGGCAGGGCAAGAGTGATGAGTACCCGACATTGAGGAGATGAAGTGTTAGGAATAGATATTTGAGTAGTCTATGTATTAGTGAAACATTTTCATTTGAATAAGGGACCCTTTAGTTGGTTCTTCTTATGTAAGGTTGTAACTAGTTGAATGAAATGGAATAAAGTATATTTTTGGTGACCATATTATAGCCTCAAATGTGTTCTTTGTTCAATTGTGACTCTGCGTTATTCAACTGTGATACGTATAGTTGTATCGTTCACGTCTCCCGGTATTTATTCCGCTGCTAAATATCGGGCGTGACACAATTAATCAATCATTCAATCATTCAATAACAATTGGAGATTACCCAGATCAATCTTGCATTCATTTAGGTGATTGTCGGACACCTCATTAGGTTATATACTCTCGAGATTAAGTATTTCGGGTGCTCCTCCCAGGACAAAATAGGGCCCTATTTGCACAGGCATAGTTGTGAACCGAAGTTCCAATAGTTTCTGGTAATTCCATTCATTCATTTATGGCCACATGAATTTCCAAGTAATGGACAATGATGAACAAATGATCATGTCAATGATGATAGAGAACAATGCAAGGGGACATGATCCAGATTAATTTCGGCAGCATAACGACTTATTCTTATTGTTCAATATTTACATTTAATGGCTTATTTTCAATGTTATCAAATCACTCTCACGAGAAGAGATAAGAAGAGAAGTACATTCATCTTCTGGTACTTCATTGGTACAACCAACTTGGTCTTCATGAGGGAATCCATGAAGTACAGAGAATTACGAGGTCTTAGAGAAAGGTCGCTAGTCTACTGATACGGAATGACCGATAGAGAGCTTCCAAATCCCCAAGAAAGGGTTGCCTATATGTGCAATGTGACTTGTAGAGAGTGTCTCATCCACAATCCACCGTTAAAACATTATAGAAAGCAAGTAAACCAACATGCATGACATGTATGCATTCAATCTATTTCATGGTTTCAGTACTTTTAACATTTATCACTTTTCAATTATGGACAGGACAGATTACAACATAACATATCTCAATCATATGATCACATGGTAGATGACATTAAATCAATCATTGCGCTTAGAATAGATATTTTAATCATTATGATTTCATGTAGGTTATTCACTTTAGGCCAGTGCATAACTATATGACATGATGCTACATAAGAATATGCATAAACAAGACTGACGTACATTAAAACAGTCTCAGGTTGGTTCTAAAATCGCGTCCTACACAGTAGACGTCATTCACAATGCAGTGCACAGTCGAAAACAGGTCGAAACTGTGAGATTCAAAATCGTGGCGACCAGGACGGACGCCTTTATCATTGAATCGCATTGGAGGATCCCGACGCATTCATGAAAATCCATTTAATAAGGCAATGGGTGGGAAATCGCTCGAATCGCATCGGGTGTTCCTGTCGCGTATCATACCGGCGCAGAAAACCACGCGGCGCGAAGTTTCACGCGGGCCGTTGACTGGTCAGATGCTGAATCATGTCGGACCTGATGGTCACGGTTTCTTGAATTGCGTTGACCAAGTCCGACTCGATACCAAGCACTGGAATCGCGTCGCCTGGACTGGACGCGGTTCAAACCTCAGACTGAAAATGTGTGAAATAGGAACCAATCATCGTGCAATGCTTATAACTCTCTATCTACTGACATTTAGACAAAACTCTAAACATGAAATATGACGACGACACTAGTAGAATAACTTTCATGTTTTTTGGTTGGATCTAATTCGGTCTCGAAGCACATGCAACATATGATGAAGAGGAAAGCCCTAACAGTGCGCGACGTAGGGAAAACGCTTAATACGACTCATGTACTCCATGAAAAATGGGCAACCACTTGAAAATCAACCTAGACATGATGCTTAAACCATAGGTATGTGTAACGTAATTTTTCTGCCCGAGATCACCTACCTCTGTGAAGATCTAAAGCAAATCGTGGTTCTGGATGCAGCAGAGGATGTAGGGGGAAGAAGCCCCGGTTCCCAGCCGTTCCTCTCCTCCTCTGGTGCCCTAGCTCTCCTCCACACGACCCCAACATGATGGTAACCTTCCCCACAAGTCTATTCACATTTATTTATACATCTAGGGTTTATTCAAGTCCTAATGGTCTTAGGAAAGAGGGGTTGCGGTTTATGCATGGGTGGTTGCCATATTTTGGGATTTCTCCTCCCAATAGAGGTAGGAATGCCATTGGAAGGTTCCTAGCATGGCTAGGCACGAATTGGATTGCCATCCATGGCTAATCCCCCAAGTTTTAACCCTAATTTGCCCTTACAATTTACCACATAATTACAGGTACGAATTTTGGGTATTTTTCTTGCTCCATTTTATTCTTGGGCCAAAAGTGATCCATTGGCCCAATTTTGATAATGGGTCATCAATACATGATGTTAGAAGTCTCTCCAACATGTTTATTTAATTTATGATTGTGTCATTTTTCCGTGTTAACGGCTTTCTGACTTAGTTTCCTATTTGGATAATTAGTCACATTGTGACGTTCACTTGGCCATTCAGATTTTTAGTTGCAGTAATTTCTTCGTGGAACATTTAGGAATAATATTTGAGGTTGATTTATAATTTTTACGAATTGTTTGATGTGTTCTTGCACATACGATAGTGGTACGTACGTTCTACCATTCTGATAATATGAAAATTATTTATTCCCCTTTTATTTACAATTTTTAAATAATTAAATTTTCCAGTGTGCTCATCCTCCCCCACTTAAGAAACTTTGGTCCCCAAATTTATACATAACAGCATAGTATCATACCTGAGAGTAGCGTTGGTAACTCCATCTCGACTCCATTGGACCTTCACCATAGGTATGGTACGATTCTGGAATTGTTGCAACTTCCGATCCAATAGCTTGATCGGTTTCTCCTCATAGGTCAGGTCTTCACGGATCTCCAAGTATTCATGGTTAATGACATGTTCAGCATTGAATAGGTACTTCCTCACATAGATATGTGGAAGACGTTGTGTACATTAGCCAGTTGTGGCGGTAGTGCATGTCAGTAAGCCACCTGACCAACCCTTTCAAGGATTTCAAAAGGGCCGATAAATCTGGGACTCAATTTTCCCTTGATCCCAAATCTTTGGATTCCCCTTGAAGGTGAGACCTTTAAGAAAACATGGTCGCCCACTTGGAACTCCAGCTCTCTCCTTCTTTTGTCTGCATAACTCTTCTACCTTGATTGTGCTATCTTCAGACATTCCCTGACAATTTGTATCTTTCTAACAATTGCTTCAATTAAGTCGGGTCCAACCCATTGGTTTTCTCCAACCTCCTCCCAACAAAGAGGTGATCTACAACTCCTGCCATACAAAGCTTCGAACGGTGCCATTTTGATACTTGCCTGGTAGCTATTGTTGTATGCAAACTCCATAAGATACAGCTGGTCATCCCACCGTCCTCTAAAATCAAGCACAAGGGCACGAAGCATGTCCTCCACAATTTGATTGGTCCTTTCGGTTGTCCATCCTTCTAAGGATGAAAGGCAGTGCTAAAGTTCAATTTGGTTCCCATTACTGCTTGTAAACCCTTCCAGAAGTGTGACGTGAATCTAGGGTCCCGATCAGATATTATATTAGATGGAACCCCATGCAGTCTAACTATTTCTTTGACATACAGTGCGGCCAACACATCCACTGACCATGTGCTCTTAATCAGCAAGAAATGAACCGACTTAGTCAATTGGTCTACTATTACCCATATTGCATCCATACCACCTCTAGTCTTGGGTAATCCCATGATAAATCCATCCCGATGCTCTCCCACTTCCATTCCAGAATTTCTAGTGGTAGCAGTCCATCGGCCGTTTGGAATGCTCTGCCTTAACTTTCATACATGTTAAACAATATGCCACATGGTCGGCCACATCCCTCTTCATATTTGGCCACCAATACGACCTTTCCAAGTCTTGGTACATCTTTGTTGATCCAAGATGGATCGTGTACTTTGACTGGTGAGCTTCATTTAACAACCTCTTTTTGAGTTCCCCATGATCAAGGACACAAGTTTCTGCCTCGGAATAATAACCTTCCATCAGTTGATAGAGAAAAATCTGGTCGTTGTTCTAGCTTATCCCTGATCTCAACTAAGAATGGATCATCTCCTTGTTTCTCCTTGATTTCGGCCAATAGATCCGACTGTATTTGGATATTGGAAATCATCATTTGTTTCTCCTTCTTTCCCATGTCTAAATTCAGACTTGCAAATTGTTCCAGTAACTTCCATTCGCCCAGCATCATACTAGTTAGCATAGCTCCTGGTTGTCTACTTAGAGTGTCTGCCACTACATTGGCTTTTTCTGGGTGATATTGAATGGAAAGGTCAAAGTCTTTGAGGTATTCTAACCACCTTCTTTGTCTCATGTTAAGTTCCTTCTGTGAAAATAAGTATTTCAAACTCTTGTGGTCAGAAAAGACTTTAAATTGCTCCCCATAAATGTAGTGCCTCCATATTTTCAAGGCGAACACTACGGCTGCTAACTCCAGATCATGTACAGAGTAATTCACCTCGTGGGTCTTCAATTGTCTTGAGGCATAAGCTATTACCTTCCTTGTTGCATTAGGACACAGCCTAGATGTGACGGAACGCCTCGGCCAAGCCCGTTAAACCGATAACGTACTTGATCCGAGTCCGCCTCCCACGAACGGGCCGAAGCCTCGCAAGGGATACCAAACCACAATCCGTGTAAACACAAAGGAACACACCATTTCACATATGTATTTCACAAGTTTACATAGCCATATTTCCACAAAACTGAAAGAAAGTACAAGAGCCTGGGGCATACCCCGGGTACAACTGAACAAGTAACAAGCTAGCTACACTACACGCGGGAGCTCTACCACACAGCTGGAGGTACTGACCCTGCACCGCTACGACGCGGCTCTGAACTGGACGAAGGTCGAGAAACGTCCTCCTCTCTCCCCTATGGGGGTAGGGTGAGCCTCTCTAGTCACTGGCTCAGTAGGGAACTCCCCAAAAACCGAGCAACCAAAACCACAGGTATAAAAGTAGTAAACAGTACCAACAATTTATAGAACAGCTAAGCGATATAAAAGCTGTAAAAGTACTCACTGTCTGCCGACTACGAAAACAACTGTAATAATTAAACGGCAAACCAGTACAAGTGTACAAGCTAAAGTAGAGACAGCCAAACATGAGTCACGTGAACTGGTTCGCGACACCAGAGACTGACTCGGACAAGCTAACACAGGTCTACCTCTCAGTCTCGCAACCAAGAACGAAAAGGTCCAGCTGCCACTCCACGTGAAAAGGTCAAGCAACTGTGGAGACCAACTAAACACCACCACCTGCGCCACACGGTCGCAGGCCCTGCCTGACACCCTCTCGAGCCCTGGCCTGGGCCTCTAGAGTGAGGCACTGGAAAGGAATAGCTGGGGACCAGTGTCGACTACTGGTGTCCGTACCCCCAACTACGAGCGCGCTACAAGTGACTAAAGACAAACACAAGTGTCACTGTTCCACTGTCGTCTTTCCCTCAGCCGGACGTACAACTCAACACAAGAGTGAGGGTGTCCAGGTCAGACAACACAGACCTCGACGGTACAACACAAGTACCGGGACAAAGCCCCGAGCTAATAGCCTGGCTCACAAAGAACCTGGGGCTCCCAACTGGAGAGGTAACCACGGTAGGCGTCGTACTACTTGCCACGTACACAAAACCACGTGCACGTCACACATAAACCATGTAAAGTCTTGCACAAACCTCATGCACTGATAGTCCACTACACGTGAACATCACGTAAACACGTAAAGAACTGACTAACTGCGTACCTTGTACGCTAGCCACAGAAATCTGTGCACCGAGTGCACAATAGGTGCCAACGCACCACTTGATATTTGTTAAATACCGAATATGCAATATTTAAACAGTAGCATGCTAGCGTCCACATCGATTGCCGCTAAGGGTGAGTAACGGCAAGTTATCTGGCCGTTTATCTCCTGGCTGAAGAACCTGGTGTCAATCGATGTTGACGCTAAGTTCTTCGGCCATTAGTCTCACAGAAACCCTAGGCCGATTATACCAGAAACCTCGGCCCTAGAAACCACAGAAAACATGAGGGAACTCCTCTTCTAACATGCATGCAACTAAATCATGCAAAGTAACATGTTTCATTCTTTAAATTACTCAAACCCCATTATCCCACATGGTGCAACTTAACCCGAAAATGCATTAAACATGCTAATTCATGTGGTTAAGTCATGTTATAATGATCATAAGGAGTTAACAGGGTTCGTTCCCTACCTTAAAATGCACTTAAACCTCTTAAACTCCTCCGATTCTCACCAAACTCCCCGCGTGCTCCTACGGCAATTACACCACGTCCCGGCATTTCCTGGCACAATTAATCACCGCCACACGTTCCACGATCTCCCAATTATCCTTTTACAGCTCTTTGAAGCATTGGGGAAGCAAGGCATGAAATCCAGGCAAGGGAGAGAGAGAATGGAGTGAGGGAACTACTCTCGGGTAGACTATTCTGCAGGTCGCAGAGGTTGGCGTCAACAAGGTTGTCGCCAATCAGACCGCCAAGGCTAGACGTCCTATCCCTTGTCGCCAAGTTCATAGAGTAAACGTCAACATACATGGACCCAACCAGTCAACGACCACACCTGGCCGTCAACTCCTAATCAACTGCAGCAGGTTCTATCTTATCTCAGAACCCAACCTGTACTACACCTGCACACACCACACGACCAAACCACACTGGCCTCACAATGGCCACCACAACCAATACACACATGATCCATAAGGATCTGAAAAGCATGCGACGTTACATTACTATCATCTAAAAAGAAAATTTGACCTCGAAATTCATAACACAACTTAAACTTAAATAAGTTAAACATACACACTATTACAAGTACTATCATCTAAAAGAAACACAAAAGTTTATTCAAACAGATAGGGATACCCTTTAGCCATCTGCTCGGCTAACTCCCAGGTATCCTCACTACCCAACCTATTTTCCCATCTCACTTTAACTAGTTCAATTTCTTTATTTTTCGATCCGTGATCTGCACTGGATACTCTGGCTGGTCATATCCGGCCTCAGGTCACCACCTTGATAACTGATTATCTGAGCTGGATCTTCAATACACTTCCTCAACATAGAAACATGAAATATATCATGGACATCCGCAAAATCTGCTAGCAAATCCAGCCTATAAGCTATTTCCCCAATTCTCTCAATCACCTGGAAAGGTCCCACATATCTTGGGCTCAACTTCCCAGTCTTGCCAAATCTCATAATACCTTTACTCGGGGAAACTCTCAGGAAAACAAATCTCTCACTTCAAACTGAAGTGGTCTCCTCCGGATATCTGCATAACTCTTTTGCCTACTTTGAACTGCTCTCGGGTAGACTATATTCTGCAGGTCGCACAGGTTGGCGTCAACAAGGCTGTCGCCAATCAGACCGCCAAGGCTAGATGTCCATATCCCTTGTCGCCAAGTTCATAGAGTAAACGTCAACATACATGGACGCCAACCAGTCAACGACCACACCTAGCCGTCAACTCCTAATCATCTGCAGCAGGTTCTATCTTATCTCAGAACCCAACCTGTACTACACCTGCACACACCACACGACCAAACCACACTGGCCCTCACAATGGCCACCACAACCAATACACACATGATCCATAAGGATCCGAAAAGCATGAGACGTTACACTAGACCTGTTCCGGAAGTATCTGAATAGATTTCAAATCCTCCCTCTTCAGTGGGTAGGGCAAGGATAGGGGCAGAAATCAAGCACTTCTTCAAACTATTAAAGCTTTCTTCACATTTATCGGTCCACACAAATGGATTTTCCTTACGGATCAGCTTGGTTAATGGCACTGCAATCTTTGAGAAATCCTTTATGAATCTTCTATAATACCCTGCTAATCCCAGGAAACTTCTGATCTCTGTAACACTGGTTGGTCTTTCCCACTTCAATAAAGCCTCCACTTTTGATGGATCAGCAGCGATACCATCCAGTTACCACATGTCCCAAAAGGATACCTCCTCCACCAGATTCCATTTACATAGCTTGGCATACAATTGATTCTTCCTCAAAATTTGCAATGCAATCCTCAAGTGTTCCCCATGCTCTTCTTTGGTCTTGGAATAGATCAGTATATCATCAATGACCCTACCACAAATTTATCGAGGTAGGGGCGATAAATGCTATTCATCAGCTACATAAAAACTACAGGAGCATTTGTTAGTCCAAAAGGCATAACAATGAATTCATAATACCCGTACCTGCTTCGAAAGGCTGTCTTGTGTATATCTTCTCCTTTGATCCTCAGTTGGTGATAACTGGATCTGAGATATATCTTAAGAATTTTAGCTCTAGACAGTTGATCAAATAACCTCATCGATCCTTGGCAGGATATTTTTTCTTATTATCAATTAGCTCAATTGCCTGTAGTCTATGCACATGTAAGGCCCTCGAATTTTGTTGCATTATTGTATTGCATGTAAATCATTTATGTTGTGTATGTACGTATGTAAATATCTACGTAAGTACTAGTTGGTATACTTATGTATGCATGTGTATAATTAGTGTAAATACTGTATGAATGGTATGATGGTAGTGTGTACTTGATAGCGTATACATATGGCATATATATAGGTATAAGATGTGCATAGTTTCTGCATGTTTTAGACTTCTGGCCGAAGGCCAGATTGGCGTCATATCAGTAGACGTCGAGGTGGTGTCAGTGTCAACACCATGGACGCCAACACTAATTCCACGTCCAGCGATGTGGACGCCAACTTCTCTGACCTGCATGCGTTGCAAAGCCAGAATTCGGGAGCAAGCTACCCAACCATTGGGGAGCTATCCCCAACGGTCTGAAAGGCCATCTTGTCACCCCTGTGTGATAAGAGAACCCCTCTCCTATATACAAACCCATTTTACAACCTAAGCCTTCTCTTGCCCCTTGCAAGAGAGGAAGAGAGAAAAAAAGAGAGAAACCCTATTTCGGACTGTGAGAACCCCCACTTTTGCAACCCAAAATCCGAAGTTTGAAGCTTGATCCGGCCACCTGCTGCATCAAGGAGCTTGCTGGATCATCGAGGAAGGCATCATCCTGACCTCGGACTGCTCTGGAGCTTGCTCAAGAAACCGGAGTGAAGCTTTTCTAGGAGCTTCTTGGGACAGCCCAAGGAGAGCTTCACTGAGCCCTAGATCCGTCTGGTGTATTTCTAGAGGCAAGTACCATACCCATAACGTCCCTGTATGTGTCTAGGTTGGTTTTATGAATTTTATGTATTTTTCCTCGTGTCCTGGATCCCCCCTTTCACCTTTTCATTTGAGTTCGGTATGTGTTTCTGCACAGACAGAACTTGGCGTCAATGCCTTGACGCCAAGATCCAGGTGTGCGTCCAGCGATCTTTCCGTCCACTCCTGGAACGGCCAGAGACCGCCGCCAAGTTCATCTAAGCAGAATAGCAAGCTGTTTTGCCCCTCTATATGATTAATTCGATATGTTTCACGATGAGGATATAATGTAATCTCTTATATGTTTATGTATACTAATGATTTGGTGTGTGGATGATTTTGTGCAAGTGGTAAATGATAAAGTTTATTTATTTCATGGATTACTGTATGATGAGTGCTAATCTTGTCAACCCTTGTTTGTATGATTTAGGACGAGTCAGAATGTCCTACATTTTATGGGTCATGGCATGTATTAGTCAGTCTCTGTTCTGAAATTCTGAGATTTTCCCATGCTGTGTGAATTAGTGGAAATATTGTTTGGGAAATAGAAATCATGCGTAGGTCATGATAAATCTTCGGTAAATCATGTATTGCCCAAAAATTTCAGGAATAAATTCAGTAGCTCCATGTCTATTAGGGTTCAGGCAGTGAATTGTTAAAAATGTGATTGTATTCAACTCCATGTTAAATCGAATTGCGGATAGCATGTGGAATTAATGTTAGATTTTATGTAATTTCGTTTTAGCTTAGAAAAATCTAAAATTTTGCATGTGGGATCCTAAACCCGAAATTAGCCTGTGGTTAAATTTCAGGTCATTTGGACCAGTATATGATGCAATATGAATTTTCCATGTAAAATGCGAAACTAATGCATGCCTTTGTATAATGATTTGATTTTGTATATAGCAACCTGATTAGTGAAATTCCTAAGTGCTAAATTTCTGTAATTGTAGTGCCATGTTAGGAAAATAGAGAAGTGTGCATGTGAGTGAGAAAGTGAATGAAATGAGAGTGACATGTGTAAACCTATGTGTTAAAATCGTAAAATGTGTAATGTGTAACTTGTGCCAAATGTGACCTGCTTCCGCAGAGGGCAGTGGAACCGTATCAGGAAAAAGTCCCCTGAGAAGGTTCAATGTGAAGTGACCCTAAGGGCATTAGGGGGAAATCCTGGAGGTGGACAAGTACCACTGGTTAGGGTGGAGACTTGTTCTCCCGGTCTGCGCAGTCCAAGAGTCGTCCTGTGTTGCCTAGATGGCGTCTATGTGATGTGATGTGTTGTGTCCTTCTTTTTGGTTTTGGACTATGTGTCACGGCACTAAATGTGAATGTGTAAATGTGTATGTGTTCATGTGAAAAATGTGAATGTGAACAATGTGTAAAAGTGCTTGTGTAAAGTGTGGAATATGCGAATTGGGAATGTGTGAAATGTGAAAACCAAAATGTGGGATGTGAGTTTGTATCCATGTTATACAATCAACTGAAATCATGCTTAAACAGTAGCTTTACTATGTATGATCATGTTTATGTATGCAAAATGCCTAGAATCCATGCTAGGGATATTGTTAAGCATATATAACAATTCCCATACTTGGTTGTTCACTGTTTATGATTTAATCGTTGTTGTAGCTCTCATGTGTTAGATTATGGTTGCTAAAGTATGTAAAACCAGCAAGCTTAAAGCATGTAAAATGGTTACCATATGCGTAGGAATGTGTAGATTCCATGTCATAGTTTTCCTTTCATGCATGCTCGGGAATTCATGTTATGGCTTCCATGTCTTAGTTGGTTGAAGGTAGATTTTTATGTGAGGAATGAATAGAAAGCATGTGATAGATGATTTTGATTTAGGAAATCTGAAAGCATAGTCCATGTGTTTAAATTGTAGATTCACCATGATAGGTTGCAAAAAATTTAATGTCAAGCATGCTACATGTTGTGTCTTGTGAATGTGTATGTAGAACCTACTATGATATGTGCATGTATGGTATGTGTAGAGTACTTGCGGAGTCTTTTAGACTCACTACTTGCTTCGGCGTACAGGTGTAGTGGTGACGAGACACTTGTGGAGGGGACGTTGGAGACCGACTCCGAGCGTGGAGATTAGAGTGTTGGAGTACTTGTGACATTTTGAGATTTCATAGTATTATTGCAATTGCACATTGTATTAGAATTACTATGGAAGGGATGTATAAGTGTGGACATTTATGTATTAATTTTCAGCAATTTAATTATGTGGACTTTTAGTTCTTATTGTTATCGATTTATGTATGTTGAATGTGGATGATGAATGAAATGAAGACAGTGGTTCTTTTACTTCGCTACTCTGTTTCTTATATTCACGTGTATCTCAGCTGAATGTTATTGTTGGGTAAATGTCCCACTGTGATGACGCTCACTATACCGACGTGGGTTGGTATAACCGTACCGATATAATGAGGGTCGTCACAGAGATTGGTATCAGAGCGACCGGTTGAGATTGCACATGAAATATACCTAAGTCATCATCCCCATTGCATGCTAAGTATGTCCACATGTGTAGAATTGATTAAATATGAATGAAAAATAGATAAGAAGATGGTTAGAAAACTTAATAACCTAGCTAATGGTGGCTGAAATTTATTACAGCCATGGCTTCGAGAGGTAGGCGTGGCGGAGCGTCGGCCCGTGAGGACGAGCCGAGACGTGACGAGCGGGCGGAGCAGCAGGCCCCGGCACCGCAAGGTTCTGTACTTCCCCCACCACCGCCTGTGGATTATGGAGTATTCATGCAAGGTCTGGTGCAAGCCATGCAGACGCAGGCTCATACCCAGGCAGCACTCCAGGCGCAGTTGGAGGCTCAGGTTAGACTAATAAAATGATAATAGTCTGTTTATTGCTTATGTGATATTTTGTTGATTGTGTATTGCTTGATGTGCACTGTAGCAGGCTCAAGTACCAGCTAAGGACCATGGTGGACCTCTACCATGGAGAGATTCAAGAGGATGCTGCCACCCTCTTTAAGGGGGAGAGCGATCCGTTGTTGGCTGAAAGCTGGATGAGGGAGATAGAAAAGATCTTCTGAGCCATCAGGTGTGCAGATGAGGATAAGGTTACATTAGCCACCTACATGCTACAGGTATGTTTTAGTTTATATGCTTGTATGTTTTGTTAAGCTAGATTTGTTTAGATGGTGCTTATGAACGGTGTACTGCAGGAAAGAGCTGATGTTTGGTGGGCTTCATTGCTGCGTACCCGGTTTGAGGACGGAGCTATCGATGTTGCTTGGGACGAGTTCGTGAGGCTCTTTCGGGCCAAGTTCGTCCCGGAGCATGTGCAAGATCGGATGGAGCAAGAATTTCTATCTTTGGCTCAAGGCTCCATGACCGTGCTGGAATATGAGGCAAGATTTTCTGAACTCTCTAAATATGCACCTCATATCGTGGCAGACGAGCGCAGAAAGACAAAGAAGTTTGTGATGGGACTCAAGCCATCACTGCGGACGAGACTCGTGTGTTGGACCACCGCACGTTGGACGAGGCCCTCAGTGCTGCTTGTAGGCAGGAGGGAGAGATGGAGAAATACCTGGAAGAAAAGAAAGCTTCGCAGAAGAGACCTGCAGCAACATTCCAGCGGCAGGACAAGAAGAAAGCGGTGTACCCGACACAGCAGCGACCAGTAGCAGTCGGCAGTTCTCAGGTACCTTCTGTACGTTCCCCTGGTGTGAAGAAAGAGTGTCCCCACTGTGGGAAGACACATGGTGGTACCGAATGTTGGATGATTGCGGGCAGTGCTTGAAGTGTGGAAGCAGCGACCACAAGATCAGAGATTGCCCAAGACTTCAGCAGGGAGCTCAGCGTGGAGCGCCAGCCCCAGCAAGCGGCAGCCGCGCCAGCTACAGGAAGACCAAGAAGGCCTCGACCCCAGCTCGAGTGTTTGCTTTAGCTCGTGAGGATGCCGAGCAGGCGGAGCATGTCACCGAAGGTACGGTTTTTGCTTTTAGGTGTGCACGCTCGGGTTTTGTTTGATACGGGTGCTACTCACTCGTTCATTTCCGAGCGGTTCGCTAGGCAGTTAGCCCTAGAGTCAGGCATAGAGTCTGAGGATTTAGAGGTCCCTTTGTTTGTGCACACCCCTGCGGTACGGTATCGACTAGGAAGTGCATTCCGTCGTTACCTGTGTGCATTGAGGATAGAATCCTAGATGGGTGTTTCTTCTTGCTAAAGATGAAGGACTATGATGCTATTCTTGGTCTGGATTGGCTAGAGGAGCACTATGCATTAGTAGATTGTCGTCGGAAGAGGATTGTTTTCCGCATTCCTGGTGAGGATGAGTTCTCTCACCCCTTGCCAAGGAACTTGGCGGGAAAGATGGTCATCTCTGCCATGAAGGCGATGCGCATGGTGAACAAGGGTTGTGACGCTTTCTTGCCAGCGTGGTGTTAGTGCCAGAGTTGATGAGTCACCTACTCTTGCGGAGATTGAGGTAGTGCAGGATTTTCCAGATGTCTTTCCTGATGACTTGTCTGGATTGCCACCGGATAGAGAGATAGAGTTTACCATAGAGTTGCTTCCGGGCACCTCTCCTATCTCGAAGGCTCCATATCGGATGGCACCTGCGGAGTTAGCCGAGTTGAGGAGGCAATTGCAAGAGTTGCTTGATAAGGGATTTATTCGCCCTAGTGTTTCCCCTTGGGGCACACTGTATTGTCGTCAAGAAGAAAGACGGGTCACTTAGGTTATGCATTGACTATAGGAAGCTGAACCAAGTGACTGTGAAGAACAGGTATCCCTTACCTCGTATTGATGATTTGTTTGACCAGTTGCGAGAGGCATCAGTCTTTTCTAAAATTGATTTGCGATCTGGTTATCATCAGTTGAGGATTCGGAGTGAGGATGTGTCCAAGACGGCGTTTAGAACCCGTTGGACATTATGAGTTTTGGTCCTTCCTTTCGGATTGACCAATGCCTCTGCAGCGTTCATGGATCTCATGAACAGGGTGTTTAGGCCTTATCTAGATAGCTTTGTCGTAGTGTTTATTGATGATGTGTTGGTCTACTCTCTGGATGAGGCCACGCACCGTCAGCATTTGAGGGTAGTGTTAGAGGTTCTTCGTGAGCACAAGCTGTATGCTAAGTTCAGCAAGTGCGATTTTTGGTTGCGCGAGGTTCATTTCCTCGGGCATGTTATCTCCGGTGCTGGTGTTGCAGTGGATCCAGCAAAGGTCCAGGCAGTTATGGATTGGGAGATTCCCAAGACCCCTTCGGAGATTCGTAGTTTTATTGGTTAGCTGGTTATTATCGGCGATTTATTGAGGGATTTTCATCCATCGCCACCCCTTTGACTCAGCTTACCAGAAAGGGAGTGAAGTTTGTTTGGTCCGAGAAGTGTGAGAGTAGTTTTCAATTATTGAAGACTAAGCTCACGACAGCCCCAGTGTTAGTCTTACCGAGCGGTGTAGAGGGTTTTGCTATCTACACGGATGCGTCTCGGATTGGTTTAGGCTGTGTGCTAATGCAGCGGGAAAGGGTAGTGGCTTATGCTTCTCGTCAATTGAAGGAGCATGAGAAGAACTATCCGACCCATGACTTGGAGCTCGCAGCAGTGGTTCATGCACTAAAGATCTGGAGACACTATCTTTATGGTGTCAGATTTGAGGTGTTTACCGACCACAAGAGCTTGAAGTATCTTTTCTCCCAAAGGAATTAAACTTGAGGCAGAGAAGATGGATTGAGTTCTTGAAGGACTATGACTTCGACCTTCAGTATCACCCTGGAAGGCGAATGTCGTAGCAGATGCTCTTAGTAGAAAGAGGCCATCCCTCCAGCAGGATTGGAAGATGTTGGAAGATGCGGCTTGCGCGTTGACTGAGTTAGAGCCATCGCTATGTCAGGCTTTTGTAGCTCAGTTAGCTCTTAGGTCCTCGGTTTTGGATGAGGTGATCGAGCAACAGGGAGCTGACCCTAGACTCTTAGAGTTAGTGGGCAAGGCAGGCATTGCTCGTGATGAGGACGTGTGATTAGATTTCAGCACCGTGTTTGTGTCCCTAATTTAGTAGTTGTCCGTGAGCATGTGTTAGCGGAGGCTCATAGATCGCGATTCTCTATTCATCCGGGTAACACTAAGATGTACCAAGATCTGAAGAGATCATTTGGTGGTCCGACATGAAGAAGGATGTTGCGGATTATGTCTAGATGTCTAGTGTGTCAGCAAGTGAAAGCCGAGCGACAGCAACCATCTGGCCTTATAAAGAGGATGGATATCCCAGTATGGAAGTGGGAGGCTGTCACTATGGATTTCGTTTCGGGTTTGCCTCGATCTAGATGGGGCAATGATTCGATTTGGGTAGTTGTAGATAGATTCTCGAAGACTGCTCATTTCTTGCCTATGAAGAAGAAGCAGTCAGTAGAGAGTTTAGCTAGATTGTATGTTAGTGGTATCATTAGATTGCATGGTGTGCCGAAGTCGATCATTTCGGATCGAGATCCGAGGTTTACTTCGAGGTTGTGGAAGGGTCTTCAAGATGCTTTAGGTTCGGAGCTGAAGCTCAGTTCAGCGTTTCATCCCCAGACCGATGGACAGTCCGGAGGACTATCCAGACACTCGAGGATATGTTGAGGGCGTGTGTCTGGATTGGAAGGATGATTGGGAGCGTCATTTACCTCTTGTGGAGTTCGCATACAACTACAGCTTTCATGCTAGTATTGGTATGGCTCCATTCGAGGCGTTGTATGGTAGGCCCTACAGATCTTCGTTATGTTGGGAGGAGACTGGTGATAGGCAGTCATCGGACCAAGTTAGTTCAGGAAACTTCGGATAAGGTCCAGCTTATCAGGAAGAGGCTTGTTGCGGCACAGGATAGGCAGAAGAGTTATGCCGACAACAGAAGGAAGATTTGGAGTTCGAGTGGCGATCATGTCTTCTTGAAGATATCGCCTACTCGAGGTGTTGTCAGATTTGGCCGGCATAGTAAGTTGAGCCCTAGGTTCATTGGCCCATATGAGATTCTCAGACGTTTGGGCAGCGTGGCGTATGCATAAGAGCTAGCCTTACCCCCCCTTTGGCTAGTGTTCATCCTGGTTCCACGTATCTATGCTCAGGAAGTATGTCCGAGATCCGTCTCATGTGATTAGTCATGAGCCAGTGGAGATTCAGCCAGATCTCTCGTATGTTGAGCAACCAGTAGCTATCTGGACCAGAAGGTTCAGCATCTCCGGAACAAGAGTATTGCGTCGGTGAAAGTTCTATGGCGGAACTTCTCACGAGAGGAGGCTACTTGGTAGCTGAGGATGCGATGAAGAAGAAGTATCCCCTTTTGTTTGAGTAGCGTCGTTCTAACTCGAGGACGAAGTTTCTTTTAAGGGGGAGACGTGTAAGGCCTCGAATTTTGTTGCATATGTATTGCATGTAAATATTTATGTGTTATGTAAGTAGGTAAATATCTACGTAAGTACTAGTTGGTATACTTATGTATGCATTGTATATTAGTGTAATATTGTATCAAGGGTATGATGGTATGTGTACTTGATACTTCATAATGGCATATATAAGGTATAAGATGTGCATAGTTTTCTGCATGTTTAGACTTCTGGCCGAAGGCAGATGCGTCAATATCAGTAGACGTCGAGGTGGTGTCGGCGTCAACACCATGGACGCCAACACTAATTCCAGCGTCCAGCGATGTGGACGCTGTTGGGTTTTCAATATATCATGTTTTTGATGATCACATTAATATCCTTGAACAATGATTTAATGCAAAATTGATGTGTTAACTAACATGAAAAACCCATGAAAGTGATTGTGTTAAATATTGCTAAATCATACAATGTATATCACTAACAATGTATTTACATGTAGGTGCACAAGCATGAAAGATGGAGCATCGAAGAGATGAGCAAACAGACCAAGGAAATGTCAAAGAAGTGTATCTGTCGACAGGCCCAGGGTATGTGTCGACAGATACACACAGACAACCCAAGACCGACTTCAATCTTTGTATCCCTGAGTGCATCTGTCGACAGATGCAAATTACCTGTCGACAGATACACTCAGAAATTTAGATTTCTGAAACCCAGTTCTCAGCTGAGTGCATCTGTCGACAGATGCAAGTGCACCTGTCGACAGACGACGGAAACATGAGATTCAGAAATTCTAATTCCGGCCCCATTTGGGTGTTTCCTTCCTCCACGACCCCCACCTTTACCTAACACTATATAAGCATCCTTTTGGAGCAAAATTCACATAGAGCAGCCTCCCAACCAAGAGCCTCCAAGGGACCAAGAGGAAAAGCCCCAATTTGCTGCTCTGCTTCAATCTTCCGCCCAGATCGTCGTGGAATCACCATCCATGCGGAGTTGAAGCCGGATCGTCGTCAATTCAACCTTCTACATCGATCAGTCTACATCCAATCGAAGTTTGAAGAGCGTCTGGACGATCCACGAGAAGAATTCCAACTGGATTTGTTCCCCAACTCTAAATTCTTCTCCATTTCACAATTTCCATTCCATTGTGTGTGTGTGTTGTGTTTCAAGCATCCCTTGTGCTTGATCCACGAAATTGTGGTTGTTCTGATCGTGGTTCATCAGACAACGTGTGTGTGTGTGAGTTGTTGTGTTGAACTCGCTCATAAGCAGTCGTTTCTGCGTGTGTGTGTGGACGGTGGATGTAGGATACACGAGTTGTGTACTCCGAACCACCTTAAATCATCGTGTCCTGTGGTTTGTTCGCGTTTTGCGATAGATGATTGGTAGGCACGTTGTTCATACGCACGTTTGATACCCTGTTTCATTTATATCAACTCAAGCTTTCTTATACTCAATCGAATTCTAATCAAGTTTCATTAAGATCGTTGTAGCACCAAAAGAAGCCATCAGTAATTAGAAATTGCCGTAATCTATTCAACCCCCCCTTCTAGATTACCATATTGTGTTATTCCGCATATCCCTTCAATTGGTATCAGAGCTAGGTTTCTCCGATTTACAGTTTTCGTAATTTGATCTAGCGATCAGGAGATTTTCGATCTTATGGATTCTAGCAAAGGGTATATGGCCGAGGGACATTCAGTAACCAGGCCACCCTATTTTGATGGCACTGACTATCCTTATTGGAAAAATCGTATGCAGGTATTTTTGAGAGCTCAAAATTACGAGCTGTGGAAGATAGTCAGCAAGGGACCATATGTGTTGCCCGAGGACGAAGACACCTGGACGAAAGACCAAATAGCTAAAGGAACTCTCAACTGGAGCGCACTAAACATGATGCAATGTGCGGTGCATCCAAAGGAGTTCTCAAGAGTCTCCACATGCTCAACAGCAAAAGAGATGTGGGACAAACTTGAACTCATCTACGAAGGTACGTCCGAGGTAAGGGAAACCAAAGTTAGCATGTTAGTGTCTGAATATGAAATGTTCAAGATGAAAACTGATGAAAACATATCAGACATGTTTGCAAGATTCATGCTAATAATTAACGGGCTAAAAGGTCTTAAAAAGAATACTCTGAAAGTGACTTAGTAAGAAAGATACTTCGATCTCTTACTTCATCTTGGAATACTAAGGCCACTGTCATTGAGGATTCCAAAGACCTTTCTAAAATGAAATTGGATGAACTAATTGGCTCCTTAATGACATATGAAATCAACATCAAAAGAAAAGAATTAGAAGAAAATCCTAGGAAGTCAATTGCTTTAAAAGCATCCAACAAAACATCAACAAGCTCCAAGAAATCCATTCAACAAGATAGTGATGAGCAAGAAGCATCTAGTGAGAGTGATAATGATGAAATGGCAATGCTCACTAGACAATTCAAGAAATTTCTGAAGTTCAAAAGGAGAGACACAGGTAACTCCAAACCTTTTCAAAAGAAAAATTTTCACAGAAATATGAGTCCAACAAAAAATCTGACATTGTTTGTTATGAATGCAAGAAACAGGGGCACATGAGAGGAGAATGCCCGGAACTCAAGAAGAAGCTGAAGAAAGAAAAATTCATCTTCAAGAAAGCCAAAGCAATGTTGGCAACCTGGAGTGATGAAGATGAAGATGAAGATGCACAAGAAACATCCGATGATGAAGAAGTAAAATGCTTAATGGCAAGGAGTGATGACTCCACCGAGGTAAACTTCTCATTTGATAATTACACTGCAAGTGAATGGGAGGAAGCATACACTACTCTATTTGAAAAATTTTGTGAATATAGATCTGAAAATAAGGCATTGAAAAAGAAATGCAACTCCCTTGTGCATGATAAAAATCACGATGAACGAATTGCATTCCTGACAAAAGAAATAGAAATGATGAAAATTGATGAAAAGACTCATAGTGAAGAGATGGATTGCTTGAAAATGAAATTACAAGAAACACAAAAGGAAAAGGACTGTTTAAGCCATTCTCTTGAATTCCTTCAAGAAGAACATCTAGAAACAAGGAAAAAGTTGGAACAAACTGAAAAAGAATTGAAAGAGAAATCTGAGGACTTGATGAAATTTGTAAAAGGAAAGCAAAATCTAGATGCGGTTTTGGGTGCTAAAATACATGTAACCAAGCATGGGTTAGGATATCAACCTGTCAAACAAAAGAAAATAGGAGAGTCATTGATCACTTCCTTTGTTGATCCTAGCCCAAGCACAAGCAAGCATGTTCCCACAAAGCATAACACAAGTCAATCTCAGACCAAAGTATTGCAACCCAAACAAAATGTTCCCAACAAACAAAAGAAAAAGCCACCTGTCGACAGATGGAATGGTGCCTGTCGACAGGCAAGAACAACTTCAACTAATAAACAGTCTATCAAGCAACAAAAATTGAAAAGAAAATTCCTTCATGCAATGTGTGTAAAAAGATTGGTCATGATGAAAAACAATGTTGGAATAATCCAAAGAAACAGAAATTCAAACAAGTTTGGATTCCTAAGCATTTACTTTGTTGCATGAATGAAATTTTGGGACCCAAAGTAATTTGGGTACCAAAACCTCTTGTCTGATCCACATATGCAGGAATGCCTAGCAGCCCAACATCAAAACAAATGGTACTTGGATAGCGGCTGTTCGAGGCACATGACGGGCGACAAAGCTAAATTCTGTTTGCTAGTGGAGAAAGACGGAGGACAAGTTATTTTTGGAGGTAACAACAAAGGCCAAATCATTGGCACAGGTAATGTTGGTAAGTGTCCCTCCAATTCAATTGAAAATGTACTGTTAGTTGATGGCCTTAATCACAATTTGCTTAGCATAAGTCAATTATGTGATAGAGGTCACAACGTCATCTTTGAATCAAATTCATGTCAAATTGTTGATAAAGAAACAGGAAGTGTAAAATTTTCTGGAAAAAGAGTGAATAACATCTACTTAGTTGACTTAGATGATCCAGAAAATGACAATTGTGTCTTGTTGCAAATAGACAGGATGAATTGACATTGTGGCATCGTAGGCTTGGCCATGCGAGCTACAACGTATTGCACAAGATCATGAAGCTCAAATTAGTAAGTGGACTTCCTGACATTTCTTTTAACAACAATGAAAGTTTTTGTGATGCATGTGCACAGGGAAAACAAACCCGGAAGTCTTTCAAATCCAAAGCACCGGTAAGCACATCTAAACCATATGAACTGTTGCACATGGACCTTTTTGGACCAACTAGAACTCTAAGTCTCAATGGCAAACGTTTTGATTTTGTCATTGTAGATGATTTTTCTAGGTTCACATGGGTCAAATTCTTGGCACACAAAAGTGAAACACTTACAATCTTCCAAGAATTCTTTAACAAGATTGAGCATGGCAATGTAAATAAAATATGCTCAATCCGCACCGATCACGGGGGAGAATTTGATAACAATGCATTTTCTGATTTTTGCAGGCACCAAGGGATCGAACATCTGTTCTCCTCCACAAGGACTCCAGAACAAAATGGAGTAGTGGAGAGGAAAAACAAAGCATTGGTGGAAATGGCTCGCACTCTTCTGGTTGAAGGCCAACTCTCCAGAAGCTTTTGGGCAGAAGCAGTGAACACTTCCTGCTACATTCTAAACAGAGCCATGCTAAGACCTGTGATAAAGAAAACCCCTTACCATTTGTTGAAAGGTAAGAAACCCAACCTTGGGTACTTTCGAGTATTTGGCTCAAAGGTATTTATCCATAACAATGATAAATCTGATTTAGATAAATTTGAAGCCAAAAGTGATCAAGGTATTTTTCTAGGCTACTCAGAACACTCTAGGGCATATAGGGTGTTTAACAATAAAACACGCACTGTGGAAGAAACTCCACATGTTATTTTGATGAGACTTATGCCAAAACTAACAGTTTGACTGTTAATAGAACTGAAAAAGAAGATGAAGGAACATCACTTGAGGACCTACAAGTCAAAGCAAAAGACAAATCTGAAGAAGGTTCCAAGACCAAAGGTGGATATCATCACAAGGACTATGATGAAGATGATGAAAAAGCCTTCAGAAAACAAGATGAAACACATGAAGAAAATCCACTAGAAGATGAACCTCCTGAAGAACAACATTCACAAGATCAAATTCCACAAGGACAAGATGCTCCCGGCCCTTCAACAATCACAAATGTGAGGTATTCCAAAGATCACCCACTTGATGATGTGATAGGTAGTTTAAATGATTCTGTTCAAACAAGGTCTCAAGTTAGACAAATAATTGAACATGATCTTTTTGCTTTTGTCTCTCAAGTGAAACCCAAAAATGTTGAAGAAGCCTTAAAAGATAACTCATGGATTGATGCTATGCATGAGGAACTTGGTCAATTTCAAAGAAATAATGTATGGAGTTTAGTTCCTAGAACCCCTGAAATTTCTATCATAGGAACTAGATGGGTGTTTAGGAATAAACTTAATGAAGAAGGAAAAGTGGTCAGAAATAAAGCTAGACTCGTTGCAAAAGGATATAATCAAGAATTTGGTGTAGATTTTGAAGAATCCTTTGCTCCTGTAGCCAGATTAGAAGCAGTCAGAATTTTATTGGCATATGCATGCTCCCATAAGTTCAAACTTTATCAAATGGATGTTAAAACTGCTTTCTTAAATGGCTATATCAAAGAAGAAGTCTATGTCTCTCAACCACCAGGTTTTGAAAATTCTGAAATGCCTAACCATGTGTATAAATTGCACAAAGCTCTTTATGGTTTGAAACAGGCACCTCGAGCTTGGTATGATAGACTAAGCAATTTTCTGGTAAGCAAAAACTACTCAAGAGGTAAAGTGGACCAAACACTCTTCACTAAGAAAGTTCGCAATCACATAATTGTTGTTCAAGTTTATGTGGACGATATTATATTTGGTTCTACTAACCCTTCACTGTGTGAAGAATTTTCTAAACACATGCACAGTGAATTTGAGATGAGTCTAATGGGGGAGCTTCAATTCTTTCTTGGTTTGCAGGTGAAACAACATGAAGACGGCTTCTTCATAAATCAAGAAAAATATGTCAAAGAGCTTCTCAAACGATTTCAATTTGAGCAAGCTAAACCGGCCTCCACCCCAATGAGCACAAGCATCAAATTGGAAAATGATGAGAAAGGTAAACCGGTAGATGCAAAGCACTTCCGAGGTATGATTGGCTCACTCCTTTATCTTACTGCAAGTAGACCGGATATACAATTCAGTGTTTGCCTTTGTGCTAGATATCAATCTAGTCCAAAGGAAAGCCATTTAATTGCAGTCAAGAGAATTTTCCGATATCTCTCAGGTACATGCAATTTGGGTTTTTGGTACCCAGCAGGCAGTAGTTTTGATTTGATATCATATTCTGATGCTGATTATGCTGGATGTAAAATTGATAGAAAAAGCACTAGTGGATATTGCCAATTCCTTGGCGGTTGCATGGTTTCATGGGCATCCAAGAAACAACACTCGGTTGCACTCTCCACTGCAGAGGCAGAATATGTCGCTGCAGGAAGTTGTGCAGCTCAAGTGTTGTGGATCAAAAGTTAGTTAGCTGATTATAATATTGAATTGGATGCACACCTATACTATGTGACAACACAAGTGCTATCAATCTTTCAAAAAACCCTGTCCAACATAGGATTTTTAGTTTCCTTACATTTTATCATGTTAACTCCATGAAACAATGCTTTTTCTGTGACCATGTGCTTGTGTATGATATTCTTGAAATGAACATGTTTGCCTTGTATCAAATGCTTGTGTGAATCCTTGCTAGATGTTGTGTCAACACGTGCACACACTATGGGGGAGTAAGTTCAGGGTAGATGAGTATTTTCATGAGGAAATTCTTCCTTCACTTCAATTTTTAATCCTCACTTCCTTGAACTTCATGTGCACTCAAACTGAAACCAGAAAAATCCACTCTGTTCATATCTGTCGACAGACACATTCCATCTGTCGACAGGTACACTCAGACTTGCTCTGACTGAAACTTCAATTCATCAGTCTGTGTGCATCTGTCGACAGACAGATTCCTTCTGTCGACAGATACACATTCTCACTTTTTTCTCATTCCTTCTTCATACTTTTCAAGAAAGTGTTCATTACTTGATTTAAAGGTAAACATTGGATTGTTTTGTGCAATATAACCTTTCATATCCACTTCATGTCAAAGTCGTGAACCAAGTCTAAATGATGTTTGATGCAACACTTGATTTAGGACTATTTAGATCATTTTGAACACAATGAGCAAACCAAATGATTTTTAAACATCTCCTTTGAATAACTCCCTTGTCATTAAACAAGAATCCAAAATGATTTGAAAAATCAGAAGGTCCTTGAATTTAATGTTCTACATTATCTCTTGCCTAAAGAAATCTCATGTACTTGACAAAAAGTAAAAACAAAATAAAAGGGAGAAAAGCTACCTATTTCTACGTTTCAAACAAAAAAATATATCTTTCAATTATGGGATGAAGGTAGAGCAATGATGAAAATCACTAAGTAACCGGGGACATGGGCATCACCAATGTCGGTCTTCGCGTCAAAAGGTTGTTTCATTATCTCTATACAATGGCTTGATGGACACTCACATTGAGTAACTGGGGGTATTGGCATCACAAATGTCTACCTTCACATGAAAAAGTGAAAGTGCTCCTCATTGCCACTCTTTCCCATCTTCGCTGTTTAAAGATCCTAAAATCATACTAGAAATAGAGTGAAGCCTCCGGAATTTTTTTTTTGTCAAGTCCAATGTGCTTCTTATGGGTAAGATGTTCTTGTGGCCATCTAATTCAAATTTCATCTGACTATCATCTCTATTTTGATGCATGTTTTTCTTCAATGGCCTTAATCAAAAGAGTTATTTAATTTTCACTGGCTTTTGTGAAATGTGTTCTTTATGATCTAATTAAAGAACTCATCGGTTTTATTTCAAAATCATTGTAGAATTGTGTCATGTCTTCATCATAATGGATATGCTTTTTATCTTGTACATACACCTATTTTACCCTAAAATGCCAAATGAACACTTGACCCGTTGAAAAATCTTAAAAAATCAAGTTTCTGCCAAAAAGCAGTTATCTGTCGACAGACAGATGGTCATCTGTCGACAGCCGGCGTCCCAGACCCGTTTTTGAAGCCACCCATCGCGCCGGTTCAAGTCTTGTCTGTGGGGCCTCTTTTCTATATCCCTTCTAAACCTATTCTAAAGGCTTCCCACGACCGTTTCCCACCATTTCCCCTCTCATTTCCTCCTCCTCTTCCAAAAACCCCTCTCTTTCCCCTCCAGGGCTCAAGATCCGATCCATCTCCGACGATCTCGCTGCTCCTCGTCTAAGATCCCTCCACTCTCCCTTCCCAAACGCCATTCTCAACTTCCTTCTTCAGATGGCACCCAAGACCAAGATTCTCACTCGCCGTCGTCGCGCTTCGACGGACGCCGGAGAGAGTTCCAGGGCTCCTTCAGAACATCGTAGCAAGCATCGCGAAGATCGTTTGCCGGAACTCATTGTTCCTCAGGGTCTCCATCTCATCCGGGTACACGGCACCTTCAAGAAACTCGTCCAATCCCGGTATGTGGACTTTGAGTCCTTAGGATCGATGTTCCCCTCACTCCTACCCTACTTTGACACTCAAGGGTGGACATCCTTTCTGTACTCGCACTTGCAATACTCTCCAAATGCCGTCACAGAATTTTTCAATAACCTAGGGCTTTCCGATCAGGGAGATCTTTTTTCTTCGGTGAAAGGCACTCGTTTTCGCCTCACCGCAAATCTTATCTCGACAGCCCTTCAAATCCCAAACTCAGGAGTTGAAATCTTCAACTATACTCCTTCCGCTTCTGAGTACTATGAACTTCTCACTTTGCAACCTTATGATTCCACTAAGAAAATTGCTCGTTTGAATGCCAACTCCTTTCCTCCTTTGATCCGGATGATCCATCATATCTTCACTACTTTGATCGTCCCGAAGGATGGAAGCCGAGAATTAGTCACTGAGGTTCATAAGTCTTTGTTCATATTCTTCCTCAAATGTCAACAAATCAATCTTCCTGAACTCATGCTAAGCCTCATTCGTCGGTGTTTCTCCAACACCAAGCGATCAATGCCATATGCTTGCCCCATTACCTCTCTTCTAATTTTCATTGGCATTCCTATTCCTTCAAGTGAGCTCGTCTCCTTAAAATCCCGCAGTGCATTTGACCTCACTGCCGCTCACCGAATGGGCTACAAGTTTGTAGACGGTGTAGTGACAAGGACTCTCAAAGGGAAAGAACAACAAGGTGATGAAGAGGCATCTGACAATGAAGACAATGAAGACAACGAAGATAATGAAGAAAGTGATGAAGAACCTCAGGATGAGCAAATGCCTGATCAACCTCAAGAATTTGGTGATGTACCTGTGCCTCAAGAACAATCCCTTCGTGATTACTTGGCACAATTGCATCAACAGATGACCTCCGGATTTGCTCAACTGAACACTAGATTTGATCAAGTGGATGCTCGCCTCAACTCTCTGGATGAGTCTCACGTGCATATCCGAGACCGGCTTGATTACCTCTACTCCGAGAGAGCTGGATCCCGTCATCCTCCACCTGCTGGACATGACGATGAATAGAGGGTCTCAGGGTCCTTAGAGGTCGTTAAGAGTCTTAGCTGGGAGTTAGTCTCACTAGTCCTGTTATCTTTTTGCTTGCTCATGTTATTTCCCTTTCTTTTGATTTTATTGAGTCATGTAATGGTTGTCTCTTGTACTGTGTAATTTGAATGATCAATCAATGAAAAATCACAGTTCATGTTTATTGTCTCTTACATGTGCATGACTTGACTTTTTGTATGTTGTCAAAAAGGGGGAGAACATCAATATTATGCATCAATTGAATGTTTTTGTCATCATCAAAAAGGGGGAGATTGTTGGGTTTTCAATATATCATGTTTTTGATGATCACATTAATATCCTTGAACATTGATTTAATGCAAAATTGATGTGTTAACTAACATGAAAAATACCATGAAAGTGATTGTGTTAAATATTGCTAAATCATACAATGTATATCACTAACAATGTATTTACATGTAGGTGCACAAGCATGAAAGATGGAGCATCGAAGAGATGAGCAAACAGACCAAGGATATGTCAAAGAAGTGTATCTGTCGACAGGCCCAGGGTATGTGTCGACAGATACACACAGACAACCCAAGACAGACTTCAGTTTTGTATCCCTGAGTGCACTGTCGACAGATGCAAATTACCTGTCGACAGATACACTCAGAAATTCAGATTTCTGAAACCAGTTCTCAGCCTGAGTGCATCTGTCGACAGATGCAAGTGCACCTGTCGACAGACGACGGAAACATGAGATTCAGAAATTCTAATTCTGGCCCCATTTGGGTGTTTCCTTCCTCCACGACCCCCACCTTTACCTAACACTATATAAGCATCCTTTTGGAGCAAAATTCACATAGAGCAGCCTCCCAACCAAGAGCCTCCAAGGGACCAAGAGGAAAAGCCCCAATTTGCTGCTCTGCTTCAATCTTCCGCCCAGATCGTCGTGGAATCACCATCCATGCGAAGTTGAAGCCGGATCGTCGTCAATTCAACCTTCTACATCGATCAGTCTACATCCAATCGAAGTTTGAAGAGCGTCTGGACGATCCACGAGAAGAATTCCAACTGGATTTGTTCCCCAACTCTAAATTCTTCTCCATTTCACAATTTCCATTCCATTGTGTGTGTGTGTTGTGTTTCAAGCATCCCTTGTGCTTGATCCACGAAATTGTGGTTGTTCTGATCGTGGTTCATCAGAAAACGTGTGTGTATGTGAGTTGTTGTGTTGAACTCGCTCATAAGCAGTCGTTTCTGCGTGTGTGTGTGGACGGTGGATGTAGGATACACGAGTTGTGTACTCCGAACCACCTTAAATCATCATGTCCAGTGGTTTGTTCGCGTTTTGCGATAGATGATTGGTAGGCACGTTGTTCATACGCACGTTTGATACCCTGTTTTCATTTATATCAACTCAAGCTTTCTTATACTCAATCGAATTCTAATCAAGTTTCATTAAGATCGATGTTGCACCAAAAAGAAGCCATCAGTAATTAGAAATTGCCGTAATCTATTCAACCCCCCCCCCCCTTCTAGATTACCATATTGTGTTATTCCGCATAACTCTACAGACGCCAACTTCTCTGACCTGCATGCGTTGCAGAGCCAGAATTCCGGAAGCAAGCTACCCAACCATTGGGGAGCTCCCCAACGGTCTGAAAGGCCATCTTGTCACCCTTGCGGTGAGGAGAGAACCCCCTCCTATATCAAACCCATTTACACCCTAAGCCTTCTATTTGCCCCTTTGCAAGAGAGGAAGGAGTAAAAAAAGAGAGAAAACCCTATTTCGGACTGTGAGAAACCCCACTTTGCAACCCAAAATCTGAAGTTCTGAAGCTTGATCCGGCCACCTGCTGCATCAAGGAGCTTTGCGGATCATCGAGGAAGGCATCCCCGACCTCGGACTGCTCTGGAGCTTGCTCAAGAAACCGGAGTGAAGCTTTTCTAGGAGCTTCTTGGGACAGCCCAAGGAGAGCTTCACCGAGCCCTAGATCCGTCTGGTGTATTTTCTAGAGGCAAGTACCCTACCCATAACGTCCATGTATGTGTCTAGGTTGGTTTTATGAATTTATGTATTTTTCCTCGTGTCCTGGATCCCCCTTCACCTTTTCATTTAAGTTCATTCTGTGTTTCTGCACAGACAGGAACTTGCGTCAATGCCTTGACGCCAAGATCAAGTGTGCGTCCAGCGATCTTGTCGTCCACTCCTGGAATCGCCAAAGACCGCCGCCAAGTTCATCTGAGCAGAACAGCAAGCTGTTTTGCCCCTCTATATGATTAATTTCGATATGTTTCACGATGAGGATATAATGTAATCTCTTATATGTTATGTATACTAGTGAATGTGGTGTGTGGATGAATTTTGTGCAAGGTGGTAAATGATAAAGTTTATTTATTTCATGGAATTACATGTATGATGAGTTGCTAATCTTGTCAACCCTTGTTTGTATGATTTAGGACGAGTCAGAATGTCCTACATTTTATGGGTCATGCATGTATTAGTCAGTCTCTGTTCTGAAATTCTGAGATTTCTCCCATGCTTGTGTGAATTAGTGGAAATATTGTTTGGGAAATAGAAATCATGCGTAGGTCATGATAAATCTTCGGTAAATCATGTATTGCCCAAAAATTCAGGAATAAATTATGTAGCTCCATGTCTGTTAGGGTTCAGGCAGTGAATTGTTAAAAATTGTGATTGGTATTCAACTCCATGTTAAATCGAATTGCGGATAGCATGTGGAATTAATGTTAGATTTTATGTAATTTCGTTTTAGCTTATAAAAATCTGAAATTTTGCATGTGGGATCCTAAACCCGAAATTAGCCTGTGGTTAAAATTTAGGTCATTTGGACCAGTATATGATGCAATATGAATTTTCCATGTAAAAATGCGAAACTATGCATGCCTTTGTATAATGATTTGATTTTGTATATGACAACCTGATTAGTAAAATTTTCTGAGTGCTAATTCTGTAATTGTAGTGCCATGTTAGGAAAAACAGAGAAGTGTGCATGTGAGTGAGAAAGTGAATGAAATGAGAGTGACATGTGTAAACCTATGTGTTAAAATCGGTAAAATGTGTAATGTGTAACTTGTGCCAAATGTGACACTGCTTCCGCAGAGGGCAGTGGAACCATATCAGGAAAAGTCCCCCTGAGAAGGTTCAATGTGAAGTGACCCTAAGGGCATTAGGGGGAAATCCTGGAGGTGGACAAGTACCACTGGTTAGGGTGGAGACTTGTTCTCCCGGTCTACGCAATCCAAGAGTCGCCATTGTGTTGCCTAGATGGCGTCTATATGATGTGATGCGCTGTGTCCTTCTTTGGTGGTTTGGACTATGTGTCACGGCACTAAATGTGAATGTGTAAATGTGAATGTGTAAATGTGTATGTGTTCATGTGAAAAATGTGAATGTGAACATGTGTAAAAGTGCTTGTGTAAAGTGTGGAATATGCGAACTGGGAATTGTGTGAAATTGTGAAACCAAAATGTGAGGATGTGAGTTTGTAATCCATGTTATGACAATCTGAAATCATGCTTAAACAGTAGCTTTACTATGATATGATCATGTTTATGTATGCAAAATGCCTAGAATCCATGCTAGGGATAATTGTTTAGCATATATAAACAATTCTCCATACTTGGTTGTTCACATGTTATGATTTAATCATTGTTGTAGCTCTCATGTGTTAGATTATGGTTGCTAAAGTATGTAAAACCAGCAAGCTTAAAGCATGTAAAATGGTTACGCATATGCGTAGGAATGTGTAGATTCCATGTCAAGTATGTTTCCTTTCATGCATGCTCAGGAATCATGTTAATGGCTTCCATGTCTTAGTTGGTTGGAGGTAGATTTTTATGTGAGGAATGAATAGAAAGCATGTGATAGATGATTTTGATTTAGGAAATCTGAAAGCATAGTCCATGTGTTTAAATTGTAGATTCACCATGATAGGTTGCAAAAAAAATTAATGTCAGCATGCTACATGCTGTGTCTTGTGAATGTGTATGTAGAACCTACTATGATACGTGCATGTATGCTATGTGTAGAAGTACTTGCGGAGTCTTTAGACTCACTACTTGCTTCAGCGTACAATTGTAGTGGTGACGAGACACTTGTGGAGGAGACGTTGGAGACCGACTCCGAGCGTGGAGATTAGAGTGTTGGAGTACTTGTGACATTTTGAGATTTTCATAGTATGTAATTGCAACATTGTATTAGAATTACTATGGAAAGGGAATGTATAAGTGTGGACATTTATGTATTAAATTTTCAGCAATTTAATTATGTGGACTTTAGTTCTTTAATGTTATCGATTTATGTATGTTGAATGTGGATGATGAATGAAATGAAGACAGTGGTTCTTTTACTTCCGCTACTCGTCTTATATTCACGTGTATCTCAGCTGAATGTTATTGTTGGGTAAATGTCCCACTGTGATGACGCTCGCTATAACCGACGTGGGTTGGTATAACCGTACCGATATAATGAGGGTCGTCACAGCACAACCTCATCGACCAATCCTTCTTCTTGACAAAGAGAACATGTAGCATTTCGGGTCTAATTGAAGTTCGGATCTGGTTGACGGCATAGGTGTTGTCGTTGATCAGGGTTGGCGTCCATGGGTAGGTCGTTGACCTAGGGGTTGGCGTCCATCGTTGTGGACGTTTGTTGTCGGTTCAGGATTGTTCCTGTGATGAACTTGACGGCAAATGGCCTTGACGTCGACTCTTTGGCGGTTCGAGTAGACGGCTTGGGATGTTGACGTCTACCTGTCGTGCCTATTGAAATAGGGCAAACCCGTGAGCAGCCATTTCCTCTCCTTTTCCTTCTCTTTCTCTCCTTTTCGATCTTTTGTCATTTTCACTCGTTCAGGTGGTTGACGGGAGCTCGTGGAAAGACCTTGGTGCACGAGGCAGAGTCAGATCGGGCGGAAAACAGCGGATCGGGTGGCGATTTCGCGAGGAAGCTTCTGGGGTTTGGCGCGAATCGAGGTTTGGCAGGACTTCTTTCACGCTTCAGAGGTAGGGACTCGACCCCTTAGTGTTCTTGTAGTGTTAATTTCATGCTGTTGCGTGTGATTTGCGTGAAATCGTGCTTTGAGGAGGTTTTTCTTTTTGCCGGGACTTTGAGTGGTTTGGCCAATCCGTGCGATGGATCGTGGTTTCCGGTGTTGCTGTAGTGTAGTGTGATGTGGGGGAAAGTTTCTCCTTCATCATTTCGCTGGTCTGAGGGCTGGATTGCTCTCTTTGGGATCGGCATGTGGCTGTGTCAGCTGCTGGAAGCTGGAGAAGTCAACGTCAAGAGATGTTGACGTTGATCTCTTCAGGCGTGAGGTTGACGGTATGATCCGTTGCCGTCAATCTCTTGGAGAGGATCTTGACAGCGTGGTTGTTGCCGTTAAGTTCTTCATGGTAGGAGCTAAACGACAAGATCGTTTGTCATCAAGTTTGGGTTAACGGCCAGAGTGTGACCGTCTATTCTTTTTAGACGTCCGTTGGGTTGCCGTTTACCTCTTGTTAGCGACAGTCGATGCTGTCGTCTACTTACCCTTGACGTCAAGCTATGTTGCCGTTTACTTCCTGGTTAGCGACAGTCGATGCTGCCGTTTACCTTCAGGTGAGTTCCCAGCAAGCTGTGCTTTCCCTTCTTCCGTGGTTTGAGGTGTTAACATGCGGTGTCCGCTTGTTAGCACAGTCCGCCAGGTGTAGAGAGTGTCTCTACCTGTGCTCGCGTTGTGTTTGACTGTGTCGCGACGTGACACGGGGCTATCCGTCGGTTGTACGGAGTTCCAGGCGTTGAGTGTGTTCTGTCTATTGTACGCGCGTTGCGTTACCGCGTGCCCGTTTCTGTTGTGTTTCCTAGGCATGGGTGCGACTCCGTCTAGATGACTAGCGTGTGGTTGTCCTCCGCTAGTGAGCCAGGACGCCGAGTGCGACTCTGTCCTGTGCGTACTCCTTGTGGTGGTTTTGAGCCGGTCTCCGTGGAGCCCCTTCTCTACCGCTAGGTCGGGCGTGGGGGGAAAAACCGGTCGTGGACCAGACGTGAGAGAGAGCGTCTGTAGTGTGCACACGTGACTAGGGTTGCGAGACTCTGTGGTTTCAGGACGCTGAACAGCAGACCCTGGTTGAGTCCTACTTTGTGAGTGCTGTGTGAGCTCTTGCGTGTGAGCTTGTGTGTGTGCTGTGCTTGTAATGTTGTCGAGCCGGCGAGGTTCCTGTTTCTCTCAGTGCCCTCCTGAGGGAGTTGCGCACTACGTTACCGGTTCCTGAGTGTGTGTTGACAGAGTGTGCGCGTTTATTTACAGTCACTTTCTATTTAGTAGCTCTGTTACTGGTAGGGGTTAGTTGCCCTACTGGGTCTCTTTTTGTGAGACTCACTCCCTTCCCCTCAGGTGGTTCGTGGTCGGCTTTCGAGGTTCTAGGAGCTGTGTCTCTCCTTGGTTGGTCTCGTCTTGCTGTTGTGAGTAGTACTTTACTCCTGTTCTTACTGTACTCTTACTTAATGTTGTCTCTGAGTTATGCCAGTTTGAGATGCTTTAAATTGTGATGTGTACATTTGTTTATATGTTCTCCTCAGGCACTTCTTTTCTTACCCTTTCGAGTTTCGGCTCGTGGGTTAGCGGTCAGGATTCGGGTTACTGTTAGTTACTGGTAATGCGGATCTTGGGTCGTTACAGTTGGTATCAGAGCCTGGTCTGTCGAGACATATAAGGAAATGTTCTGTATAACTCAGAGTTGGTAGAGTACAGTAGCAGCAAGCGGTCTGGAGTTGTTTTGTATTTTGATTTTTGTGCATGTCCTGTGTAGATTTATTATGGCTCCAAGGCGGCGTCGTGAGCGGAGGGTGGTTGTGCAGACATCACAGCAGGAGGCTAGAGATGCCCTGGCACCACCATTGGCTCAGCCTAGACCTCAGGACATGCACGGTGGTGTAGTGCCACCGTTTCCCTCTCAGGCTACTCAGGGTTTTGATTGGACCCCGCAATTGGTTGGAGAGTCGAGGCCGGAGCACTGGCAGGTGTTGCTATTGGCTCGTGTTCCCGATGCTGTTGCGGCATATTTGTATGCTGCAGCGACGGAAGCTGACTTTTTGCAGACCCAGGTGCAGGTTGGAGCAGCGCAGGCTCAGCCAGGTCCGTCTCGACAAGTACAGCAGCAGACTGGTTCGCAGCCAGATTCGAGGGTTTGGAGGAGGTTTCGTCGTTCCAGGAGGTTGTCTGAGCAGAGGCAGCTGCCAGTTGAGAGCGTTCAGCAGCCTGGTGTGCAGCCCCAGCAGCAGAGTCACACCCTTTTAGTGGCCGGTATTACCGGTGTGACCAGTTAGGCCACATGGCTCGGGACTGTCCCCAGTTGCGGCATGACCAGCAGTATTGAAGTCAGTTTTAGCTTGAGTATAGTGGTATTGGTAGTTAGTGGGCTCAGGCAGGTCGTTGTGCAGTGTTTGTGTTATGTGCCTGGCCTGATTAGTGTCAGAGGTGATTTGTTTGTGGAAGGTACCGTGGTTGTCCTTGGTTGGTAGCCATAGTTTTGTTAAGTCCCGGTACTTCCTGCTCTTTTGTTTTTGGTGGAGGTATTAGTTTTGTGTCGGGTTGGTGGTTACCAAACCCGGTTGCCTGAAATATATCTCTGAGTTTTTAGCATAAAATGGATATGTTTTGGCTTGTATTGTCGTTTCCTGGTGCCACCTGTTGTAGGCAGACCTGTTCGTACTATTTGTTGTTGTGAGGGATTTTTAGGCTGCGAGCAGTGGCGGCTTAACGGTTGTTATTGTGACGACGCCTCCTCACGACATTTTCTAAGTGCGGTTCCTTGCCCGAGCTTGCACGGCGATTGTGTCCTGGCTGTGCTTAGTCTCTGTAGGCATTGTTGGTCTGGCCTTGTGTGGACCCGTGTTTTGGTAATTTGTGCTGTTGGCGTTCTTTCGGAGTCCTTTCGATTCCGTAGTTCTCTCTAGATGCCAATCTGTGGTGGCACTAGTATGTATAAGTTTTCCGACCTCGTGGTGTGTGTCCGGAGTTCGAGTGGTTTGGTCGTTGGCTCTCGACCTTATGGAGGTCTAAGGTGGCCATGTTTATGGTGAGACGTGGTACTCGCCTAGTTGCTGCGTGGCTTTGGCAAGTATGCCAAGAGTGTTTCCCGCTTTGTCTCTTAAGGGTTGGGGCCGATGTGGCCTGTAGTGCCCTTTTGACCTGTAGTTTTTGCGTGTGTGGCTTTTGGCAGATCTCTTGTGGAGAATCTTCCTATTAGCCTATGGCGTTAAGTTCTTCGCCTCTGGGACACGTGTGCTAGCCTATGCCGTGTGGTCGTACCGTTGCCGTTGTGGAGTAGCTACTTTGCCTTGTCTAGGTAGCCCTGTCGGTGATACACCAGGCTAAGGTTGTGGCATGTGTCTAAGTTTTCTTTTCTCTTCGGAGCAAGTGTGATCGGAGCTGGTACCCTGCGTCGGTATGAGTGCCTCTGAGGTCGATGTGTTGTTTTCGATCTCTGTGGTTGTTTCGGTCCCCGTGTGGTTGTGTCTTTTCTAGGGGTTAGCACATTGGTACCCGCACTGAGTTTTGTGTGCGCGTGTGGTTAATGTGTTACTAACTCCATGTCGGTTTCCATTTATGTGTGCCGTGGATGAGTCTAGAAGCCGCTGGCGGAGTCTCCTGTCGGTTCGTGTGGTGACAGTGAGGCCTTGAGCTTGCTAGTGCTCGACCACGTGTTTTGTTCATTGTGAGGTGAAAATGTTGGTCATCCTTTTCACGATTTCCGCGGTTCTTCGCGTAGGTGCTGTGTGGTGCTGTGGAGCGAGTGGTTTTAGGTTGTGGCTCCACGTGCCCGGGTAGCCCTGTCGGACCACGATGACGGTCTGGGTGAGACCTAGTGATGACAGTGGATACTGTTTAATGTGTTGAGATTTTTGTTTTGCGTATGTTGCTATCCGTGTCGGACCGCGAGGAAGGTCTCGGTGAGACACTAGTGGCGACAATGGACGTTGTTCCGTGTATTGCGGACTGTCAGCGAGTGCGATGTTGCGTTGGTTTCGTCGCCCGCGTGACTTTTTGGTTCAGCTGATGACCGGTGCTAGCTGTGGCTAGTAGCGTGAGGCTGCACCCTGAGCGTCGTATTTTACTCTCAGGTGGTTGTTTTCTGTGTCTTAGTCAGCTTTTGCACCCTCTGTCGGGTTTTGTTGACGACAGTGTGGGTTGCCGATTTGTGTATCCGTCAGCGAGGTTTGTTGATGATTGCAATTGTATTTTTCACTGCTAGCGTGTTTTTGCCCTCGGTTGGCCAGTGCAGCGTGAGCAGAACTTCAGAGAGTTGAGGTGACTGTTTACCTGGTGCCAGTCCAAGTATTGCGAGTAATTCGAAGAGTTTCGAGTTTTGTGCAGATTCTTCCGGTGTTGGCTTGGGAGCTGTACTAATGCGGTATGTCAGGTTGGTGTCTCGTGTGTCGCGTTAGTCAAGCCCCACAGGGAGAGTTACCCGACCGACCGCTTGAGTGTGTAGCTGCGTGTGTTGGCAGCTAGTGTGTCCGGTAACGAGGACATGTGTGGACGACCGTGTAGTTCTCCTCTGGCATGTGTGGAGGTGAACAAACGTGTTGTCGCTGGACTATGATTAGTCCAGTGGGCTGTGGAAGTGGTTTGGCTCCTTAGTCGGAGGTTTTGTTCCCTAGTGTTGGTTTTGACCGTGGTGCGTTCCATGTGTCTTTGTCGTTGAGGTACTCTTCTTGCGGCGTTGTATATTTCCCTTGCTTCTGTGTGTTAATGATGACACTGGTTGGCAGTACTGGAGTGTTGTTGTTCTTTGCGGGTTGCCGAGTTCTGAGGTTGAAGAACAAGGTAATCTCGCTGTTTTGTGTTGTTGGCAGCGATGCTCAGGTGGGTGTGTTGACCGATGAGCAGGATGCGCGTGTAGTTTTGTACCTCTGTGCTCTTTTGTCGCTTGAATTTCGAGGGCGAAATTCTTTTAAGGGGGAGGGCTGTAGCATTTCGGGTCTAATTGAAGTTCGGATCTGGTTGACGCATAGGTGTTGTCGTTGATCAGGGGTTGGCGTCCATGGGTAGGTCGTTGACCTAGGGGTTGGCGTCCATCGTTGTGGACGTTTGTTGTCGTCCAGGATTGTTCCTGTGATGAACTTGACGGCAAATGGCCTTGACGTCGACTCTTTGGCGGTTCGAGTAGACGGCTTGGGATGTTGACGTCTACCTGTCGCGCCTATTGAAATAGGGCAGACCCGTGAGCAGCCATTTCCTCTCCTTTTCCTTCTCTTTCTCTCCTTTTCGATCTTTTGTCGTTTTCACTCGTTCAGGTGGTTGACGGGAGCTCGTGGAAAGACCTTGGTGCGCGAGGCAGAGTCAGATCGGGCGGAAAACAGCGGATCGGGTGGCGATTTTCGCGAGGAAGCTTCTGGGGTTTGGCGCGAATCGAGGTTTGGCAGGACTTCTTTCACGCTTCAGAGGTAGGGACTCGACCCCTTAGTGTTCTTGTAGTGTTAATTTCATGCTGTTGCGTGTGATTTGCGTGAAATCGTGCTTTGAGGAGGTTTTCCTTTTTGCCGGGACTTTGAGTGGTTTGGCCGATCCGTGCGATGGATCGTGGTTTCCGGTGTTGCTGTAGTGTAGTGTGATGTGGGGAAAGTTTCTCCTTCATCATTTCGCTGGTCTGAGGGCTGGATTGCTCTCTTTGGGATCGGCATGTGGCTGTGTCAGCTGCTGGAAGCTGGAGAAGTCAACGTCAAGAGATGTTGACGTTGATCTCTTCAGGCGTAAGGTTGACGGTATGATCCGTTGCCGTCAATCTCTTGGAGAGGATCTTGACGGCGTGGTTGTTGCCGTTAAGTTCTTCATGGTAGGAGCTAAACGACAAGATCGTTTGTCGTCAAGTTTGGGTTAACGGCCAGAGTGTGACCGTCTATTCTTTTTAGACGTCCGTTGGGTTGCCATTTACCTCTTGTTAGCGACAGTCGATGCTGTCGTCTACTGTACCCTTGACGTCAAGCTATGTTGCCGTTTACTTCCTGGTTAGCGACAGTCGATGCTGCCGTTTACCTTCAGGTGAGTTCCCAGCAAGCTGTGCTTTCCCTTCTTCCGTGGTTTGAGGTGTTAACATGCGGTGTCCGCTTGTTAGCACAGTCCGCCAGGTGTAGAGAGTGTCTCTACCTGTGCTCGCGTTGTGTTTGACTGTGTCGCGACGTGACACGGGGCTATCCGTCGGTTGTACGGAGTTCCAGGCGTTGAGTGTGTTCCGTCTATTGTACGCGCGTTGCGTTACCGCGTGCCCGTTTCTGTTGTGTTTCCTAGGCATGGGTGCGACTCCGTCTAGATGACTAGCGTGTGGTTGTCCTCCGCTAGTGAGCCAGGACGCCGAGTGCGACTCTGTCCTGTGCGTACTCCTTGTGGTGGTTTTGAGCCGGTCTCCGTGGAGCCCTTCTCTACCGCTAGGTCGGGCGTAGGGGAAAAACCGGTCGTGGACCAGACGTGAGAGAGAGCGTCTGTAGTGTGCACACATGACTAGGGTTGCGAGACTCTGTGGTTTCAGGACGCTGAACAGCAGACCCTGGTTGAGTCCTACTTTGTGAGTGCTGTGTGAGCTCTTGCGTGTGAGCTTGTGTGTGTGCTGTGCTTGTAATGTTGTCGAGCCGGCGAGGTTCCTGTTTCTCTCAGTGCGCTCCTGAGGGAGTTGCGCACTACGTTACCGGTTCCTGAGTGTGTGTTGACAGAGTGTGCGCGTTTATTTACAGTCACTTTCTGTTTAGTAGCTCTGTTACTGGTAGGGGTTAGTTGCCCTACTGGGTCTCTTTTTGTGAGACTCACTCCCTTCCCCTCAGGTGGTTCGTGGTCGGCTTTCGAGGTTCTAGGAGCTGTGTCTCTCCTTGGTTGGTCTCGTCTTGCTGTTGTGAGTAGTACTTTACTCCTGTTCTTACTGTACTCTTACTTTAATGTTGTCTCTGAGTTATGCCAGTTTGAGATGCTTTAAATTGTGATGTGTACATTTGTTTATATGTTCTCCTCAGGCACTTCTTTTCTTACCCTTTCGAGTTTCGGCTCGTGGGTTAGCGGGTCAGGATTCGGGTTACTGGTTAGTTACTGGTAATGCGGATCTTGGGTCGTTACAGAACAGGTGCACCCCATGGTGATGTGCTTGGTCGGATAAATCCTTTCTCCAGTAATTCCATCAGTTGTTCCTTTAGCTCCTTCAATTCTGCGAGGGACATTCTATATGGCGCCCTAGATACTGGTGCTGCTCCAGGGATCAATTCAATGGTAAAGTCAACCTCTTGCATAGGAGGAATTCCTGGCAAGTCTTCAGGAAACACATCAGCGTACTCGCTGACAATATGGATGTCCTCGATCTTGACTTCCACCAAGTGTGCGCTTCCCTCTCTAGTTGATAAGTAGCTAGAGTAACTTTGTTCTCATCAGTGCACCCCATCACACGGAATGCATGCTCAATTTCTTTGAGCCAGTGCTCAGCCTTGTCTGGGTCAGTACTACCCCTGAACCTAGGTGGGTTCATGCTTCAGAAGTTCCTGTGGAGATCTCCCTGAGTCTCCGCTCTACCCTGAGTGGCTTGAAGTAATGTCCGGGTCAGTGTGTTGATTGTCCGTTGCAAATCTCTCTTCGTGTAGCGGCCATTGTAGTCCTTCAAAATAACCACATTATGGTTATTAGATATTAACTTCATCACAACTTAATTATATCTAATTGACTTAGCTCGTGTTTCTACCCCAATCTCAGTGTTGGTTTTGACATGTTGACACATGGGGTTTAGTTTTGACTAAGCCTAGCAATTTCTTGTTTGCCTAGAACTTAAGGGAAAGCCTAGGCTCTGATACCAACTGTCACGTCCCGACATTTAGCAGCGGAAAATAAATGTCGAGAGCGTGAATGATACAAATGTGTGTATCACAGCCGAGTAAATCAGAGTAACAACTAAATATAACTCAAGATACAAGACAACAATATTGCTAGCTAAATAACCATTATTTCATTCCATCACTAGTTTAAACACCTTACATCATCAGAGCCAAACATAGGGCCCAATATTATATCTCAACTACATATGACATCAAACGAAATAACCTATCTATTACAATCTCTATGACTCTAACTTGCTGGCAGACTACTATATGGACGGGTGCAGTTGAGCAACTCATCACTCGTCCCCAGTCCCATCATTCTCTAGCTCCTCATATTCATCACCTGAAAATATTAGGGAAAACAGGTGTGAGCGCACTAGCGCCTAGTAGGATTTACATCTCATAGTGCGGGCATGCTTTACGTAATTAACATGTTAACAATGGCAATACTATCATGCAATACTCATGACGATAATGATAGCGACAAATCCAAACTATAACATGTACGAGTATGACAATTTTCATGTAGGACGGAATGATTATCAATGAGATAGATAACAGAATGATCACTTGACATGTAGGGGAAATTCAATAGCATGTAGCATGAACAATAGATTTCTCAAGTTGAATTCCGTAGAATTCCAATGGACAATGACATGTAGGATTCAATAACGATGACGTGTACAATAGAATTGGCCATTTAACATATAACAGTTAATCAGTCAATTAATCAATAATCCAATAACAATTTGGAGATTACCCAATCAATCTTGCATTCATTTAGGTGATTGTCGAACACCTCATTGGGTTATATACTCTCACGATTAAGTATTTCGGGTGCTCCTCCCAAGACCAAACAGGGCCCTATTTGCACAGGCATAGTTTGTGAACCGAAGTTCCAATAGTTTCTGGTAATTCCATTCATTCATTTATGGCCACATGAATTTCCAAGTAATGGACAATGATGAACAAATGATCATGTCAATGATGATAGAGAACAATGCAAGGGGACATGATCCAATTAATTTCGGCATCATAACGACTTATTCTTATTGGTTCAATATTTACATTTAATGGCTTGTTTTCAATGTTATCAAATCACTCTCACGAGAAGAAGATAAGAAGAGAAGTGCATTCTATCTTCCGGGTACTTCATTAGTACAACCAACTCAGTCTTCATGAGGAATCCATGAAGTATGGAGAATTACAGAGGTCTTAGAGAAAATGTCGCTAGTCTACCGATATGGAATGACCGATAGAGAGCTTCCAATCCCCAAGAAAGGGTTGCCTATATGTGCAATGTGACTTGTAGAGCGTGTCTCAATCCACAATCCACCGGTTAAAATGTTACGGAAAGCAAGTAACCACATGCATGACATGTATGCAATTCAATCTATTTCATAGTTGCAGTACTTTTAACTTTATCACTTTTCAATTATGGACAGGACAGATTACGAACATAACATATCTCAATCATATGATCACATGATAGATGACATTAAATCAATCATTGCGCTTAGAATAAATATTCAAATCATTATGATTTCATGTAGGTTATTCACTTTTAGGCCAGTGCATAACTATATGGCATGATGCTACATAAGAATATGCATAAACAAGACTAGACAGTACATAAAAACAGTCTCGGGTCGGTTCTAAAATCGCGTCCTACATAATAGACGCCATTCACAATGCAGTGCACAGTCGAAACAGGTCGAAACTGTAAAGATTCAAATCGCGGAGACCAGGACGGACGCCTTTATCATTGAATCGCGTTGGGGGATCCTGACACGTTCATGAAAATCTATTTAATAAGGCAATGGGCGGGAAAACCGCTCGAATCGCGTCGGGTGTTCCTGTCGCTTATCAGACCGTCACAGAAAACCACGCGGCGCGAAGTTTCATGCGGGCCGTTGACTGGTCAGACGCTGAATTGCGTCGGAACCTATGGTCGCGGTTTATTAAATTGCATCGGCCAAGGCTGACGCGATACAGGCACTGGAATCGCATCGCCTGACCGGACGCGGTTGAAACCTCGGATTGAAAACGTGTGAAACAGGAACCGATCATCATGCAACGCTTATAACTCTCTATCTACTGACATTTAGACAAACTTCTCAACATGAAATATGACAAGGACAACTAGTAGAAGAACTTTCATGTTGTGGGATGGATCTAATTCGGTCTCAAATTGTGTGCAACATATGACGAACGGGAAATGCCTTAACAGTGCGCGACTTAGAGAAAATGCTTAATACGACTCATGTACTCCATGAAAATTGGAAAAAACACTTTCAAATCAACGTAGACACAATGCTCAAACCATAGGTATGTGCAACTTAAGTTTTTGCATGAGATCACCTACCTTTGTGATGATCTAAAGCAAATCGTGATTCTGGACGCAGCAGAGGATGTAGGGTGAAGAAGCTCTGGTTCCCAGTCGTTCCTCTCCTCCTCTAGTGCCCTATCTCACCTCCACATGACCCCAACACGATGGTAAACCTTCCCCACAAGTCTATTCACGTTTATTTATACATCTAGGGTTTATTCAAGTCCTAATGGTCTTGGGAAAGAGGGGTTGTGGTTTATGCATGGGTGGTTGCCATATTTTGGGATTTCCCTCCCAATAGAGGTAGGAATGACATTGGAAGGTTCCTAGCATGGCTAGGCATGAATTGGATTGCCATCCATGGCTAATCCCTCAAGTTTTAACCCTAATTTCCCCTTAAATTTACCACATAATTACAGGTACGAATTTTGGGTATTTTTCTTGCTTCATTTTATTATTGGGCCAAAAGTGATCCATTAGCCCAATTTGGATAATGGGTCATCATTACATGATGTTGGAAGTCTCTCCAACATGTTTATTTAATTTATGATCGTATCATTTTTCCGTGTTAACGGTTTTCTGACTTAGTTTTCTAATTTAGATAATTAGTCACATTATGACGTTCACTTGGCCATTCAGATTTTTAGTTGTACTAATTTCTTCGTGGAACATTTAGGAATAATGTTTTAGGTTGATTTATATTTTTTACGGAATTTTTCGATGTGTTCTTGCACATACGATAGTGGTATGTACGTTCTACCATTCTGATAATACAGAAATTATTTATTCCCCTTTTATTTACAATTTTTAAATCATTGAATTTTCTGGGGTGCTACAGAGATGGATCGCAAGAGGTTGGGACACCTCCTGAGTCTAGGGTAGAGAGAGCCCTCTTCTAGGATATAACTTCAAGGAGAAGACTTGCAATGAGCAAGCCAAGGAAAATGGGTGGTGAGAACATCAAGGTTGGTGGATCTCCCAATGCTCTAGGGCTAGGAGCTCTTGGACAGGTGAGAAGAGCTCTAGGGCAAGAAGGAAGATCTTGGGAGCTGAAGGGATGAGAAGAAGTAGTGTGGGAGGGTTCCCACGAAACTCCAAGTCTTATAGGAGCTGATTTTGGGTCGCCCCCGACCAATTCGGTTGCGGCCGGAATGAACCGGTCGTGTCGGGATCGGAATCGGTCATCCAATTTTGATGAATCGGTCGACCAATTTTCCTAATTTCAAGGGATTTTGGTCCATCAGCATTGAACTGGCATGAACGCTCTAGAATTGACAAATCAAAGGGATTTTGTCAATCAACAGCATACTGTGTCGTGGTTTGATCCTTATATGATTTTCTAATGCTAATTTTCATAGAGATAAAGTAATTAAAGAAATAGACTATCTATGGTCCTCCAACTTCCTTATCAAGTCATTCCAACTAGATGATTACCCATGGATGCTAAGCGCCTGGAATCTTGCTTTATTTACCAAGGATTACAGTCATAGAAAATCCAAGGATTTTGAGATATACTAATATACACATGCATGCAACAAGATTTTTTTTTTATTTTTTCAGAACATGCAGAAATTAAACATACAAGTATGGAAATATCATCACATGCATCTCCCCCTTATTAAATGGACATCGACAACTTGCACAACCCCAATCTCTTCTTATAGTGGTGAATCCATCCTCACTCAGGGTTTTGTGAAAATATCAGCAATTTGTCCATTTATTTCAATAAATTGTAATTCAAAATCGTCTTTCCCAACATTATCTTTCAAGAAGTGATGTCGAACCTATATATGCTTGGTTCTCGAATGTTGAATTGGGTTTTTAGATAAATTAATTGCACTTGTATTATCACACATGATAGAAACACAATTCAGATCTGGCAGTGAAGCAGCAGCAGCAAGCAACAACAACCACAACGACACAAATCACTGAAGGATCAAGGGGAGGAAGAGAAAGAACCTAGTCTATGTAGTTATTATCGTATGTATGTATGTATGTATACATAGATTATAGTAGTTCAGACGATGTATTCTGACCATTCGGCGATGGAGGAGGTGTGGTCCATGGACTCCCCATGGATATCCTCGAACTTGGATGGCTTCTCCTTGCCCCCAATCAGCTTCGTCAAGTTCCCTACCGCGGTGGTCCTGGTCAACATGTCGATAAGCACCAAGATCCGACACCAATCTTCACCCTGGCTCCAATTTTTATGTTCCCTAGGATCATCGCCCCCCGCACCAATCAGCACGTAGTCAGCGATCTTGGGATGTCGATCATCGATGGCCTTCCCTGTCCCACCGAGCATGACGTGGTGGAGGATGGGCACATTGTTGCTGACGATGGTGGTCTCCCTGATGTCGGTGGCGTGGTCGAAGAGGATGCCCTTGCAAAGGAAAGCCATTTAATTGCCGTCAAGAGAATTTTTCGATATCTCTCAGGTACATGAAATTTGAGTTTTTAGTACCCAGCAGGCAGTAGTTTTGATTAATGTCATATTCTGATGCTGATTATGCTGGATGTAAATTGATAGAAAAAGCACTAGTGGATATTGCCAATTCCTTGGCGGTTGCATGGTTTCATGGGCATCCAAGAAACAACACTCGGTTGCACTCTCCACTGCAGAGGCAGAATATGTCGCTGCAGGAAGTTGTGCAGCTCAAGTGTTGTGGATCAAAAGTCAGTTAGCTGACTATAATGTTGAAATTGGATGCACACCTATACTATGTGACAACACAAGTGCTATCAACCTTTCAAAAAACCCTGTCCAACACTCAAGGACTAAACACATTGAAATCCGCCATCATTTCTTGAGAGATGAAGTTGCCAATAAAACTTTGGAACTTAATTTCATTCCCACATAAAAACAATGGCTGATATTTTCACCAAACCCTTATCTGAAGATAGATTCACATCCTTAAGAAGAGAATTGGGTTTGTGTAAAATGCAATGAAACTAATTCTCTATATTGCAGTACATGCTCTTTATGTGTGAATGACTATGTGGTATATCAAATGGTGAACTGTGGAAGAACAAGTTCGGCTTGTTTGGAAACTATCATCATGCGTGAGGAAACATTCTCTGCCAAGTATCCATAGTCCCATTGCATATAAAGGTCCTGTACTTCACATAGGATTTTTAGTTTCCTTACATTTTATCATGTTAACTCCATGAAACAATGTTTTTTCTGTGACCATGTGCTTGTGTATGATATTCTTGAAATGAACATGTTTGCCTTGTATCAAATGCTTGTGTGAATCCTTGACTAGGTGTTGTGTCAACACGTGCACACACTATGGGGGAGTAAGTTCAGGGTAGATGAGTATTTTCATGAGGAAATTCTTCCTTCACTTCAATTTTTAATCCTCACTTCCTTGAACTTCATGTGCACTCAAACTGAAACCAGAAAAATCCACTCTGTTCATATCTGTCGACAGACACATTCCATCTGTCGACAGGTACACTCAGACTTGCTCTGACTGAAACTTCAATTCATCAGTCTGTGTGCATCTGTCGACAGACAAATTCCTTCTGTCGACAGATACACATTCTCACTTTTTCTCATTCCTTCTTCATACTTTTCAAGAAAGTGTTCATTACTTGATTTAAAGGTAAACATTGGATTGTTTTGTGCAATATAACCTTTCATATCCACTTCATGTCAAAGTTGTGAACCAAGTCTAAATGATGTTTGATGCAACACTTGATTGAGAACTATTAGATCATTTTGAACACAAAGAGCAAACCAAATGATTTTTAAACATCTCCTTTGAATAACTCCCTTGTCATTAAACATGAATCCAAAATGATTTGAAAAATCAGAAAGTCCTTGAATTTAATGTTCTACATTTTCACTTGCCTAAAGAAATCTCATGTACTTGACGAAAAGTAAAAACAAAATAGAAGGGAGAAAAGCTACCTATTTCTAAGTTTCAAAAAAAAAAAAAAAGAATATCTTTCAATTATGGGATGGAGGTAGAGCAATGATGAAAATCACTAAGTAACCGGGGACATGGGCATCACCAATGTCGGTCTTCGCGTCAAAAGGTTGTTTCATTATCTCTATACAATGGCTTGATGGACACTCACATTGAGTAACTGGGGGTATTGGCATCACAAATGTCTACCTTCACATGAAAAATTGAAAGTGCTCCTCATTGCCACTCTTTCCCATCTTCGCTGTTTAGAGATCCTAAATCATACTAGAAATAGAGTGAAGCCTCCGAAAAAATTTTACGTCAAGTCCAATGTGCTTCTTATGGGTAAGATGTTCTTGTGGCCATCTAATTCAAATTTCATCTGACTATCATCTCTATTTTGATGCATGTTTTTCTTCAATGGCCTTAATCAAAAAAGTTATTTAATTTTCACTGGCTTTTGTGAAATGTGTTCTTTATGATCTAATTAAAGAACTCATCGGTTTATTTCAAAATCATTGTATAATTGTGTCATGTCTTCATCATAATGGATATGCATTTTTATCTTGTACATACACCTATTTTACCCTAAAATGCCAAATGAACACTTGACCCTTTGAAAAATCTTTAAAAAAAATCAAGTTTCTGTCAAAAGCTTTATCTGTCGACAGACAGATAGTCATCTATCGACAGCCGGCGCCCAGATCCATTTTTGAAGCCAACCATCGCGTCGGTTCAAGTCTTTTGTGTGGGGCCTCTTTTCTAAATCCCTTCTAAACCTATTCTAAAGGCTTCCCACGATCATTTCCCACCATTTCCTCCTCCTCTTCTCCAAACCCCTCTCTTCCCCCTCCAGGGCTCAAGATCCGATCCGTCTCCGATGATCTCGCTGCTCCTCGTCTGAGATCCCTCCACTCTCCCTTCCCAAACGCCATTCTCACCCTCCTTCTTCAGATGGCACCCAAGACCAAGATTCTCACTCGCCGTCATCGCACTTCGACGGACGCCGGAGAGAGTTCCAGGGCTCCTTCAGAATATCGTAGCAAGCATCGCGAAGATCGTTTGCCGGAACTCATTGTTCCTCAGGGTCTCCATCTCATCCGGGTACACGGCACCTTCAAAAAACTCGTCCAATCCTGGTATGTGGACTTTGAGTCCTTAGGATCGATGTTCCCCTCACTCCTACCCTACTTTGACACTCAAGGGTGGACATCCTTTCTGTACTCGCACTTGCAATTTCTCCAAATGCCGTCACAGAATTTTCAATAACCTAGGGCTTTCCGATCAGGGAGATCTTTTCTCTTCGGTGAAAGGCACTCGTTTTCGCCTCACCGCAAATCTTATCTCGACGGCCCTTCAAATCCCAAACTCAGGAGTTGAAATCTTAACTATACTCCTTCCACTTCTGAGTACTATGAACTTCTCACTTTGCAACCTTATGATTCCACTAAGAAAATGCTCGTTTGAATGCCACTCCTTTCCTCCTTTGATCCGGATGATCCATCATATCTTCACTACTTTGATTGTCCCGAAGGATGGAAGCCGAGAATTAGTCACTGAGGTCATAAGTCTTTGTTCATATTCTTCCTCAAATGTCAACAAATCAATCTACCTGAACTCTTGCTAAGCCTCATTCGTCGGTGTTTCTCCAACACAAGAGATCAATGCCATATGCTTGCCCCATCACCTCTCTTCTAATTTTCATTGGCATCCCTATTCCTTCAAGTGAGCTCGTCTCCTTAAAATCCCGCAGTGCATTTGACCTCACTGCCGCTCACCGAATGGGCTACAAGTTTGTAGACGGTGTAGTGACAAGGACTCTCAAAGGGAAAGAACAACAAGGTGATGAAGAGGCATCTGACAATGAGACAATGAAGACAATGAAGATATGAAGACAGTGATGAAGAACCTCAGGATGAGCAAATGCCTGATCAACCTCAAGAATTTGGTGATGTACCTGTGCCTCAAGAACAATCTCTTCGTGATTACTTGGCACAATTGCATCAACAGATGACCTCAGGATTTGATCAACTGAACACTAGATTTGATCAAGTTGATGCTCGCCTCAACTCTCTGGATGCGTCTCACGTGCATATCCAGACCGGCTTGATTACCTCTACTCCGAGAGAGCTGGATCCCGTCATCCTCCACCTACTGGACATGACGATGAATAGAGGGTCTCAGGGTCCTTAGAGGTCGTTAAGAGTCTTAGCTGGGAGTTAGTCTCACTAGTCCTGTTATCTTTTGCTTGCTCATGTTATTTCCTTCCTTTTGCTTTTTATTGAGTCATGTAATGGTTGTCTCTTGTACTGTGTAATTTGAATGATCAATCAATGAAAAATCACAGTTCATGTTTATTCGTCTCTTATATGTGCATGACTTGACTTTTTGTATGTTGTCAAAAAGGGGGAGAACATTAATATTATGCATCAATTGAATTTTTTTGTCATCATCAAAAAGGGGGAGATTGTTGGGTTTTCAATATATCATGTTTTTGATGATCACATTAATATCCTTGAACATTGATTTAATGCAAATTGATGTGTTAATTAACATGAAAAACACCATGAAAAATGATTATGTTAAATATTGCTAAATCATACAATGTATATCACTACAATGTATTTACATGTAGGTGCACAAGCATGAAGATGGAGCATCAAAGAGATGAGCAAATAGACCAAGGCAATGTCAAAGAAGTGTATCTTCGACAGGCCCAGGGTATGTGTCGACAGATACACACAGACAACTCAAGACATACTTCAATTTTTGTATCTCTGAGTGCACCTGTCGACAGATGCAAATTACCTGTCGACAGATACACACAGAAGTTCAGATTTCTGAAACCCAGTTCTCAGACTGATCATGGACTGAGTGCATCTGTCGACAGATGCAAGTGCACCTGTCGACAGACGACGGAAACATGAAATTTAGAAATTCTAATTTCAGCCCCATTTGTGTGTCTCCTTCCTCTACGACCCCCACCTTTACCTAACACTATATAAGCATCCTTTTGGAGCCAAATTTGCACAGAGCAGCCCCCCAAGCAAGAGCCTCCAAGGGACCAAGAGGAAAGCCCCAATTTGCTGCCCTGCTTCAATCCTCCGCCCAGATCGTCGTGGAATCACCATCCATGCGGAGTTGAAGCCGGATCGTCGTCAATTCAACCTTCTACATCGTTCAGTCTACATCCAATCGATGTTAGAAGAGCATCTAGATGATCCACGAGAAGAATTCCAACTGGATTTGTTCCCCAACTCTAAATTCTTCTCCATTTCACAATTTCCATTCTATTGTGTGTGTGTGTGGTTGTGTTTCAAGCATCCCTTGTGCTTGATCCATGAAATTGTGGTTGTTCTGATCGTGGTTCATCAGACAACGTGTGTGTGTGTGAGTTGCTGTATTGAACTCGCTCATAAGCAGTCGTTTCTGCGTGTGTGTGGTGGACGGTGGATGTAGGATACACGAGTTGTGTACTCCGAACCACCTTAAATCATCGTGTCCTGTGGTTTGTTCGCATTTTGCGATAGATGATTGGTAGGCACGTTGTTCATACGCACGTTTGATACCCTGTTCTCATTTATATCAACTCAAGCTTTTCTTATATTCAATCGAATTCTAATCAAGTTTCATTAAGATCGCTGTAGCACCGAAAGAAGCCATCAGTAATTAGAAATTGCTGTAATCTATTCAACCCCCCTTCTTGATTACCATATTGTGTTATTCTGCATAACCCTTCACGAACGACGAGGAGGCCACGACCATGGCGATGCGGAGGGTGGGGTAGGTGGGAGAAGGACTGGAGGAAGAGGTTGTAGAGGTGGGTGGAAGGATCTAAAAGAAAAAAAAAAAAGTGGCATTCCCTTCACTTTTTTTTTAGAGGTACTTTAGGATAATAGACTCATTTGTAGACATTTATTAAGATAGTTTATCAAACAATCTGAATCTCCAATGTCTGACCGCTTCAGACATGAGAAGTTCAATAAGTTAATTAAACAGGACCTAAGATTGGCACTTATCAAAATGTACTTCGGTTCCTCTTCAGTGCCTAGATTGATTTGCTTAGTTGGCTCATCTACTGCAGATGTGGGTTCTTCAAAGCGTTTATTGCCTTCAACATAGGCCTTAACTACATCGTCTTGATCTTCAACTTCTATTGAACCACTCTTATATTTTACCCTTTTATTTTGGTGATAAAAAAACTCATGATTAACCTAAAATATCATTAATATATTTTATATCATGATTACAATATATTCTTGCATTATCTTTTCAGTTTTACACTAAGTTCAACTTTGTCATGCGTGTTTTTATCATATTCAGTTGAAGTCTACTTCGTCATATACGAAGCTAGCTTCATCATATCCGAAGTCCATTTCATCATATCCGAAGCTGGCACTTCGTCATGCATGTTTTAGGTCATGATCATCGAAGTCCTACTTTGTCATATCTTAAGTTAACTTCGTTATATCTAAAGCGATATATGAAGCTCACTTCAACCGACTACGGGTTTCATCTTCGACTGACAACGTTGTTTTCCGTTCATCCGAAATTACACTTCGTCATATCCTAAGTTTGACTTCGACCACAGTGTTATAATGTGTTTTATACAGAGCTTCACTTCGTCATATCCGAAGTTACACTTCGTCATATCCGAAGCTTCACTTCGATTGTTTATGTTTCTTGACCAATCTGTTGTTGTTCAATGCATATCGATTACTAACTAAGTTCCACATCGATTGAAGAATAAAAGGTTCCATCGATTACTATTAGAATAGCACATCGATTACTATTTTTACATTGAAACAACGATTACATTGAAACATGGATTACATTGAAATATCGATTATATTGAAACATGGATTACATTGAAACATCGATTACATTGAAACATCAATTACTTTGAAACATCGATTGCATTTCATTTAAACATTGATTGCTTCATAAACATTGATTACATTTAAATATCGATTGTCGTTTCACTTAAACCTCGATTACCTTAGAACATCGATTGTCTCAAACATCCATTGCATTTAAACATCGATTACCTTAGTACATCGATTGTCTCGATTACCTTTAATCATACATTGAGTGCTTCTGTATCTCTCATCGATTACTGTTATTTTGATCCCACTCCGACTCTTTGAAAGTTGAAGTATTATATCAACTTCTGTGATCAACTATACTTAGATGTTTTTAATATCTGTTATTATTTTTGTAGAAATGTTAATGTATTACTAGTGCGATTAATGTTCTAATCATTATGGAATTATTTAATGAACAACAGATGAACACATGATGTACACTGTGACATTCTCTTTGTTATCACGATAATTATCCAATGTGCTTTGTACTTCTATATTTCTTATCAGTTCAAAAGTTTTGGCGGGACAAATTTAAAATCTCATTTTCATTATCTTGAAACTTGAAAGATTTGTATAACTGCTCTCTCACTCACTGTCAACATATAGTTCATACTTTGCATGATAGATGGTCTGCAGAAAATGCGGTGGTAGGTATAAGCAGTATGGTCTATCTGTCAGAACTCACCTACCACATCTCACTTTCTGTCAAAACTCCATGTTTAGAGGAAAAGCTTTGTGCATGACCCATACAACACTTGTTTGTCTTTAAATGCATTGAACATCTGTCTGTTTGAAATCCTTTCTACTTTATATATTTTTGGTATCTCACTTACCTCTGAAAGAATGGAGGTATCTACGTTTTTCACTTGACCATGCAGATACTCAGCTACCTACAGAAGCATGCTAGCTATCTTTCAGTCATGGGCATAGAGCTTGCAGACATTTATTGAAGCTGTCAATGAAGCCATGAAGCTATCTGCATAGCCTGAAGTCGTTGAGACTCAAGGCTAAAGATTTGATGATGGACATCTCAGGTGTCTCAAGTCTCAAGACCCAACGTTCAAATTCAAGAAAGTGAAAAGCAATATAGACATAGAGTGTAACAGACAAGTGTATGAGATACACGACCACATTATACACTCAGAAGAAAGAGAGAAGCGCAGAAGATCTCAAGAGAGCCATCTGTTCAAGCTTTGACTTCCAAGCTCTCTTGCTTTCAGAAGTTCTCTTTTGGGTGGCATTCTACTGTTCCAATCTTCTCAATTCACCCTTAATCAAAAAGAGTTAGAGTAGTCTTTCCTATTTGTACAACTCTTTCTGACTGTCTATGTTTGCTCATCCTTCAGAGTAGACACCAGTGTTCATTTCTGTGTTGTAACCAGCAGTGAGTTTGTTCTCTGTAGTGTCCCTCTGTAAAGTGAAGACCTATGGTTATAGGTGGTTGTAATACCCCTCTGTGAAGGGAAGACTTGTTTGGGTGCAAGTGCTTGTAATACCTCTCAAGTTGAGAGAAGGCCAAGTGTTCTTAGCAATTAATGAAAATCTCAAGGGGTGCTTGGGACTAGACGTAGGACTCCTGATTGATAGGAGGCCTGAACCAGGATAAATCTCTGTGCACTTTGTGTGATTATTTTCGTCAAGCTTTTCACTTGTTTCACACACTACACTCAGTAATAACAATAATGTCTAGTGTTATCTTACTTTTAGATAAATTTTTAAAGTGCAAGAAGTCCTATTCACCCCCCCCCCCCTCTAGGACATCTAAAGTGCCATCCCAATCCAACAAGTGGTATCAGATCGAGGTCTTCTTAGAAGAATCGAAAGATTTGAGAAGAGATGGTAGCTGAAGCTCACAACTATGAAGGACAGTATGTTACAAGACCACCATTCTTTGATGGTGAAGATTTCCAGTATTGGAAGATGAATGGAATGCTTCTTTCGAGGCACAGACTTTGATCTGTTGCAGGTAATAGAGCAAGGTGATTTTACTATACTTGCTTATGGTACTTTTGCCTTATTGATAGCTGATAAAAGAAATATGTCTCTAAACTACAAAGTTAAGAATTATTTATGTTGTGCATTATCTAAAAAGGAATTTAATAGATTATGTTCATGTAAAACTGCTAAAGAAATGTGGGATAAACTAAAAGTAACATATGAAGGAACAGATAAAGTTAAACAAACTAAAATTGATATTCTTGTATCTCAGTATGAACAGTTCAAAATATTACCCAATGAAAACATTACTCAAATGTATAATAGATTCACCAATATAACAGTTGGTTTGAGTTCACTAGATAAAATCTCACAAACGAAGAAACAGTCAAAAAAATTCTTAGATCATTATTCACACTTGGACTCCCAAAGTCACTGCTATTGAAGAGGCACATGATCTTACTGAACTTCCTATTGATAAACTAATTGTCTCTCTCATGGCTCATGAAATTAACATGGAAAGATTTTCTAAAAGTTCTTCAAAAAAGAAAATGTCAAATGCTTTGAAAGTTGCAGATTCTTCCTCTTCCTCTTCTGAAGACTCGAAGGATAAACCTGAGGACAGTGATGATGAAGCGATGCTATCTAGAAAACGTCAGAGAATTCTTGCTAAGAAAAAGAAGTATGGATCCAAAAGATACTTCAAAAATGACAAGGAACTAACATGTTATGAATGCAAGCTGCCAGAACACTTTAAAACTGAATGTCCAAAACTGAAAAGAAAAGATCAGGCTAACAAGCATGAGAAAAAGAAGGAGAAAGTAAAGAAATACAAAGGATACAAGAAGAAAGCAATGGCAGCAGCTTGGGATAATGAGGAAGTGACAAGTTCTGACTCATCAAGCTCAGATTCAGAAGAGGAGCAAGTAAATCTAGCCCTCATGGCAGGACTAGATCAGGTAACCCCTGAAACATCATTTACTTCATGTTCAGAATCTAATTCTGATAGTTTAGAAGATGCATTTAATGAGTTGTATGATAAATATAAAATTGTAGTTAAAGAAATAAAGTGGTTAAACTAAATCTGATAAACCAAGAAAAATCTAACACTTTTTTTAAAATGAAGTAGAAAGATTATGACAACACCTAGCTGAAACTAAAAGAACAAATGAACTACTATGTGAAGATCTAAAGATCAAAAACAGTAAATTATGGAACTAGAAACAAATCTTAATGAACTAAAGATGAAGAAAAGTTGAGAGAAGAAATAATTATTTAATAACTACAATAGAAAAAATAATGAACTGCAAAACATCAATAGTTGTAAAACTAAAAGGTGCTAGAATAGGTAAAGAAATATGGAGTAAGATATACACCTCCAACAAATGTAGAAGATATTGTTTATCCTGAAAAATACCCAACTCCTAACTTTGTAAAAGAGAAAGGAATTAAAAATTCAAAAGGGGTTAATCAATATGTCTACAAACAGAAACTTAAAACCAATAACACTACAAATTTTAAGGCATGCATATGATTTATGTTGTAGTCACTGTAGTTAATTAGGACAAACAGTTAGCACCTGCACTACTAGACACTTGCGTTGAATTCCAAAAACTAACCATCATGGACCCAATAAAATTTGGGTACCAAAAGTCTCAACTTAATTCTGTTTGCAGGGTGCCTGAGAGTATCCAAATGATATTTGGATAGTGGGTGCTCTAGACATATAACATGTAACAGAAAATTATTTACAAGTTTCAGAGATGAAGTTGGTCAAGTCACATAGGGTGATAATGGAAAGGAAAAGTATTAGGTTGTGGAACAGTAGGAACAAAACAAAATGATTTAATAGAAGATGTTATGTATGTTGAAGGATTAAAGCATAATCTCATCAGTATCAATCAATTGTGTGACAAAGGTTACTTGGTAAAATTTCAGAACGACAGGTGTGTTATTCAAAGAATGGAAAAACAGTTTTTAAAGCTCTAAGAGTTAAAAATCTGTACACCTTACAACTGGCAAAACTAAAAGAAGTCAACTTGTGCCTTGCAACTACGAAAATGAAGAGACTGATCTATGGCATAGAAACTAGGACATGCAAGCACCATAGTGATCAAGTAATTAATCAAGCATGATCTAGTAAAAGGTCTTCCAAAGCTGAAATTGAAGAAATCTGGAATCTGTACAGCTTGTGCAAAAGAAAAGCAAACTAAGACATCATTTCAGTCCAAGACATTGGTAACAATCTCCAAACCATTGGAACACATTCACATAGATTTATTTTGACCTATAAGAACAGTAAGTCTTGGAGGAAAGACATATGGCTATGTAATAGTGGATGATTATTCAAGATACACTTGGGTATCATTTTAGATGCCAAAATCAGAGACCTTTTCAGCCTTTCTGAAATTCAGTAAATTAGTACAAAAGAACCATAAATATCAAATAATCAGTATCAGATCTGATCATAGTGAAGGATTCAAGAATGAAGAGTTTGTCAGATTCTGTGAAGAAAATGACATAGAACAAAATTTATCTGCACCTAGAACACCTCAGCAGAATGGAGTAGTAGAAAGGAAGAACATGACACTGGTAGATATGGCCAGAACAATGCTTACTAAATACAATCTACCAAGATACTTCTGGGCAGAAGCAGTCAACACAGCCTGTTACATCATCAACAAGTGCATGATCAGACCAATTTTGAAGAAGACACCTTATGAGCTATACAAGGAGATAAAGCCAAACATCAGTCACCTTCGACCTTTTGGTTGTAAGTGATTTATTTTTAATAATGGTAAAGATAATTTAGAAAAATTAGATGCTAAAAGTGATGAAGGATTTCTACTAGGATACATCTCAAAACCTAGAGGATATAGGGTGTTCAATAGAAAAACTTTAACCATTAAACAAATTGTTCATGTCTTATTTGATGAAACTAACCCTTCTATTAAAAAATAGAAGAAGAAGAAGATGTTGTTGAAGAATTGTGCAGGATCTAGACAAACTTCTCTTGAAGAAAAAAGTGAAGACAAGGAAGATCCTCCACTAGAAGAACTGAAACAACAACAAGAAGCACATGAAGAACTTCAAAGAGAACTAAGATATCACAGAGATCATCTAAGAGAAAATATCATAGGTTATCCTCAAGATAGGGTAAGAACTAGAGGTATGAATATTCGGTGTGATTACACTGCATTTGTTTCTCAGATTGAGCCTAGGACAATCAATGATGCACTGGCAGATGAATCTTGGATCTTAGCTATGCAAGAGGACATAATCAGTTCCAATGCAGCCAAGTCTGGACTCTTGTACCTAGACCTTCTGACCATCCAGTTATTGGGAGCAGATGGGTCTTTAGAACAAAATCGATGGATCAGGAGTAATCACCAGGAACTGTTGGGTTCTCATGTTGAGAAGATTGAGCTCACATTCTAATTAATCAATACAACATGTTTTTGATGATGAACATTGATGAACATTGATGTGCAATGATGTACAATGCAAACAAGTGATAAACAATGTGAATTGAGTTTTATATACATGAGATCTTCAAACAATAACTTGTCATAACAACTTGGTACAATGCTTGATTTTATGCTCATAATATCTCACTAATTATGTTTACTTTTGTAGGAGATATACCATGCAAGACATGTGCCAAAAACAAGCTTGAAAGATCAAGTAAAAGTCAAAAGACAAGGTACTTGTCGACAGCAAGCAAGGACCTGTCGACAGATACAACCAGTCAGAAAGCAACCAGTTCTGCCAAGGCATTTCCTGTCGACAGCAGGAGTGCCCCTGTCGACAGATGCAACCAGTCCGAAGATCAAAAGCTCTGGAAGGCCTGCGCCTGTCGACAGCAGCAGACCACCTATCGACAGATGCACACAGACAGAGCCTTCAGTCTTCTGGTTCTTCACAAGTTATCTGCGCCTGTCGACAGCAGGTGCAAGACCTGTCGACAGACAAACCGAAAACAAATTACGGGAAGTTTTGCAAGTTGCCAAACTTAGTGTTTCTATGGAGTACGACTCTCCATATGTTAACACTCATATATAAGCAACCTTTTGCAACAAATCTCGTACACAAGCAGCCTCCAAGCAAAAACCCTAAAGAGTTCTCACAAGAATCCTTGTTCTGCTGCTCTGCTTCAACCTACCGCCCAGAACCAAGAACGGAAGACTTTTGCAGCGGAAGGTAAAGTCTGGACGTCTTGGATTCAAGCATCTACATCAATATCTGATCTCAAAGTCGAAGCTTGGACTCCAGGAGGACGTTCAGAGGAAGAGTTTGCTAATTGGATCTGTTCTTCAACTCTCAAACCCTTCCCTATTCTTTCTATTCCATACTTGTGTGTGTGTGTGGTGTTTCAAGCGGTTGTTGTGCTTGATACACGTGTGTGTGTGTTAATCTAATCGTGGGTTCACATCAGATAAACACGTGTGTGAGTTGTAGTTCGTGAACTAGCTCATAAGCAGGTGATTCTGCGTGTGTGTGGCCCGTGGATGTAGGATACACGAGTTGTGTACTCCGAACCACGTAAAATCTACGTGTCTCGTGGTTTGCACGAATTTGCGTTAGATGTTTGGTAGGCACGACACATTTATACACGTTTGAGTACTTGCTTATTCGTTTGTCAATCACTCACACACATCCACACATAGTCCGATTATTGCTAACACTTTAATTGTCTGTGCTATTGCAAAAAGAGGGGTTTAAGCTTTTAAATTATCTGTAATCTATTCAACCCCCCTTCTAGATTACCATTTAGGGAATTCCGCATCTCTTCAATTGGTATCAGAGCCGAGTTTCTCCAATTTACTGCTTTATCTGGTTGATCCTACGATCAGGAGATTCACGGTCAAATGGAATCTAACAAGGGGTATATGGCCGAGGGACACTCAGTGACCAGGCCACCCTTCTTTGATGGCACTGACTATCCGTATTGGAAAAATCAAATGTAGGTGTTTCTACGAGCACAAAATTTCGAACTTTGGAAAATAGTCAGAAAAGGAGCATATGAATTGCCTCAGGACGAGGATACCTGGACTAAGGACCAGATCGCCAAGGGGACACTCAACTGGAGCGCCCTCAATATGATGCAATGCGCCATCCACCCAAAGGAGTACTCAAGAGTCTCCACATATACCTCAGCTAAGGAGATGTGGGACAAGCTTGAGCTCATCTATGAAGGTACGTCTGAGGTAAGAGAATCAAAGGTAAGCATGTTGGTTTCAGAATATGAAATGTTTAAAATGAATAATGATGAAACCATTTCAGACATGTTTTCTAGATTCATGATAATCATAAATGGATTGAAAGGTCTCAAAAAGGAATACTCAGAGAGTGACTTGGTGAGGAAGATACTTCGGTCTCTTTCATCCTCTTGAACACCAAAGCCACTGTCATTGAAGATTCCAAAGACCTCTCAAAAATGAAAGTGGATGAATTAATTGTCTCCTTGATGTCTTATGAGTTGAATGTTAAAAGAAAAGAAAATGAAGAAAATCCTAGGAAGCCACTTGCCTTGAAGGCTTCCAGGAGGACTTCTTCAGTTTCCAAAAAGGAATTAATTCAGGAAAGTGAAGTCAGTGAATCGTCTAGTGAGAGTAACAATGATGAAATGGCTATGCTCACTAGACAATTCAGAAATTTCTGAAGTTCAAGAGGAGAGGTACAGGTAACTCTAAACCTTTCCAAAAGAAAGACTTTTCTAACAAGTTTGATTCTAACAAAAAGTCTGAAATTGTTTACTATGAGTGCAAGAAGCAAGGGCATATGAGAGGAGAATGCCCCGAGCTCAAAACGAAGCTTAAGAAGGACAAATTCACCTTCAAGAAGGCCAAGGCAATGGTGGCCACTTGGAGTGATGAGGATGACGATCAGAATAGCCAAGCTACCTCCGGAGATGATGAAGTCCACTGTCTCATGGCGAGAAGTGATGACTCGAATGAGGTAAATTCTTCATTTGAAACATACTCTATTATTCAATGGGAAGAAGCTTACACTGTTTTATTTGAAAAATACTGTGAATTTAAGTCTAAAAATAAAGCACTAAAAAAAAAAATCAATTCCCTTGTTCATGAGTCAAACAACCATGATGAAATTGAATCCTTGAATAAGGTAATTGAAATGATGAAACTTGATGAACAAACACACAGTGGATGAATTGAACAGCATGAAACTTAAATTTCAAGAAGTTCAAAAGGAAAGAGATGATTTATGAACTCTCTTGAAAGCCTTAATAGTGAGCATGAAAAGCTAAAGGAGAAATTGGAAAAAGCTGAAAATGACTTAAAAGGTAAGTCAAGAGATTTATCTAGTTTTGTCAAAAGTAAGCAAAATCTAGATGTTATTTTAGGTTCAAATGTTTATGTTGCTAGACATGGGATTGTGTTTCAAAAAGCAAAGCCAAAGGAAATTGGCAAAATCTGTTAACAAACTTCATTGATACCAGTCCAAGTTCAAGCAAACGAACCCCTTCAAAGAATAGGAAAAATCTCAAGGTATTTTTCTTGGATACTCTGAACATTCTAGAGCATATAGGGTGTTCAATCTGAAAACTAGAACTGTGGAAGAAACTCCACATGTCATTTTTGATGAATCTCAAATCAAGCCTAACATTGTAAATTCCTACAGGTTTGATGACATGGAAGGGACAACACTTGAGGAACTTCAAAGAAAAGAAAAAGGAAAAACTCAAGAAGTTTCAAAAGGAAAGAGTGGATTTCTTCGCAGGTACGATGATGAAGATGACGGTTGTTTGATCAGAAATCATGATGAAGTTCCTGCTGAAGATCCACAACAAGAAGAACAACCTCAAGATGAAAGTCCTCCAGCCACCCCTTTTCCAAAACATCCTCCTCAATTGCAAGATCAACCCGGGCCTTCAACAATCACTAATGTGAGGTACTCTAAAGCTCATCCACTTGAGAATGTCATAGGTAACATAAATGATTCAGTTCAAACTAGGTCTCAGGTAAATCAAATAGTTGAACAGGATCATTTAGCCTTTGTATCTCAAGTGGAACCCAAATTGTTGAAGAAGCACTAAAAGAAACTCTTGGATTGATGCCATGCATGAGGAGCTTGGGCAGTTTCAAAGAAATAATGTCTGGAGTTTAGTTCCTAAACCCCTGAAATTTCTGTCATAGGGACGAGATGGGTCTTTAGGAATAAACTAAATGAAGAGGGTAAGGTGGTGAGAAACAAGGCTAGACTAGTTGCAAAAGGATACAATCAGGAATTTGGTATAGACTTTGAAGAATCCTTTACACCTGTAGCTAGACTAGAAGCAGTTAGGATCTTGTTAGCATATGCATGTTCAAACAAGTTCAAATTATTTCAAATGGATGTCAAAACTGCTTTCTTGAATGGCTACATAAAAGAGGAAGTCTATGTCTCTCAACCACCTGGCTTTGAGGACCATGATAAACCAAACCATGTATTTAAATTGCACAAAGCTCTTTATGGTTGAAACAGGCACCCCGAGCTTGGTACGACAGGCTGAGTACCTATCTGGTAAGCAAAACTACTCAAGAGGTAAGGTGGACCAAACTCTCTTTACAAAGAAAGTTCGCAATCACATAATTGTTGTTCAAGTTTATGTGGACGATATTATCTTTGGTTCCACTAATCCCACACTGTGTGAAGAATTTTCACAACACATGCACAATGAATTTGAGATGAGCTTAATGGGGAGCTTCAATTTTTTCTTGGTTTGCAGGTCAAGCAGCTTGAAGATGGATTCTTTATAAACCAAGAGAAATATGTAAAAGAACTGCTCAAAAGGTTTCAGTTCGAACAAGCCAAGCCCGCCTCAACACCAATGAGCACAAGCATTAAGCTAGAAAGTGATGAGAAAGGTAAACCGGTAGATGCCAAATAATTTCGAGGTATGATTGGCTCACTCATTTATCTTACTGCAAGTAGACCGGACATACAATTCAGTGTTTGCCTTTGTGCTAGATACCAATCTAGTCCAAAGGAAAGTCATTTATTTGCAGTCAAGAGAATCTTCAGATATCTCTCAGGTACGCATGCCTTGGGTCTTTGGTATCCAGCTGGTAGTAGTTTTGAATTGATTTCTTATTCTGATGCAGACTACACTGGTTGTAAAATTGACAGGAAAAGCACTAGTGGCTATTGCCAAATGCTTGGTGGTTGCATGGTTTCGTGGGCATCCAAGAAGCAACACGCGGTTGCACTCTCTACTATAGAGGCAGAATATGTTGCTGCAGGGAGTTGTGCAACACAAGTGTTGTGGATAAAAGGTCAGTTGTGTGACTATAACATCGATATTGGATGCACACCTATCCTATGTGACAACACTAGTGCAATCAATCTATCAAAGAATCTCATTCAACATTCCAGGACGAAACACATAGAAATTCGTCATCATTTCTTGAGAGATGAAGTAGCCAATAGATCATTGGAAATCAGTTTCATACCCATAGAGAAACAACTGGCTGATATCTTTACCAAACCTCTAGCTGAAGATAGATTCACCACATTGCGAAGAGAGTTGGGGTTGTGCAAATTGCAATGAAACTTAACACAAATGTTAAGCATATGTCCCTTGTGTGCACTAACTGTGAGGTATATCAAATGGTGATGTGTGGAAGAACAAGTCATGCTTGTTTGGAAACTCTCATTATGCGTGAGAAACATTCTCCGCCAAGTATCCATAGTCATGTGACATAAAAAGGGACATGTACTCTACATTTGGAATTAGTTTCTTTATAATTTTGCCTATTCAAAACTCTCTTTAAAATTTTGAAACACTTGTTGGTTTGTCTTTCTATATGCTTGGTGTTCTTAATTGGTTGGTCTTTGTGTGCATATTTGTCTTCATGAACTTGAGTTCTTTTGTATCAAATGGCACACATTATGGGGGAGCAAGTAAGGGTTATATGAAAGCAAATGTGAAGGAAATCATTCAACTTTTGTCCATCTCAACTCCCTCACAACCATTAATCATTTTAGACCTTCATTCTACCCTTAAAACTGCTTTGAACATGTCTCTGTCGACAGGCTACATGGGCCCTGTCAACAGCTCAGCCCAGACAGAACTCTCAATCTTCTGCCTGTGTACATCTGTCGACAGGCCCTCTACCTACTGTCGACAGATGCACACAGTTTTTGCCTCCCCGAAATCTCCAACTTCTGTCTGTGTGCTCCTGTCGACAGGCCCTTTCTCCCTGTCGACAGACACACTGAATTTTGGAACTTCATGCTTATTTCTTCACCCACTCAGTGAGCAACTTCATGATTAACATTTAAGGTGTCTATAAGGTGTTAATGCATGTTTGACCACACTATATACAATGATATTTAAGCTATTCTTTATACCACTATGATTTTCACATACTATTCATGTTTGGATTTAGGTTCTGTCATTTTGGAAATATTTCATAACTCTAAAGGATATCCACCTCACTCCTCTAAATCAATTCTTTGTGGGCAAACATAGTCTCAATTTACTTGATAAGCCTTTTGGTCATGAAAGTGCATGTCTAATATTGATAGGTAATCATATCACCTACTTGATATTGGCTTTTACAATAATACTTGGAGAACAACTACCTATTTCTGAAAATCTTTCACAAGAAAAACAAAAAAAATAATAATATAAATAATGAAAATCAACTTTACATTGGGATGAATATAGAGCAATGTTGGGTTATGCTGAGTAACCGGGGTGATGGGCATCACAAATGTCTGCCCTCGCGTCAAAAGGCTAACTCATCATCTCTGTACAACCGTATGATAGAAACTTCCACTGAGTAACTGGGGGTATAGGCACTTGTAATGTTTATCCTCACGTCAAAAGGCGTGTCGTCTTCTTAAGTACCATTTCCTCCCATTGTTTTTCTAAATTATACACACACAAAAAGAAATAGTGTGAAGCCTCCACTGAGTCATAATTTCCAAAGTCATGGGTCTTGTGATTGTCTTCACATATAGATATCATTTCATGCATCATTTGCCTATCAACAAAATGGTGATTGTGTTGTCTTACATTGCATTTATACAACGAAGGGTGAGTGTGCATTGTTCTTTATTTACGTGAGTGTTTTCTTAATGCTTTAACCTTAAATTCCTTGGGTATTATGTTAAAACCATTGAGGAAAATGATATGGTTTATTATATTCTTGTATATGGTAGGTTAACATACATGATTCACTTCTTATACACCTTCATCTAACACCTAGAAGACATTGCTTAGAGCTTCAGTTCAAAAAATCACCAAAAATCACAAAATTGGCCATTTTCTGAATGTGCCTGTCGACAGCACCAAGGGCCCTGTCGACAGCAGACGGCCAAACCCAAACGGGAAGCCCAAAGGCAAGGGTTTAAACCGGGTTTTTGTGGGACCAACCTTTCAAATCCTTTATAAACTCTTTAAAAAGGATCCCACACCCCCTTTCCCCCTTCTACCTCCTTCCAAAAACCCTTTTCCTCCTTCCACCCAAAAACCCTCCCTCTCCAAGGCGCAGGCAGAGATCCCGCCTCCCTTGCGGATTCTCTCTGTCCCGTGTCTCTTCTTCCTCCACCCTCTCCCTCCTACATGAGATCTTCATTAGCACCCAATGTCATGTGTATGCACTCATGAAAATCAATGAAAATCTTTGCTCTGTGCATTCTACTTGTGTCTATGGTGTGCTTTTGGATGTTGTCAAAAGGGGAGAAAAACTCAATTATGCATTAATTGATTAATTTTGTCATCATCAAAAAGGGGGAGAATGTTGGGTTCTCATGTTGAGAAGATTGAGCTCACATTCTAATTAATCAATACAACATTTTTTGATGATGAACATTGATGTGCAATGATGTACAATGCAAACAAGTGATAAACAATGTGAATTGAGTTTTATATGCATGAGATCTTCAAACAATAACTTGTCATAACAACTTGGTACAATGCTTGATTTTATGCTCATAATATCTCACTAATTATGTTTACTTTTGTAGGAGATATACCATGCAAGACATGTGCCAAAAACAAGCTTGAAAGATCAAGTAAAAGTCAAAAGACAAGGTACCTGTCGACAGCAAGCAAGGACCTGTCGACAGATACAACCAGTTCTGCCAAGGCATTGCCTGTCGACAGCAGGAGTGCCCCTGTCGACAGATGCAACCAGTCCGAAGATCAAAAGCTCTGGAAGGCCTGTGCCTGTCGACAGCAGCAGACCACCTGTCGACAGATGCACACAGACAGAGCCTTCAGCCTTCTGGTTCTTCACAAGTTATCTGCGCCTGTCGACAGCAGGTGCAAGACCTATCGACAGACAAACCAAAAACAAATTACGGGAAGTTTTGCAAGTTGCCAAACTTAGTGTTTCTATGGAGTACGACTCTCCATATGTTAACACTCATATATAAGCAACCTTTTGCAACAAATCTCGTACACAAGCAGCCTCCAAGCAAAACCCTAAAGAGTTCTCACAAGAATCCTTGTTCTGCTGCTCAGCTTCAACCTACCGCCCAGAACCAAGAACGGAAGACTTTTGCAGTGGAAGGTGAAGTCCGGACGTCTTGGATTCAAGCATCTACATCAATATCTGATCTCAAAGTCGAAGCTTGGACTCCAGGAGGACGTTCAGAGGAAGCGTTTGCGAATTGGATCTGTTCTTCAACTCTCAAACCCTTTCCTGTTCTTTCTATTCCATACTTGTGTGTGTGTGTGGTGTTTCAAGCAATTGTTGTACTTGATACACGTGTGTGTGTGTTAATCTGATCGTGGGTTCACATCAGATAAACACGTGTGTGAGTTGTAGTTCGTGAACTAGCTCATAAGCAGGTGATTTTGCGTGTGTGTGTGGCCCGTGGATGTAGGATACACGAGTTGTGTACTCCGAACCACGTAAAATCTACGTGTCTCGTGGTTTGCACGAATTTGCGTTAGATGTTTGGTAGGCACGACACATTTATACACGTTTGAGTACTTGCTTATTCGTTTGTCAATCACTCACACACATCCACACATAGTCCGATTATTGCTAACACTTTAATTGTCTGTGCTATTGCAAAAATAGGGCGTTAAGCTTTTAAATTGTCCGTAATCTATTCAACCCCCCTTCTAGATTACCATTTAGAGAATTCCGCATCTCTTCAGGAACAAGGCTAGACTAATAGCACAAGGATCTTCCCAAGAGGAAGGCATTGATTTCGATGAAACATATGCTCCAATTGCTAGATTAGAGGCAATCAGAATTTTATTAGCATATGCATGTTCTCTTAATATCAATTTGTATCACATGGATGTTAAAAGTGTTTTTCTGAACGGTTTCATAAAAGAAGAAGTTTATGTTGAGTAACCACCTGGCTTTGAAGATACTAAATATCCAAATCATGTTTTTCGATTACAGAAGGCACTGTATGGTCTGAAACATGCTGCAAGAGCCTGGTATGAAAGACTGAGTGTAACAACCCTCCTTATACCGGTACAATTATACCAATCCACGTCGGTATAAAGAACACCGTCACTGTGGGACATTTACCCAACACTAAACATTAGATTGAGATGTACATAAATATTGAATTAGAATAGAGGAAACAAATAAATATTCAATCTTATTCCATCATCTACATCATATCCACAGTCTACAGTGATAAAAGGAATGCAAGTGTCCACATTATTACAATTTCAAAATAGATACACTGTCCATATGAATTACATCACTTATTGAATACATACTTATGAAAAGAAAAGTACAAAATAGAAGTCTCCACAAAACTAGCTATTCCTCCCGCTCGGAGTCGCTCCTAACTATATCCTCCTCAGAAGTGGAGATACTTGTCACACGTGTACGCCGAAGCAAGGATGAGTCTAAAAGACCCAGCAAGCAATCTAAGAATACAACCTTGCTCATATCATAACCACACGCTAGTCTTTTATGCATTGAGGAAATAAACATGGTACGTGCTTCAGGCTACTTAAACAATTAATTATAAAACATATATCATACTTTCTACACATTCTATTTAACATGATTCAAAGATTTAAATCTTATTCAAATCATTTTGCAACTATACACAATTAAAGCATGAACTATGAACAAGGTAATTAACATGCCTAGCATGGTATCTAATCATTTTCGTATGCATTCATCATACATATACACACATTTTGCTTGTTGTTTTGACATAAAATAAACATAATCACAATGGTTTACATTTATTCACATGCAGCTCATTCACATCACAATTTCACATGTTCATATTTTACATTGCACAATTCACATGTTCACACACACATATTCACATTCCACATTTAATTGTCTTGACACATAGTCCAAACCACCAATAGAAGGACACACATACACTTTCACATATCCATCACCTAGGCAACATAGTGATAGATCTTAGTTAACTGCACAGAACCGGGAGAAGCACTCTCCACCCTAACCAGTGGTACTTGTCCACCTCCAGGATTTCATCCTAATGCCCATAGGATATCACATACATTGAACCTTCCCGTAGGGACTTTACTACGGTACAGTTCCACAGCCCTCTATGGCAGCAGTGTCACTAACGGTACATTTTACACAATTCACATTAATCACATTATTTACATATTTCTCATGCACCACTTAACACAATTATATATGCTTTAGTTTTACCTAACATGATGCTACTGTTCACAATGCTAAATAACTCATATCACATTCCAAATCTTGTTGTTAATCATTGCATCATACATGATTAAATTTAATATACTCAACAATGTTAATTTTCATTGCCAAATCAATAACTGCACCTACTGTCATCAAAACATAACGAAATTTTATCACAGGTTCTAACAGCTAACATGTCACATGCTCAATTTTTCAGATTTTTCGGATCTGTAGCATATTTATAACAAATAAAATGGATTTCAGGCATTTTCTCACTAAATTCATTTAAGCAGATTCTACAATAAGACAGTCATATCTAACAGAGCCAACACTTGAAGACAGTTACCATATGATCGTACAAAATTTATGAAACCCTAATTCATCATGGATCTAATTAATCAGGATTTATCAAGATCAAATCATGCTTAATATCCCTTTACAGAAATTCTAATAAATAAGACTATGCACAGAAATTCAACGCCTCTGTATGACATGACCTAATGTCTGCACCTAACAACATATAAAATTTACAGCTTGCACTGACATACAGAAGTCCGGAAATATACTACAGAGATTAAAAACATCAAATCTGTCAAACCTGATGAACTTGACGGCACAAGGGTTGCCGCCAACAGGGTTGACGGCACACGATGTTGCCATCAACTCAAGAACTTGACGGCACACATGTGGCCGTCAATCTCCTGTCTGTAGAAACACAGACAGGGCGCACAAGTACAAGAGAATTGGGGGTTTCAGGACACGAGAAAATTTTCGTAAAAATTCTGAGACCTACTAGACATGGGTAGGGTTGATATCCATAGGTTACTTGCCTCAGAAAAATTTCTAGATAGGATTATTTTTTTCGAAGATGCTCTCCTCGGCCAAGCCAAGAAGCGCGAAAATCTCTTTCCGAACCGGCTTCTGTGTTGATGTTGATTGCACACCGGAGTCGGGGAAGCCTCACCAAAGTTCAAAGTGTCTTCCAGTTGTTGTAGATCGTCGGAAGACGCACCACAACTCCAGATCCAAGCCTCCAAAGTTCAGGTTTTCGCATAAAAGTTCTAGGGTTTTCTCAAGAGCCAAAGGAACCTAATCCGTCCGAAAGAGGGTGTTTTTATAAAGCCAAGGGGGTTGGGTACGCATTAGATAGGTTTTCCTACCGGCGGAAGCCAGTTTCCAAAACAGGAACCGAAGGAAACACAGCCGTTTCCAGATCTGAAACCGCACAAATTCTGGAGAAATAGACATCCACATTCCTGCCGTTTACTGGGAATTGGCGTCCATCGATCTGGACGTCGACTCCCTTGTAAACGTCCACTCATGTTGACGTCAATTGGCCTCTCGGCCAGAACACAGAAATGCTCAAACATACATACACTATATACATATATACATGCAATGTAATGTATAATTTAAACACCATATGTACAATTATTAAAAACAACATGTATATAAATAAACACATGTATACATATGTACAATATTATTCGAATACAATATGTACAGAAATAAATACATATATATATATATATATATATACATACACATATATACACATAGCTATATACACAAGCATCTAACTACCATATGACAAAGTTTAAATAAAGAACAAAATTTGAGGGCCATACACCCTCTCCCCCTTAAAGAAAACTTCGTCCTCTAAGTTAGAACAACACTACTCAAATAATTGGGGATACTTCTTCTTCATAGCATCCTCAAACTCCCATGTAGCCTCCTCTCGCGAGAAGTTCCGCCAAAGCACCTTTACGGATGCAATGCTCTTGTTCTTGAGATGTTGGACCTTCCAATCAAGAATAGCTACGGGTTGCTCAACATACAACAGATCTGGCTGAATCTCCACTGGCTCGTAACTAATCACATGAGACGGATCTCACACATACCTTCTGAGCATAGATACGTGGAAAACAGGATGAACACTAGCTAACGCTGGGGGTAAAGCTAGCTCATATACCACGTTTCTCATCCGCCTCAGAATCTCAAACGGGCAAATGAATCGAGGACTCAGCTTACTATGCATGCCAAACCTGACAACGCCTCGGGTAGGTGAAACCTTCAGAAAAACATGCTCACCCACCTCGAACTCTAAATCCTTCCTTCTGTTGTCGGTGTAACTCTTCTGCCTATCCTGTGCCGCAACAAGCCTCTGCCTAATAAGCTGAATCTTATCCGAAGTCTCCTACACTAACTCCGGACCAATTAACTGCCTATCACCAGTCTCCTCCCAACATAGAGGAGATCTACAAGGCCGCCCATACAAAGCCTCAAACGGAGCCATGCCAATACTCGCATGAAAGCTGTTGTTATATGCAAACTCCACAAGAGGCAAATGACGCTCCCAATCACCCTTCCAATCCATCACACATGCTCTCAACATATCCTCCAGAGTCTGGATAGTCCTTTCAGACTGCCCATCTGTCTGAGGATGGAACGCCAAAGTAAGCTTCAACTCATAACCTAAAGCCTCCTGAAGACCCTTCCACAACCTTGAAGTGAACCTCGGATCTCGATCCGAAATAATTAACTTCGGCACGCCATGCAATCTAACAATGCTACTAACATAAAGCCTAGCCAAACTCTCCACTGACTGCTTCTTCTTCATGGCCAAGAAATGAGCCATCTTGGAGAATCTATCTACAATTACCCAAATTGAGTCATTGCCCTTCACTGATCTAGGAAAACCCGTTACAAAATCCATAGTGATGGCCTCCCACTTCCATACTGGGATCTCCATCTTCTGCATAAGACCAGATGGTCGCTGACGCTCATCCTTCACTTGCTGACATACTAAACACCTGGATACAAAATCCACCACATCCTTCTTCATGCCAGACCACTAAAAAGATTTATTCAAATCCTGGTGCATCTTAGTGTTACCTAGATGAATAGAGAATCTCGACCTATGAGCTTCTGCAAGGACATGCTCACGGACATCTACAATATCGGGAACACATACTCGATGATGAAATCTAATCACACTATCCTCATCTCAAGCAATGCCTGCCTTGCCTACCAACTCCTGGAGTCTAGGGTCGGCCTTCTGCTGCTCAATCACCTCATCTAGCACAGTAGACCGAATAGACAACTGAGCCATGAAAGCCTGACATAACAATGGCTCTAACTCAGTCATCACACAAGCAGCATCCTCCAACATCTTCCAATCCTACTGGAGAAAAGACCTCTTCCTGCTAAGAGCATCCGCTACGACATTCGCCTTTCTTGGATGATATTGAAGATCGAAGTCGTAGTCCTTGAGGAACTCAATCCATCTCCTCTGCCGCAGGTTTAACTCCTTTGCGAGAAGAGATACCTCAAACTCTTGTGGTCAATGAACACCTCAAATCTGACACCATGAAGATAGTGCCTCTAGATCTTTAGTGCATGAACCACTGCCGCAAGCTCTAAATCATGAGTCGGATAGTTACGCTCATGCTCCTTCAATTGGCGAGAAGCATACGCCACTATCCTACCATGCTTCATCAACACACATCCTAAACCAATCCGAGATGCATCTGAGTAGATGGCAAAACTCTCTACACCACTCGGCAAAATCAACACGGGTACAGAAGTAAGCTTAGCCTTCACAATTGAAAGCTACTCTCACACTCCTCGTACCAAACAAACTTCACACCCTTCCTGGTTAGCTTAGTCAATGGTGCGGCGATAGATGCAAATCCCTCAATGAATTGCCGATAATAGCCCGCTAAACCAAGGAAACTCTGAATCTCCGATGGGGTCCTGGGAATCTCCCAATCTAATACAGCCTGGACCTTTGCTGGATCAACTGCTACACCAGCACCGGAGATAACATGCCCAAGGAAATGAATCTCGCGCATCCAGAAATCGCACTTGCTGAATTTTGCATACAGCTTGTGCTCTCGGAGAACTTCCAACACAACCCTCAAATGATGACGGTGTGTAGCCTCATCCGGAGAATAGACTAACACATCATCGATGAATACTACTACGAAACTATCTAGATATGGTCTAAACACCCTGTTCATGAGATCCATGAACGTTGCAGGGGCGTTGGTCAGACCAAATGGAAGCACCAAAAACTCATAATGCCCATAACGAGTCCTAAAGGCCGTCTTGGACACATCTTCGCTCCTAATCCTCAACTGGTGATAGCCGGACTGCAGATCAATCTTAGAAAATACCGATGCATTCTGCAACTAGTCAAATAGATCATCAATCCGCGGTAAGGGATACATGTTCTTTACGGTCACCTGGTTGAGCTTCCTATAATTGATGCACAGCCTAAGTGAACCATCCTTCTTCTTCACAAATAATACAGTGTGCCCCAAGGGGATACACTAGGGCGAATAAATCCCTTGTCCAGCAAATCTTGCAACAGCTTCCTTAACTCAGCCAATTCCGCAAGTGCCATCCGATATGGAGCCTTTGAGATAGGAGAGATGCTTGGAAGCAACTCTATAGTAAATCTATCTCCCTAACCAGTGGCAAACCAGACAAATCATCGGGGAATACATCTGGAAACTCCTGCACTACATCAATCTCCTCAAGGGTAGGTGACTGATCAGCCTTCGGTACTACAATCACGCTGGAAACAAAAGTGTCACAACCCTTGTTCACCATCTTCATCGCCTTCATGGCGGAGATAACAAACCTTCCCGCTAAGTTCCTTGGCATGGATGTGAAAACTCATCCTCACCAGGAATACGGAAAGTGATCTTCTTCCCACGACAATCTACTAAAACATAGTGCTCCTTTAGCCAATCCAGACCTAGAATTGCATCATAGTCCTTCATCTTTAGCAAATAGAAGCACCATTCTAAGACTCAGTTCTCAATGCACACAGATAAAGATGGAATACACTTCTAGTCGATACCGTTCCCGCTGGTGTGTGCACAGACAAAGGGACCTCTAACTCCTCAGCCACTACACCTGACTCTACTGCTAACTGCCTAGAAAACCACTCGGAAATGAACGAGTGAGTGGCACCTGTTAGTTATGGATGTCCTCAAGCCAATCGTAACTTGTACAATCTTATTCTTTGATAATAATAATAAGGCTTTTATATTCATTATGTGTAATTCGTTTATCGTTTCATTATGAAGTCCATGAATATGCGCAATGGATAGTAATTATGATGAAATCATAACAATGAGATTAATATCCTTTAAACGTATATTCTTAATTGTTCCTAGTCGGAGGATATTTGAGAAGGACATCGGATATCCGGTTAGGCTAGTACAGGTTGCACCTACTCATATGATGAGGGTGACTGGTCTCATAGTCACTTGTGTGGAGACACTAAGTGAATCTATAGGTGCTCATTGGAGAATGAGTTCACTGAACTGATCTGTTATGAATCGCTGGATGGTAATGTTACCTAACTGTCAACCAGCTAGATTCATTGTCACAGTGGCGTGATTGGTCCTTAGACCTGAGACACCAAGGACACCTTGTTGGTGGACTTCTGGGTTTTGACCTTGACTTATAGATCTCTAGCCATGAGGTCTTAATCAGTTAAGTGTTCGGATCTAGCGGAATACCTTCGAAGGTGATTGTGTGGTCAATATGGGATCGCTCGCTCTTGGTAATAAGAGAGTGAATGCTCTAGGGAAAGATGCCTGATAGTCCCTGGCCAGGGCAAGACTACTTATCAGAAAAGGAGTTTTCTGATATTGTTATGCGGCATCTAAACCAAGTGAGTACACACATTAGGGTTGACAGTTGACCATACCCTAAGTGCACTCGAGAGCATTGTACGAGCGAAGGATTATAGTCACGTGGTAACTGATGACAGAAAAAAAGGTTCCTTGATTGGGTTGCTGAACCCTAATGCTTTCCAGGATCAAGTGGTGTTGCTTGGCACCCAACTTGATTGGAAGCCTGGTCAATTATCGTGAGACGATAATTGATTGTGTAATTAATAATATGAGATATTATTAATTACAGTAAGTCAATAAAGAGTTATTGGGCTAATGGGCTGAAAACTGGACTAGCACTTGGGCCTAGAGGGTCACACGCAATAGAGTTCCGAGAAGACTGGGCAGGATGGTCGTTATAGACAATAACTGGGTTTTGGTGAAAAACTGCAGTGTCTATAAATATTAGCGGAGAGTCAAACCCTGGGCCATGCTCGAGGTCTTCTCTCTGGCCGCCTCCTCCTCTCTCTCCTAGGGCGCCCCCACCTCTTCTCTCTCCTGGCACATGGTGGAGCTGAGATCCGAGAGACGCGTGGAGACCGAGGAGATCTCGTCTGCATCCGGGAGTCGCGTGGATACGTCTAGAGGCCGGACACTTGAACGGCTTGAAGCACCAGCGCCTCCAGCGCCACTTCCTCCCCGGATTCGGGAGTTTCGCAACCCCGAAAAGGTATAGATCGGATCTCCTTGTGCGCGGGTTCTCCGTTTTTCTGTTCGATCCGACCGCCGGCAACGATATCTACGAGAGGGAATTACGTTTCCGCTACGCTCTGTACGATTCCTTACAGTGGTATCAGAGCCAGGTTGCTGGCTCGGTCGGAATCGGTGTCGTATGAATGTCGTACTATGTGTTTTTGTCGATTCGCGTTCTGCATGAATCCCTAATTTTTACCTCGTTCTTGGGTCGCACATGAGATGTGCACTTCCTATTTGGTACATGGAAGTTGTTTCTGGTACCAAGGGCTTCGCGAAGAACCCTTTGTGGTGTCGTTTGGCCCTCTGTAGAGGCCACACGACCCTCTGCAAGATGCCTTCGTTGTGCAGGTTTCGCTTACTTGGACAGTCCAAGAGTGGGGTTGTTTTTGCAAGTTTTTTGGGTTTTTTCCGGGGATTTCTGGGCAATGGGAGGTGGTCTCCGGCGCCTCCGGCGCCGTCTGGGCCACCCTCCGACGGTGGGCGGCGGCGGCTAGGGTTTCACCCTAGCCGCGCGCCCCTCCATTCGGGCGGAGGGGTGACCCCGCGCGGGGCCCCGCGGCCGCTCCGCGGGTGCCCCGCGGTTCGCCCGCGGGTAAGTCGCGGGCGACCCCCCCCGCCCCCCCCCCCGGGTCCCGGGCTTGCGGATCCGATCCGCGACAGATCCGACGGACCAATCCGCCAGACCCAAACCCCTTCCCATTTTTAGTTTTTTTTTAAATGGTTTTTAAATTGTTTAAACACCAGAAAAATTCTTTAAAAATCCAGAAAATTCTGAAATAGTTTTAAAGAGATTTTAAATGTTTTTAGCTCCCTGTAAATTATTTTCAGATGATTGACCCCATGCTTAATTAGCTTAAGGGAATTCTAAAAATTATTTTAGTTATTTCCTACCATCTAATTAATGCATGTTAATTAATTTAAGAATGTGATTCTTGTTAAATTAATTAACAGTAAATTTTGGCAGATTCATGTAGTAACGGTGAATGGCGTTTATCTAATGTTGATTAGATGGTTATCCATGTTAGCTAAATTGTTTAGTTAAATGGTTTTCAAAATATAATTATTATATTTTTGAAATATAATTATTCCAGAAGTAATTATGTGATAATTGCTTATTGATGCATGTGATGTGTTGATGTGTGGATGGATGATCATGGACTTAGATATCATGTGATGATGTTTATGTATTATGGCATGTGATGTAATTTATGAGGATTGCGTGCCTCCCTCTCTTCCTCTTTTAAATCCGGGTTGTACATTCTATCTCCCTCCTGTTATGTACTCCCCTCGACTTGTTCAAAGTTTCTTATTATTATCTGATGTTCATTTATGGGCCTGCGAGCCCATTTTAAATACTACTTGTAATATTAAGAAGCGGATTGGCGGAGATGGAGGAGAGTACCATGCAAGACCTTCCAGGAGAGGGAGTTACATCTAGCATGAGCATTCGATGCAAGGCTGCCATATGTTTGCCGTGTTTGTGGATTACCAACTGGCTTTGGTAATGCCACTCTAGGTTAAAGTCCATGATCATCCATCGTTTTTCTTCATATATATGATATATGTGGAATGTGTTATGATATATACAATTAAATATATGATATTCCAAATTCTATATATCAATAGCACGAGATATAGAGACCAAGATAAAATATGTCAAATCTCTCCTCGTTCAAACTTTAAGCCGTAGCGTAATCATTTAGAATGAATTGTGTGGCCCTCCATCATTATAGTTTTAGGATTACCATTAGATCGGGCAAGTTTGTTGTGCTATCCACAAGGCTTGTCAAATCTGATGACAAACTAAAACTATGGCATGGTGATGTTTTAAACGGGGTAGAGGAACGGTGTAGCTTTGTTGTGCTATCCACAAGGGCTACATCCAAATCTATGCTCGTTACGTAATGATGCTGCTGCTTAGACTGGATTTAATGACTTGTTGTGCTATCCACAAGGTCATTAAAATTCAGGGGCCAAAATAAGATCGGATATTGCAAGAGTTGCAAGTGTCAAGAGTTGACCGCTTTCAGATCATAGTGTGGTTTGTTGTGCTATCCACAAGATCATGCTATGAGTCTATAAGATTTCGATCCCCACTAGGAGACCGTCGGAGTCTCCCATTCTGTATATCTGAGGGTTATACAGTCTGACGGAAAATAGTGGGAGCTAATCTTGATTAAAGTCCTAATCTAGATTTAATTATTATTATGAACATCTGCTATTGTGTTTACATTTCCTTTATAGGCAAAAATGTCATCAAGTAACCCACTCCGTGGCATACTGGATGCCAACAAATTGACAGGCCCGAACTACTCAGATTGGCTCAGGAACCTGAAGATTGTCCTCAGGTCTGAGCGCATTGCCTATGTCCTGGAGGGTGAGATCCCAGCTGAACCACCCCTAGACGCACCTGAAGGGGAAACACTTGAATTTGCGAAGTGGAAGGAGGATTCCACTCTAGCCCAATGCTACATGCTTGCCTCAATGACCAATGAGTTGCTAAGGCAGCATGAGAACATGGATGCTAGATCCATCATGCAGCACTTGCAGGAGCTCTTTGAAGAGCAGAGCAGGGTGGAGAGATATGAGATATCCAAGGCCCTGTTCAGAGCTCGCATGGCAGAGGGTCTTCAGTACAGACTCATGTGTTGAAGATGATAGAGTGGATTGAGAGGCTCGAGGGGCTTGGTTTTCCTCTTGACAAGGAACTAACCACGAACCTCATTCTCCAGTCACTTCCAGATTCATATTCCCAGTTCATTGTGAACTTCACAATGAACAAGATTGAGGTGAGTTTAGCTAAGATGCTCACATGCTGAAGACTGCTGAGGCAACTTAAGAAGGAAAAGCCCACTATTCTCATGGTTGGAAAGTCCAACAAGAAGAGGAGAGCAGTGCAAGCCTTTAAGAAAGGCAATGCAAAGAAACAGTCCAAGCAGAAACAAAAGAAGGACATAAGCAAAGGAGAAGAAAAGGGCGAATGCTTCCACTGCAAGAAAAAGGGGCACTGGAAAAGAAATTGCAAGGACTATCTTGCAATAAAGGCTCAGGAGAAGCAGAAGCTTGGCGAAGCTTCATGTATCTATATGATAGATCTTCACTTGTCTATTAGAGATTCTACATCTTGGGTTTTAGACACTGGATGTGCTTCTCATGTCTGCAATGATGTGCAGGTGCTGACAAGTAGAAGGAAGCTGAGCAAGGGCGAGGTGAACTTGAGGCTTGGAAACGGCACAAGTGTTGGTGCACACACTGTGGGGACAGTGAAGCTCAAGTTACCCTCTGGAGATTTACTTTTGTTAGATGATTGCTACTTTGTGCCTAGTATCATTAAGAACATTGTTTCTGTTTCTTGTTTAGACAGAATTGGATACAAGTTTACCATTGAGAACAATAGTTGTTCAGTTTATTTGAGAAATAAACTAGTTGCTTTAGCAAATTTGGTGAATGGTTTGTATCTGCTTGATGTCTCTTATGAAAATCTCCATGTTGATGTTTCTCCTAAGAGAAGTAAGAATAGTGTGAACACTGCCTACTTATGGCATTGTAGGCTTGGTCACATTGGCGAGAATAGGCTTCAAAAGTTGCATAAGAATGGATACTTGGATCCATTTGATTATGAATCATATGCAACTTGTGAATCCTGTTTAATGGTAAGTTGACCAAATCTCCATTTAGTGGACATGGAGATAGGGCCAAGGACATATTGGAACTAATACATTCGGATGTATGTGGTCCAATGTCTACCCAAGCCAAGGGTGGCTACTCATACTTCATTACATTCAAGGATGACTACTCAAGGTTCGGATTTGTTTACTTAATGAAGTACAAATCTGAAGCCTTTGGGAAATTCCAAGAATTTAAGAATGAAGTTGAGAAACAAACTGGAAAGAGTATTAAAATCCTACGGTCAGACCGAGGAGGTGAATACTTAAGTACAGAGTTCACACAATTCTTAAAGGACAATGGTATCCTTTCTCAATGGACTCCTCCCTATACACCACAGATGAATGGTGTATCGGAAAGGAGGAATCGCACCTTGTTGGACATGGTACGATCCATGATGAGCCGTTCACAGTTACCAGTTTCCTTATGGGGATATGCGCTAGAGTCAGCGGCATATCTACTGAACAGGGTTCCCAGTAAATCTGTGTCTTCTACTCCATATGAGATATGGAAGGGTAGAAAGCCTGATTTTAAACATGTTAAAATCTGGGGCTGTCCTGCCCACGTGAGGAAACATGACCCAGATAAACTGGAATCCAGAACCAATAAGTGCAGGTTTGTTGGATACCCAAAAGAAACGTTTGGGTACTACTTTTACCATCCTGGTGAACAAAGAGTGTTTGTCACCAGGAGAGCTGTCTTCTTGGAAGAGGAGTACCTTACCCAAGAGGACAGTGGGAGTAAAGTAGATCTAGAAGAGGTTCTAGATCCACAAATTGTGCAAAGTCCACCAGTTGAAACATCGGTTCTGGAACCTGTTCAGGAATATACACACATTCAGCGTAGGTCTGGTAGAGTACCTAGATAGCCTGAAAGATATGTTGGACATATCAGTGAAGGCATGTCTTATGATGAGGATGATGATCCAAAGACCTACCAAGAGGCTGTTGACTGTCCTCATTAGAAAAATGGCGAGATGCCATGAATTCTGAGATGCAGTCCATGTACACCAACCAAGTTTGGAACTTGGTAGACTTGCCTGAAGGTATTGTACCTATTGGGTGCAAGTGGATCTTTAAGAGAAAGATCGGTGCAGATGGACAGATCGACACTTATAAGGCAAGGTTGGTGGCAAAGGGGTATCGTCAAAGGCAAGGAATTGACTATGATGAAACTTTCTCACCAGTTGCTATGATAAAGTCGATCAGAATTCTTCTTGCCATTGCTGCATACTTTGATTACGAGAACTGGCAGATGGATGTAAAAACTGCTTTCCTCAATGGAAACATTGAGGAAGAAGTGTATATGATACAGCCTGAGGGTTTTGCATCCAAAGAGTGTCCAGATAAAGTATGCAAGCTTCAAAGGTCCATCTATGGATTGAAGCAAGCTTCTCGTAGTTGGAACATAAGGTTTGATGAGGCTATCAAATCTTATGACTTCATTAAGAATGAAGATGAACCATGTGTGTATAAGAAAATCAGTGGGAGTGCTATCACTTTTCTCATACTTTACGTTGATGACATCTTGCTCATTGGGAATGATGTAAGGATGTTATCATCAGTAAAGGTTTGGTTGTCAAAGAACTTCTCCATGAAGGATTTGGGAGAAGCATCCTACGTATTGGGAATACGTATCTATAGAGATAGATCTAAGAGGATGCTTGTCTTGACCCAATCCATGTACATAGATACCATTGTCAAAAGGTTTGGCATGGAAAATTCCAAGAGAGGTCTCATACCAATGAGACATGGGATTAATCTCTCTAAGGAGCAGTCTCCTAAGACTCCTGAAGAGAGGGCAGTCATGGATAGAGTCCCCTATGCTTTGGCTATAGGGTCTATCATGTATGCCATGCTATGTACAAGGCCTGATGTAGCATTTGCTCTAAGTGTTACGAGCAGATATCAGGCAAATCCAGGTGAAACACTGGATGGCAGTGAAATGTATCCTTAAGTACTTGAGAAGGACTAAGGATATATTTCTGGTTTATGGAGGAGGGGACTTGAAACTTCGGGCATATACTGACTCGAGTTTCCAGTCAGATCTAGATGATAGCAAGTCTACATCTGGGTTTGTGTTCACCTAAACAGAGGTGTAGTGAGCTGGAAGAGTTCCAAGTAAGAAACCACTGCAGACTCGACGACAGAAGCTGAGTACATTGCTGCAGCTGAAGCCGCCAAGGAGGCAGTGTGGATGAAGAAGTTCATCACCGACCTTGGTGTGGTGCCAGGTGACTCTGATCTGATCCCATTGTTGTGTGACAACAATGGGGCCATTGCACAAGCGAAAGAGCCACGGTCTCATCAGAAGTCGAAGCACATTCTGAGGCGATTTCACCTGATCAGGGAGATTATCACTAGAGGAGATGTACTGGTGGAAAGAGTTCCTTCAGTCGACAACATTACAGATCCAATGACAAAGCCTCTAACTCAAATTTGTTTGAGCGCCACCTAGAGTCTATGGGTTTAAGGCTTAAAGGTGATTGGCTTTAGTCCAAGTGGGAGATTGTTAGTTATGGATGTCCTCAAGCCAATCGTAACTTGTACAATCTTGTTCTTTGATAATAATAATAAGGCTTTTATATTCATTATGTGTAATTCGTTTATCGTTTCATTATGAAGTCCATGAATATGCGCAATGGATATTAATTATGATGAGATCATAACAATGAGATTAATATCCTTTAAACGTATATTCTTAATTGTTCCTAGTCGAAGGATATTCGAGAAGGACATCGGATATCCGGTTAGGCTAGTACAGGTTGCACCTACTCATATGAAGAGGGTGACTGGTCTCATAGTCACTTGTGTGGAGACACTAAGGTGAATCTGTAGGTGCTCATTGGAGAATGAGTTCACTGAACTGATCCATTATGAATCGCTGGATGGTAATGTTACCTAACTGTCAACCAGCTAGATTCATTGTCACAGTGGCGTGATTGGTCCTTAGACCTGAGACACCAAGGACACCTTGTTGGTGGACTTCTGGGTTTTTGACCTTGACTTATAGATCTCTAGCCATGAGGTCTTAATCAGTTTGTAGCGACCCTCATTATATCGATACGGTTATACCAACCCACGTCGATATAGTGAACGTTGCCACAGTGGGACATTTACCCAACAATAACATTCAGCTGAGATACACGTGAATATAAGAACAGAGTAGCGGAAGTAAAAGAACCATTGTCTTCATTTCATTCATCATCCATATTTAACATACATGATTCGATAATATTTAAAGAACTAAAAGTCCACATAATTAAATTGCTGAAAATCAAATACATAATTGTCCACACTTATACATTTGTCCATGATAATTCTAGTATAATGTTGCAATTACATACATCAAAATGCCAAAAGTCACAACTAAGCTCCATAAAACTAGCTACTCCCCGCGCTCGGAGTCGCTTTCCACGGTCTCCTCCAAAGGTGTGTCACCTACTACACCTGTACGCCGAAGCAAGTAATGAGTCTAAAAGACTCAGCAAATAACTCTACACATACCATACATGTACATATCATAGCAGGTTTTACATACACTTTCACAAGACACAACATGTAGCATGTGTGATATTAAAATTGACAACCTTATCTTGGAAATTCTACTAATGAGCACATGATTCATGCTTCCAGATTTTCTAAATCAAAATCTCCTATCACATGCTCTCTAATCATTCCTACACATGAAAGTTCTACTTTCAATTTAAACTAAAACATGAGAGCAATCTAGCATGACTAGCTTACATACATGAAAGAACACATTGCTAGCATGGTTACCACTCATTTGTATACATGCACATAACCATTTCACATGCTTTAAGCTTGCTGTTTTGATGTGGTTTAACACTTTAAAATCTAACACATGAAAGCTATGTTCTCATTCAAACCACAACGTGAGAGCATACACACATGGAATGGTTTACACATAAGTAAGGATTGTCCCTAGCATAGGTTCTACGCATTGTACACATGTAGCACAAACTCGTAATCACATTTATGTTGCTGTTCTAACATGATTTCAGATTATCATATCATGGGTTTTCAATTTCACATCCTCACATTTTGGTTCCACATTTTTGCACAATTTCTAATTCACATTTTTCACACTTTACACATTTACACATTGTTCACACTACACAATTTGCACATGGTCACTATCACATTTCACATTTTACACTTTAGTGCCGTGACACATAGTCCCAACCACCATAAGAAGGACACATCACATACACATAGACGTCACCTAGGCAATGCAGTGACGACTCTTGGACTGCGCAGAGCGGGAGAACAAGTCTCCACCCTAACTAGTGGTACTTGTCCACCTCCAGGATTTCATCCTAATGCCCTTAGGATCACAACACATTGAACCTTCTCAGGGGGACTTTTCCCTGATACGGTTCCACTGCCCTCTATGGAAGCAGTGTCACACTTGGCACAATTTACACATTTACCGATTTTTAACACATATCTTTACACATGTCACTTGCCTCTCATTCATTTTCTCACTCACACAAGGGCTCTATTTTCCTAACATGGTTCTACAGTTAACAGGGATTACATGTTCAGAATTTGCACAAATCAGATCACACACACATATCACATTATTCCCACATTAGCATGCATTTTTCTTTTCACATTTCTCGCATGGAAAAATTCATATTTCACTATATAGTTTCCCAAACGACTTCAAAATTTAACCACATGCTGACCTCAGGTTTATGATTCCACATGAAAATTTTCAGATTTTTCTAACTCAAAATGAAATTACAGAAAATCTAACATCGATTTCACATTAATATTCATAATGCAAATTAACATGGAGTTGAACATAATCACAAATCTAACAGCTCACTGTTTGCACCCTAGCATGCACAGGGTCACAGAATTTATTCCCGAATTTACCGAGGAACATGCAATTTACTGAAAATTTAACATGACCTACGCATGATTTCTATTTCCCAAAACAGAAATTTCAATAACCATACAAGCATGGGAAAAATGTCAGAAACTCAGAGCACGGATAGGATCATGCATACATGGTCTAACAAATTTGGGCAGCAAAACTTTGCCATGGATCATTAGGATCATGGTGAATACATATTGCCATTCTTTTCGCATAGACATTAGATAGATAAATAACTCAACCACCCACAAAATAAATGTTCATTCACTCTCCCATTCATCACATTAGCTAGTATACATAGCATATAAGAGTTACATTATATCCTCATCGCAACACACGTCAAAATTAATCCAATATGCCAGGAAGAACAGCTCATTGTTCTGTCCTGGAGAACTTAACGGCTCTGGCCGTTCCAGGAGTGGACGCCCAGATCGCTGGACGCATACCAGGGATCTCGGCGTCAAGGGCATTGACGCCAAGTTCCTGTCTGTGCAGAAACACAGACCGAACTCCAAATGCAAAGGTGAAAGGGGGATCTAGGACACGAGGAAAAATACATAAAATTTATAAAACCCTACTTGACATCTACATGAACGGAGTGTAAGTGTTACTTGCCTCTGAAAAATACTCCAAAGGGATCTAAAATGGCGGTGAAGCTCTCCTTGGGCAGTCCCAAGAAGCCTCCAAGACACCTTCCTCCGGGTTCTTGACTGATGTAGACACCAAAGCGAGATCGGGGAAGCCTTCCCTGATGCTCCAGCTATCTCCCAGTCGTTGTAGATGGCCGGATGAAGCTCCAAATTCCCAGATCTAGGCTTGCAAAGACAGGTCCTTCTCACAGAAACTAGGGTTTGTCTTCTTCTCTTTGCAAAGAGCTAAGAGAGGGATGAGGGTTGCAAGAAGGGCTTGTATATAGAGGAGGGGAAGCTCTCCTCTCAAGCAGGTCGGACAAGAGGGCTTTCAGACCGTTGGAGACAGCTCCCCAATGGTTGGGGTAGCTTGTTCCCGAAATTCTGGGCTCTGCAATGCATGCAGGTCAGAGAAATTGGCGTCCACATCGCTGGACGCTGGACTTAGTGTTGGCGTCCATAGGGTTGACGCCGACACAACATCGACGTCTATTGATATTGACGCCAATCTGGCCTTCGGCCAGAACTTTAAAACATGCAGAAACCATGCACATCTTATACCTATATATGTGTCATATGTATACGTCATCATGTACACACTACTATCATACCATTCATACATTATTTACAACTAATTATACACATGCATACATAAGTATACCAACTAGTACTTACGTAGATATTTACATACGTACATACACAACATGAATTATTTACATGCAATACAATAATGCAACAAAATTCGAGGGCCTTACACCCTCTCCCCCTTAAAAGAAACTTCGTCCTCGAAGTTAGAACGACGCTACTCAAACAAAAGGGATACTTCTTCTTCATCGCATCCTCAAGCTCCCAAGTAGCCTCCTCTCGTGAGAAGTTCCGCCAGAGAACTTTCACCGACGCAATACTCTTGTTCCGGAGATGCTGAACCTTCCGGTCAAGAATAGCTACTGGTTGCTCGACATACGAAAGATCTGGCTGAATCTCCACTGGCTCATGACTAATCACATGAGACAGATCTCGGACATACTTCCTAAGCATCGAAACGTGGAAAACGGGATGGACACTAGCCAAAGATGGGGGTAATGCTAGCTCATATGCCACGCTGCCCAATCGTCTGAGAATCTCATATGGGCCAATGAACCTAGGGCTCAACTTACTATGCCTGCCAAATCTGACGACACCTCGAGTAGGGGATATCTTCAAGAAGACATGATCACCCACCTCGAACTCAAGATCCTTCCTCCTGTTGTCGGCATAGCTCTTCCGCCTATCCTGTGCCGCAACAAGCCTCTTTCTGATAAGTTGGACATTATCCGAAGTTTCCTGAACTAACTCCGGTCTGATCAACTGCCTATCACCAGTCTCCTCCCAACATAAAGGAGATCTGCAGGGCCTACCATACAACGCCTCAAATGGAGCCATACCAATGCTCGCATGAAAACTGTTGTTGTATGCGAACTCCACTAGAGGTAGATGACGCTCCAAATCATCCTTCCAATCCAAAACACACGCTCTCAACATATCCTCGAGCGTCTGGATAGTCCTCTCGGACTGTCCATCAGTCTGGGGATGAAACGTCGAACTGAGCTTCAGCTCCGAACCTAAAGCATCCTGAAGACCCTTCCACAACCTCGAAGTAAATCTCGGATCTCGATCCAAATGATCGACTTTGGCACACCATGCAATCTAATGACACTACTAACATACAATCTAGCTAAACTCTCTACTGACTGCTTCTTCTTCATAGGCAAGAAATGAGTAGTCTTCGAGAATCTATCTACAACTACCCAAATCGAGTCATTGCCCCTTCTAGATCGAGGCAAACCCGAAACAAAGTCCATAGTGACAGCTTCCCACTTCCACACTGGGATGTCCATCCTTTGCATAAGGCCAGATGGTCGCTGTCGCTCGGCCTTCACTTGCTGACACACCAAACACCTAGACACATAATCCGCTACATCCTTCTTCATGCCGGACAACCAAAATGATCTCTTCAGATCCTGATACATCTTAGTGTTACCTGGATGAATAGAGAATCGCGATCTATGAGCCTCCGCTAACACATGCTCACGGACATCTACCAAATCAGGGACACAAACACGGTGCTGAAATCTAATCACACCGTCCTCATCATGAGCAATGCCTGCCTTGCCCACTAACTCTAAGAGTCTAGGGTCGGCTTTCTGTTGCTCGATCACCTCATCCAAAATCGAGGACCTAAGAGATAACTGAGCTACAAAAGCCTGGCATAGCGATGGCTCTAACTCAGTCAACGCGCAAGCCGCATCTTCCAACATCTTCCAATCCTGCTGGAGAGATGGCCTCTTTCTACTCAGAGCATCCGCTACGACATTCGTCTTCCCAGGGTGATACTGAAGGTCGAAGTCATAGTCCTTCAAGAACTCAATCCATCTCCTCTGCCTCAGGTTTAATTCTTTTGGGAGAAAAGATACTTCAAGCTCTTGTGGTCGATAAACACCTCGAATCTGACACCATAAAGATAGGGCCTCCAGATCTTTAGTGCATGAACCACTGCTGCGAGCTCCAAGTCATGAGTCGGATAGTTCTTCTCATGCTCCTTCAACTGACGAGAAGCATAAGCCACTACCCTTTCCTGCTGCATTAGCACACAGCCTAAACCAATCCGAGACGCATCTGTGTGGATAGCAAAACCCTCTACACCGCTCGGTAAGACTAACACCGGGGCTGTCGTGAGCTTAGTCTTCAATAATTGAAAACTACTCTCACACTTCTCGGACCAAACAAACTTCACTCCCTTTCTGGTAAGCTGAGTCAAAGGGGCGGCGATGGATGAAAATCCTCAATAAATCGCCGATAGTAACCAGCTAAACCAATAAAACTACGAATCTCCGAAGGGGTCTTGGGAATCTCCCAATCCATAACTGTCTGGACCTTCGCTGGATCAACTGCTACACCAGCACCGGAGATAACATGCCCGAGGAAATGAACCTCGCGCAACCAGAAATCGCACTTGCTGAACTAGCATACAACTTGTGCTCACGAAGAACCTCTAACACTACCCTCAAATGCTGACGGTGTGTGGCCTCGTCCGGAGAGTAGACCAGCACATCATCAATAAACACTACGACAAGCTATCTAGATAAGGCCTAAACACCCTGTTCATGAGATCCATGAACGCTGCAGGGGCGTTGGTCAATCCGAAAGGAAGAACCAAAACTCATAGTGTCCATAACGGGTTCTAAACGCCGTCTTGGACACATCCTCACTCCGATCCTCAACTGATGATAACCAGATCGCAAATCAATCTTAGAAAAGACTATGCCTCTCGCAACTGGTCAAATAAATCATCAATACGAGGCAAGGGATACCTGTTCTTCACAGTCACTTGGTTCAGCTTCCTATAGTCAATGCATAACCTAAGTGACCCGTCTTTCTTCTTGACGAATAATACAGGTGAGCCCCAAGGGGAAACACTCGGGCGAATAAATCCCTTATCAAGCAACTCTTGCAACTGCCTCCTCAACTCGGCTAACTCCGCAGGTGCCATCGATATGGAGCCTTCGAGATAGGAGAGGTGCCCGCAAGCAACTCTATGGTGAACTCTATCTCTCTATCCGGTGGCAATCCAGTCAAGTCATCAGGAAGGACATCTGGAAAATCCTGCACTACCTCAATCTCCGCAAGAGTAGGTGACTCATCAGCCTCTGGCACTAATACCACACTGGAAAGAAAAGCGTCACAACCCTTGTTTACCATACGCATCGCCTTCATGGCAGAGATGACCATCTTTCCCGCCAAGTTCCTTGGCAAGGGGTGGGAGAACTCATCCTCACCAGGAATGCGGAAAACGATCCTCTTCTGACGACAATCCACTAACGCATAGTGCTCCTCTAGCCAATCCAGACCAAGAATAGCATCATAGTCCTTCATCTTTAGCAAGAAGAAACACCCATCTAGGATTCTATCCTCATGCACACAGGTAACGACGGAATGCACTTCCTAGTCGATACCGTACCCGCAGGGGTGTGCACAGACAAAGGGACCTCTAAATCCTCAGACTCTATGCCTGACTCTAGGGCTAACTGCCTAGCGAACCGCTCGAAATGAACGAGTGAGTAGCACCCGTATCAAACAAACCCGAGCGTGCACACCTAAGAGTAAAATCGTACCTTCGGTGACATGCTCCGCCTGCTCGGCATCCTCGCGCGCTAAAGCAAACACTCGAGCTGGGGCTCGAGGCCTTCCTGGTCTTCCCATAGCTGGCACCGCTGCCGCTACTACTGCTGGGGCTGGCGCTCCACGCTGGACTCCCTACTGAAGTCTTGGGCAATCCTTGATCTTGTGGTCGCTGCTTCCGCACTTCAAGCACTTGCCCGTAATCATCCAACACTCAGAACCACCATGTGTCCTCCCACAGTGGGGACACTCTTTCTTCACACCAGGGGAACGTACAGAAGGTACCTCAGAACTGCTGACTGCCACTGACCGCTGTTGTGTTGGGTACACCGCTTTCTTCTTGTCCTGCCGCTGGAACGTGGCTGCAGGTCTCTTTTGCGAAGCCTTCTTCTCTTCAAGGTATTGCTCCATCTCTCCCTCCTGCCTACAAGCAGCGCTGAGGGCCTCGTCCAAAGTGTGGTGGTCAAACTCCACGAGCCTCGTCCGCAGTGATGGCTTGAGTCCCATCATGAACTTCTTTATCTTTCTGCGCTCGTTTGTCACGATATGAGGTGCATATTTAGAGAGTTCAGAAAATCTTGCCTCATATTCCAGCACAGTCATGGAGCCTTGGGCCAAAGAGAGGAACTCCTGCTCCATCCGATCTTGCACATGCTCGGGGATGAACTTGGCCCGAAAGAGCCTCACGAACTCGTCCCAAGCAACATCAATAGCTCCATCCTCAAACCGGGTACGCAGCAATGAAGCCCACCATACATCAGCTCTTTCCTGCAGTACACCGTTCATAAGCACCATCTAAACAAATCTAACTTAACAAAACATACAAGCATATAAAGTAAAGCATACCTGTAGCATGTAGGTGGCTAATGTGACCTTATCCTCATCTGCACACCTGATGGCTCGGAAGATCTTTTCTATCTCCCTCATCCAGCTTTCAGCCAACAACGAATCGCTCTCCCCCTTAAAAGAGGGTGGCAGCATCCTCTTGAATCTCTCCATGGTAGAAGGTCCACCATGGTCCTGAGCTGGTACTTGAGCCTGCTACAGTACACAGCAAGCAATACACAATCAACATAATATCACATAATTAAATAAAACTGACTATTAATCATTTTATTATCTAACCTGAGCCTCCAACTGTGCCTGGAGTGCTGCCTGGGTATGAGCCTGCGTCTGCATGGCTTGCACCAGACCTTGCATGAATACTCCATAATCCACAGGCGGCGGTGGGGGAAGTACAGGACCTTACGGTGCCGGGGCCTGCTGCTCCGCCCGCTCGTCACGTCTCGGCTCATCCTCACGGGCCGGCGCTCCGCCACGCCTACCTCTCGAAGCCATGGCTGTAATAACTTCAGCCACCATTAGCTAGGTTACTAAGTTTTCTAACTATTTTCTTATCTACTTTCACTCATTATTAATGTTTTCTACACAGGTGGACATACTTAGCATGCAATGAAGATGATGACTTATGTATATTCATGTGCAATCTCAACCGGTCACTCTGATACCAATCTCTATAGCGACCCTCATTATATCGGTACGGTTATACCAACCCACGTCGATATAGTGAACGTTGCCACAGTGGGATATTTACCCAACAATAACATTCAGCTGAGATACACGTGAATATAAGAATAGAGTAGCGGAAGTAAAAGAACCATGTCTTCATTTCATTCATCATCCACATTTAACATACATGATTCGATAACATTTAAAGAACTAAAAGTCCACATAATTAAATTGCTGAAAATCAAATACATAATTGTCCACACTTATACATTTGTCCATGATAATGCTAGTACAATGTTGCAATTACATACATCAAAATGTCAAAGTCACAACTAAGCTCCATAAAACTAGCTACTCCCCGCGCTCGGAGTCGCTTTCCACGGTCTCCTCCAAAGGTGTGTCACCTACTACACCTGTACGCCGAAGCAAGTAATGAGTCTAAAAGACTCAGCAAATAACTCTACACATACCATACATACATATCATAGCAGGTTTTACATACACTTTCACAAGACACAACATGTAGCATGCGTGACATTGAAATTGACAACCTTATCTTGGAAATTCTACTAATGAGCACATGATTCATGCTTCCAATTTTCTAAATCAAAATCTCCTATCACATGCTCTCTAATCATTCCTACACATGAAAGTTCTACTTTCAATTTAAACTAAAACATGAGAGCAATCTAGCATAACTAGCTTACATACATGAAAGAACACATTGCTAGCATGGTTACCACTCATTTGTATAACTATTTCACATGCTTTAAGCTTGCTGTTTTGATGTGGTTTAACACTTTAAATCTAACACATGAAAGCTATGTTCTCATTCAAACCACAACGTGAGAGCATACACACATGGAATGGTTTACATAAGTAAGGATTGTCCCTAGCATGGGTTCTACGCATTGTACACATGTAGCACAAACTCATCACATTTATGTTGCTGTTCTAACATGATTTCAGATTATCATATCATGGGTTTTCAATTTCACATCCTCACATTTTGGTTCCACATTTTTACACAATTTCTAATTCACATTTTTCACACTTTACACATTGCACATTTACACATTGTTCACACTACACAATTTGCACATGGTCACTATCACATTTCACATTTCACATTTTACACTTTAGTGCCGTGACACATAGTCCCAACCACCATAAGAAGGACACATCACATCACATACACATAGACGTCACCTAGGCAATGCAGTGACGACTCTTGGACTGCGCAGACCGGGAGAACAAGTCTCCACCCTAACCAGTGGTACTTGTCCACCTCTAGGATTTCATCCTAATGCCCTTAGGATCACAACACATTGAACCTTCTCAGGGGGACTTTTCCCTGATACGGTTCCACTGCCCTCTATGGAAGCAGTGTCACACTTGGCACAATTTACACATTTACCGATTTTTAACACATATCTTTACACATGTCACTTGCCTCTCATTCATTTTCTCACTCACACAAGGGCTCTGTTTTCCTAACATGATTCTACAGTTAACAGGGATTACATGTTCAGAATTTGCACAAATCAGATCACACACACATATCACATTATTCCCACATTAGCATGCATTTTTCTTTTCACATTTCTCGCATGGAAAAATTCATATTTCACTATATAGTTTCCCAAACGACTTCAAAATTTAACCACATGCTGATCTCAGGTTTATGATTCCACATGAAAATTTTCAGATTTTTCTGACTCAAAATGAAATTACAGAAAATTAACATCGATTTCACATTAATATTCATAATGCAAATTAACATGGAGTTGAACATAATCACAAATCTAACAGCTCACTGTTTGCACCTAGCATGCACAGGGTCACAGAATTTATTCCCGAATTTACCGAGGAACATGCAATTTACTGAAATTTAACATGACCTACGCATGATTTCTATTTCCCAAAACAGAAATTTCAATAACCATACAAGCATGGGAAAAATGTCAGAAACTCAGAGCACGGATAGGATCATGCATACATGGTCTAACAAATTTGGGCAGCAAAACTTTGCCATGGATCATTAGGATCATGGTGAATACACATTGTCATTCTTTTCGCATAGACATTAGATAGACGAATAACTCAACCACCCACAAAATAAATGTTCATTCACTCTCCCATTCATCACATTAGCTAGTATACATAGCATATAAGAGTTACATTATATCCTCATCGCAACACACATCGAAATTAATCCAATATGCCAGGAAGAACAGCTCACTGTTCTGTCCTAGAGAACTTAACGGCGGTCTCTGGCCATTCCAGGACGCATACCAGGGATCTCGGCGTCAAGGGCATTGATGCCAAGTTCCTGTCTGTGCAGAAACACAGACCGAACTCCAAATGCAAAGGTGAAAGGGAGATCTAGAACACGAGGAAAAATACATAAAATTTATAAAACCCTACTTGACATCTACATGAACGGAGTGTAAGTGTTACTTGCCTCTGAAAAATACTCCAAAGGGATCTAAAATGGCGGTGAAGCTCTCCTTGGGCAGTCCCAAGAAGCCTCCAAAGACACCTTCCTCCGGGTTCTTGACTGATGTAGACACCAAAGCGAGATCGGGGAAGCCTTCCCTGATGCTCCAGCTATCTCCCAGTCGTTGTAGATGGCCGGATGAAGCTTAAATTCCCGGATCTAGGCTTGCAAAGACAGGTCCTTCTCACAGAAACTAGGGTTTGTCTTCTTCTCTTTGCAAAGAGCTAAGAGAGGGCTGAGGGTTGCAAGAAGGGCTTGTATATAGAGGAGGGGAAGCTCTCCTCTCAAGCAGGTCGGACAAGAGGGCTTTCAGACCGTTGGAGACAGCTCCCCAATGGTTGGGGTAGCTTGTTCCTGAAATTCTGGGCTCTGCAACGCATGCAGGTCAGAGAAATTGGCGTCCACATCGCTAGACGTTGGACTTAGTGTTGGCGTCCATAGGGTTGACGCCGACACAACATCGACGTCTATTGATATTGACGCCAATCTGACCTTCGGCCAAACTCTAAAACATGCAGAAACCATGCACATCTTATACCTATATATGTGTCATATGTATACGTCATCATGTACACACTACTATCATACCATTCATACATTATTTACAACTAATTATACACATGCATACATAAGTATACCAACTAGTACTTACGTAGATATTTACATACGTACATACACAACATGAATTATTTACATGCAATACAATAATGCAACAAAATTCGAGGGCCTTACAAGTTAAGTGTTCGGATCTAGCGGAATACCTTCGAAGGTGATTGTGTGGTCAATATGGGATCACTCGCTCTTGGTAATAAGAGAGTGAATGCTCTAGGGAAAGATGCCTGATAGTCCCTGGCCAGGGCAAGACTACTTATCAGAAAAGGAGTTTTCTGATATTGTTATGCGGCATCTAAACCAAGTGAGTACACACATTAGGGTTTGACAGTTGACCATACCCTAAGTGCACTTGAGAGCATTGTACGAGCGAAGGATTATAGTCACGTGGTAACTGATGACAGAAAAAAGGTTTCTTGATTGGGTTGCTGAACCCCAATGCTTTCCAGGATCAAGTGGTGTTGCTTGGCACCCAACTTGATTGGAAGCCTGGTCAATTATCGTGAGACGATAATTGATTATGTAATTAATAATATGAGATATTATTAATTACAGTAAGTCAATAAAGAGTTATTGGGCTTAATGGGCTGAAATTGGACTAGCACTTGGGCCTAGAGGGTCACACGCAATAGAGTTCCGAGCAGACTGGGCAGGATGGTCGTTATAGACAATAACTGGGTTTTTGTGAAAAACCGCAGTGTCTATAAATATTAGCGGAGAGTCAAACCCTGGGCCATGCTCGAGGTCTTCTCTCTGGCCGCCTCCTCCTCTCTCTCCTAGGGCGCCCCCACCTCTTCTCTCTCCTGGCACATGGTGGAGCTGAGATCCGGGAGACGTGTGGAGACCGAGGAGATCCCGTCTGCGTCCAGGAGTCGCGTGGATACGTCTAGAGGCCGGACACTTGAACGGCTTGAAGCACCAGCGCCACTTCCTCCCCGGATTCGGGAGTTTCGCAACCCCGCAAAGGTATATATCAGATCTCCTTATGCGCGGGTTCTCCGTTTTTCTGTTCGATCTGACAGCCGGCAACGATATCTACGAGAGGGAATTGTGTTTCCGCTGCACTCTGTATGATTCCTAACAGCACCCGTGTCAAACAAAATCCGAGCATGCACACCCATGAAAAGAACCGTACCTTCTGTGACGTTTTTTGCCTGCTCTGCGTCCTCTCGCGCCAACGCAAACACTCGAGCTTGGGCTCGAGGCCTTCCTGGTCTTCCAATCACTAGCGCTACTGCTACTGCTACTGCTGGGGCTAGCACTCCATGTTGAACTCCCTGCTGCAATATGGGACAATCCCTGATCTGATGCTCGCTGCTACAGCACTTTAAGCATTTCCCCGCTAACTTCCAGCACTCGGTACCGCCGTGTGCCCTTCCACAGTGAGGACACTCCTTCTTGCCACTGGGTCTGATGCCTGGAACTGTGGAGTAACTACCTGCTGACTGGATGGCGCTACTAGTCGCTGCGGTGACTGATACACCGCCTTCTTCCTGTCCTGCCGCTGGAATGGTGGCACGGACCTCTTCTGCGATGCCTTCTTCTCTTCCAAATATTGCTCTATCTCGCTCTCCTGCCTGCATGCAGCGCTAAGAGCCTCATCTAGGGTACGATGGTCAAATGCCACGAGCCTCGACCTCAGTGATGGCTTAAGGCCCATCACGATTTCTTTGCCTTCTTGCGCTCATCAGCAACTATGTGAGGTCCTACTTAGATAATTCTGCAAACCTGGCCTCATACTCAAGCACCGTCATGGAGCCTGAGTAAGAGTGAGGAACTCCTGCTCCATCTTGTCTTGAATATGCTCGGGAATGAACTTGGCTCGAAAGAGCCTCACGAACTCATCCCAGTTACCTCGATAGCACCGTCCTCAAATCTGGTGCGAAGCAAGGAGGCTCACCACACATCGGCTCTCTCCTGCAACAAATCACCTATAAGCAACAATCTAACCAAATTCTAAACTTATCACAAGTATAGCCATATAAATTAATACTTGTAGCATATAGGTGGCCAAGCTGACCTTGTCCTCCTCGGCACACCTAATGGCCCGGAAGATCTTTTCAATCTCCCTCATCCAACCTCTGCCAGCAATGGCTGACTCTCCCCCTTAAAAGAGGGTGGAGCCATCCTCTTGAATCTCTCCATAATGGAAGGACCACCATGGCCATGCTCCTGAGGAACTGGAGCTAGAGCCTGAGCCTGCCACCAAAACAATATAAGCAACATAATAACATTCATACATTTAATAAAATAGACTACTCTATCTAACATTTCTAACCTGAGCCTCCAACTGAGCCTGGAGTACAGCCTGAGTGTGTGTCTGAGTCTGCATAGCTTGAACCAAACCTTGCATGAACACTCCATAATCTACAGGCGTGGTGGAGGAAGAACTGTAAGACCCTGGGGTGCTGGGGCCTGCTGCTCATCCCTATCCTCACGCCTCTACTCATCCTCTCGAGCATGAGCACCATGCCTACCACGAGAAGCCATAGCCTGTAAAACAATTAATCATAGTTAGAACTAAGTTATTTAGTCCTAACCATTTTCTTTATCTATTTTCAGTATTATTAATTATTTTCTACATATGTTGACAATTCTATAAAGACTTAGCATATTAAAGATGATGGTATATTCATGTACAGTCTCACCTATTCTCTGATACCAATCTCTGTAACGACCCTCCTTATACCGGTATGATTATACCAATCCACGTCGGTATAAAGAACGCCGTCACAGTGGGACATTTACTCAACACTAAATATTAGATTGAGATGTACAAAATTATTGAATTAGAACAGCGAAAACAAATAAATATTCAATCTTATTCCATAGTCTACAGTGATAAAAGGAATGCAAGTGTCCACATTATTACAACTTCAAATAGATACATTGTCCATATGAATTAAATCACTTATTGAATACATACTTATGAAAAGAAGTACAAAGTAGAAGTCTCCACACAACTAGCTACTCCTCCCGCTCTAAGTCGCTCCTTATATCCTCCTCAGAAGTGGAGATACCTAACACACATGTACGCCGAAGCAAGGATGAGTCTAAAAGACCCAGCAAGCAATCTAAGAATACAACCTTGCTCATATCAAACCACAACGCTAGTCTTTTAAGCATTTAGGAAATAAACATGGTACATGCTTCATGCTACTTAAACAATTAATTATAAAACCTAGATCATGCTTTCTACACATTCTATTTAACATGGTTCAAAGATTCAAACTTATTCAAATCATTTTGTAACTATACACGATTAAAGCATGAACTATGAACAAGGTAATTAACAGCCTAGCATGGTATCTAATCATTTTTGTATGCATTCATCATACATATACACACATTTTGCTTGATGTTTTGACATAAAATAAACTAATCACAATGGTTACATTTATTCACATGCTAGCTCATTCACTTCACAATTTCACATGTTCATTTTCACATGCACAATTCACATGTTCACACACACCATATTCACATTTCACATTTAATTGCCGTGACACATAGTCAAAACCACCACTAAAGGACACACATATCCATCACCTAGTCACCTCAGTGATAGATCTTAGTTAACTACGTAGAACCGGGAGAAGCACTCTCCACCCTAACCAGTGTACTTGTCCACCTCCAGGATTTCATCCTAATGTCCATAGGATATCACACACATTGAACCTTCCTATAGGGACTTTACTACAGTACGGTTCCACAGCCCTCTATGGTAGCAGTGTCACTAACGGCACATGTTACACAATTCACATTAATCACATTGTTTACATATTTCTCATGCACCACTTAACACAATTACATATGCTTCAGTTTTACCTAACATGATGCTATTGTTCACAGTGCTAAATAACTCATATCACAGTCCAAATCATGTTGTTAATCATTGCATCATACATGATTAAATTTAATATACTCAACAATGTTAATTTTCATTGCCAAATCAATAACTACACCTATTGTCACCAAACAGAACAAACTTTTATCACAGGTTCTAAACAGCTAACATGTCACATGCTCAATTTTTCATATTTTTTGGATCTGTAGCATATTTATAACAAATAAATGGATTTCATGAATTTTTTCTCACTAAATTCATTTAAGCAGATTCTACAACAAGACAGTCTTGTCTAATAGAGCCAACACTTGAAGACAGTTACCATATAATATACAAAATTTATGAAACCCTAATTCATCATGGATCTAATTAATCAGGATTTATCAGATTAAATCATGCTTAATATCCCTTTACAAAAATTCTAATAAATAAGACTACGCACAGAAATTCAACGCCTCTGTATGACATGACCTAATGACTAACCTAACAACATATAAAATTTACAGCATGCACTGACATTCAGAAGTCCGGAAATATACCACAGAGATTAAAACATCAAATCTGTCAAACTTCATGAACTTGACAGCACAAGGGTTGCCGCCAACAGGGGTGACGGCACACGATGTTGCCGTCAACTCAAGAACTTGACGACACATGTGGCCGTCAATCTCTTATCTGCAGAAAACAGATAGGGCGCCACAAATACAAGAGAATAGAGGGTTCCAGAACACGAGAAAATTTCTGTAAAAATCCTGACACCTACTAGACATGGGTAGGGTTGATATCCATAGGTTACTTGCCTTAGAAAAATTGCTAGATAGGATTATTTTTGCCGAAGATGCTCTCCTCGGCCAAGCCAAGAAGCGCGAAAATCTCCTTCCGAATCGGCTTCTGTGTTGATGCTGATTGCACACCGGAGTCGGGGAAGCCTCACCAAAGTCCAAAGTGTCTTCCAAAACAGGAACTGAAGGAAATGCAGTCGTTTCCAGATCTGAAACCGCATTAATTCTGGGAATAGACGTCCACATTCCTTCCGTTTACTGGGAATTGGCGTCCATCGATCTAGACGTCGACTCCCTTGTAAACGTCCACTCATGTTGACGTCAATTGGCCTCTCGGCCAGAACACAGAAATGCTCAAACATACATGCACTATATACATATATACATGCAATGTAATGTATAATTTAAACACCATATTACAATTATTAAAAACAACATGTATATAAATAAACCATGTATACATATGTACAACATTATTCGAATACAATATGTACAGAAATAAATAAAATAATAAATATATATATATATATATATATAATATTAATATATATATATATATATACACACATACATACACTCATATACACAAGCATCTAACTACCATATGACAAAGTTTAAATAAAGAACAAAATTTGAGGGCCTACACTGAGTGCTTATCTTCTATCACATAATTTTTAGAGGAAAAGTAGATAGCCTTTTTTTATTAAGAAATTTTCTAAAGGGATCTTAAATGTACAATATATGTTGATGATATTTTTTTTTGTTCTACTAATGAAGAACTTTGCAAATTCTTTGAAACTTATGCAAGTGAGTTTGAAATGAGCATGATGGGTGAGCTTAATTACTTTCTTGGCTTGCAAATCAAGCAGACCAAGGAAGGCACTCACATTTGTCAAACCAAGTTTATTTCAGACTTGCTTTCTAAATATAGTTTGGACAAGTGTAAGTTTTTAGGAACTCCCATGAGCTCAAGAATTAGATAGATAGTGATCTAATTGGCAAGAAAGTAGATCAAAAGATCTATAGAGGTATGATTGGGTCATTACTCTATCTCACTGCAGTAGACCAGACATAATGTTCAGTGTATGCTTGTGTGATAGATTTCAAGCTAATCCTAGAGAATCTTATATTAATGTTGTAAAAGATTTTTAGAGATATCTTATTAATACAAGTAAATTGGGTTTATGGTATCCCAGATGTTCTGAATTTAAATTGATTGGATAGTGATACTGACTATGCTGGATGCAAAATAGACAAAAAAAACACTAGTGGTATTTGTCAATTTCTTGCAAGATGCTTAATTTCTTGGTCTTCCAGAAAACAAAACTCAGTAGCATTGTCCACAACAAAAGCAGAATACATTGTAGCTGAAAGTTGCTGCACCCACTATTGTGGATCAAACATCAACTGGAAGACTATGGTTACAAATTGCATGAAATTTCAATGCTGTGTAATAACACAAGTGCAATTAATCTGACCAAAAATCCAATCCAACATTCAAGAACCAAGCACATTGAGGCTAGACATCACTTCATCAGAGACCATGTAAGTCATGGTAATATCTTGCTTGAATTTGTTACTACAGATAATCAATTAGCAGATATTTTTACTAAACCACTCCCTGAAGATAAATTTACTTCAATTAGAAGAGAAATAAGGATGTGCACCCAAATAAATAATTCTTATTGCTATTCTTTGATTAACTATCTTTTATTAAAAGAATTACATGCTGACAGTATGATGGAAGCATCTACTCTAAAGGAGCAATAGGAAGCTCAGGTTGAGGGGGAGCCTTAAATTCTCTCAAGGAGGACATCCCTAAAGAGGAGTAGTCAAAGATTGTTTAAATTCTTAATTGTTCTTTAACAGCACTACTAACAATTTCTTTAAAATATCTTTTTATGAACAAATGCAAGGAGTCTTCCTGAAGATCTCCCAACATAACAAGTGGAAATACCACAACTGATGTCAACATATTCAAGACTGTATTGACACATATAGAAGACAGGTCAACACAACCGTTGACAAATAAATGCCAAGTGGTCGACAGATCAGAAAAAACCCTTGAAGATCTGACAAGCATCAACTGAGGGAAGCCTCACATCAAGGGGGAGCAAGTACAAATGGGAAATGATAAATCATGACAAATATTGTTGAACCCCTTTCTGCATAGGGGTAAGAAGTCTCTACAAAAGAGGTAAGTGGAAATGGTAAGATCCTTCCTTTTTTGTTATTGACAAAGAGGGAGAGTATGTTAACCTGTGAATTTTCTGTTTAGGGGGAGAGTATTGTTTAACTTGTAAATTTTCTTTTTATCTCATGATTTGAGTATCTTTGTTAGAAAATTCTCATAAGTTTTGTCATCACCAAAAATAGGGAGATTGTTGAACCACTCTTATATTTTACCCTTTTATTTATGATAACAAAATTCATGATTAACCTAAAATATCATTAATATATTTTATATCATGATTACAATATACTCTTGCATTATCTTTTCAATTTTACACTAAGTTTCAACTTCGTCTGCATATTTTATCATGTTCAGTCGAAGCCTACTTCGTCATATACGAAGCTAGCTTCATCATATCCGAAGTCAACTTCATCATATCTGAAGCTGGCACTTCGTCATGCATGTTTTTGGTTGTGATCAGTCAAAGTTCAACTTCGTCATATTTGAAGTTAACTTCGTTATATCCGAAGCGATATACGAAGCTCACTTCGACAGACTACGAGTTTCTACTTCGACGGACAACATTGTTTTCCGTTCATCCAAAGTTACACTTCGTCATATCCGAAGTTTGACTTCGGCCGACAGTGTTATAATCTGTTTTATACGAAGCTTCACTTCGTCATATCCGAAGTTACACTTTGTCATATCTGAAGCTTCACTTCGACCGTTTATGTCGTTTCTTGACCAATTGATTGTTGTTCAATGCATATCGATTACTGACTAAGTGCCATATCGATTGAAGAACAAAGGTTCCATCGATTACTGTTAGGATAGCACATTGATTACTGTTTTTACATTGAAACATCAATTACATTGAAACATCGATTGCATTTCATTTAAACATCAATTGTTTTATAAACATCGATTACCTTAAACATCGATTGTCGTTTCACTTAAACATCGATTACCTTAGAACATCGATTGTCTCAAACATCGATTGCATTAAACATCGATTATCTAAACATCGATTACCTTAGTACATCGATTGTCTCAAACATTGATTATCTTTCACATCGATTACCTTTAATCATACATCGAGTGCTTCTGTATCTCTCATCATTACTGTTATTTTGATCCCACACCAACTCTTTGAAAGTTTAAGTATTATATCAACTTCAGTGATCAACTATACTTAGATGTTTTTAATATATGTTATTATTTTTACATAAATGTTAATGCATTACTAGTGTGATTAATGTTCTAATCATTATGGAATTATTCAATGAGCAACAGATGAACACATGATGTACACTGTGACATTCTCTTTGTTATCTGTATGATAAGTTATCCAATGTGCTTTGTACTTCTCTATCTCTTATCAAGTTCAAATGTTTTAGCGGGACAAATTTAAAATCTCATTTCCATTATTTTGAAACTTGAAGATTTGTATATCTGCTCTCTCACTCACTATCAGACATATAGTTTGTACTTTGCATGACAGATGGTCTGCAGAAAATGTGGTGGTAGGTATAAGTAGTATAGTCTATCTATCAAATCACCTACCACATCTCACTTTCTGTCAAAACTCCACATTTTGAGGAAAAGCTTTATGCATGACTCATACAGTGCCTGTCTGTCTTTAAATGCATTGAGCATCTGTCTGTCTGAATCCTTTCTACTTTATATATTTTTTGTATCTCACTTACCTCTGAAAGAATGGAGGTATCTACATTTTTCTCTTGACCATGCAGATACTCAGCTACCTACAGAAGCATGCTAGCTATCTTTCAGTCATGGGCATAGAGCTTGCAGACATTTATTGAAGCTGCCAACTGAAGCCATGAAGCTATCTACATAGCCTGAAGCTGTTGAGCCTCAAGGGCTGAAGATTTGATGATGGACATCTCAGTTGTCTCAAGTCTCAAGACTCAACGTTCAAATTCAAATGGCAACTTTCAAATGGGAAGATTGAAGAATCTGAAGATTATAAGAAGACTGAAGTTTGAAAGTGAAAAGCAATATAGACATAGAGTGTAACATACAAGTGTATGAGATACACGACCACATTCTACACTCAGAAGAAAAGAGAGAAGCACAGAAGATCTCAAGAGAGCCATCTGTTCAAGCTTCGACTTCCAAGCTCTCTTGCTTTTAGAAGGTTTCTTTTGGGTGGCATTCTGTTGTTCCAAATCTTCTCAATCCACCCTTAGTCAGAAAGAGTTAAAGTAGTCTTTCCTATTTGTACAACTCTTTCTAACGATCTGTGTTTGCTCATCCTTCATAGCAGACACACTAGTGTTCATTTCTGTGTTGTAACCAGCAGAGAGTTTGTTCCTTGTAGTGCCCCTCTGTGAAGAGAAGACCTACAATTGTAGGTGGTTGTAATACCCCTCTGTGAAGAGAAGACTTGCTTGGGTGCAAGTGGGTTATAATACCTCTCAGGTTGAGAGAAGGCCAAGTGTTGTTCGTAGTTAGTGAAAATCCTAAGGGGTGCTTGGGGACTGGATGTAGGACTCTGATTTGATAGGAGGGCCGAACCAAGATTAATCTTTATGCACTTTGCGTGATTGTTTCCGCCAAACTTTCCACTTGTTTCACACACTACACTAAGTACTAACAATATTATCTAGTGTTATCTTACTTTCAGATAAAATTTTAAAAGTGTAAGAAGTCCTATTCACCCCCCCCCCCCATCTAGGACATCTAAAGTGCCATCCCAATCCAACAAGTTCATCCTCTCCTCCACATTCTTCTATTATGTATACTCCAAGACCATCATCTGGGGATTCTGCCCCTTCTACCACAACTATGAGGGAAATGGAAATGGAACTATCCTGAAGAAATCTTAGGACCTGACTTAAGCTAACACATCGACCTGCCAAATCCTCGATGAACCGTTTAGGGACATGATTGCCCCTAGTTTTTTTGGTATGGCGGCCGGACATGGGCACACAACTAGACTCTTCTAAATCTAATCCTATCCTACTATGTACAGGGGAGAAACCTCCCCGGTGGGAAGAACTCACGAGAGATAAAGTGGGTCCTTGGTGTAAGGACCCAACCCCAACATACGACGGCTCCTCGATCGAGAATGTGCATTCCCTCCTTGGAAAATTGGTATTTTTTTCTAGGGGTCGTGGTTAAGGCTAAAACCTGATGAGTGGATTCCACATCGGCAGGGTGAATAATGGTGGCCAATTCAGACGAAGGGGAATGGAATGTGACAAGCAGAAGCCAGATGATTGGAGACTAAGAAGTCTCCTCTAATGGCAAGATATATATATAGTATGATTCGGATCAGAACGGAACAAAGAAAGGAGCCAAGGTCCCTTCAATCTCCTCAGTGCTCTCATCAGACTTCCCTATTGTTTTCTGCTCTTCTTCTTCCGAGAACTCCTCTATGACAAGGCTTCTAGTCCTTGGTTGGGTAGGACCCTTCATAAATGATCTTTCAAACTCCATGTAGGTGGTGGAATGACTATCTGTGCATTTGGAAAATGCGGATCTTGATGAAAATCGAGACCGACCTCCAAACAACTCTCTGAATCTCTCTCCTTTTAATGTGACCCTGTTCTTCTCTACCCAATCCTTATCCATGGGTATAACCCAACTTCGTTAGTACCTCCCATCCCTTCCCATTGGGACCTTTGACCATATTAATTCATGAGACAAGGGAGGAAGACCATTTAGAATCAAAGGGAAGGCGGAGGATCAAGAGTAGACATGACAAGTTTCTTCCCCTTATCAGGAATAGACAAATGTGGCATTTGCTCTGAAGTGATGGCGTTTAAAGTTTCAATGGTCGGAAGGCTTTTGATCTTGATGATTTGACCATTTAAGGGAAACTTGAAACATTGATGAGCAGTGGAGGGAATTCCCAAAGTTTGCTCCAACCAAGGCCTGCCTAATATGGCCTTATATGAGGGATCTACATTAAGAACGAAGAAATTGGAGGTCATTTTTTCAGGACCTACTCCAAGCTCCAAGTTAACCTTGCCTTTGGCCATTCTCTTGGAGTTGTTGTAGGCAAAATAGTGGTGCAAACCTCTTCTAAGTTCCCTTCATCCATCCCATTTGTTTGAGTTTTTCATTGGAGATACATTGATGGAGGTTCCGGTGTCTATTAGAGTGGAGTCAACACTCACCCCATTGAGTGTAATGGTCAAACAAGGGGAAGTGACCGAGTACCCATGGGGGCTAGATCCTTCTTAGAGAAAGAGATGGATGGAGCCTAGCTAATAAATAGGATGGTATTGGAGACACCGGAAGCTAGGAGATCATCAAGATAGTGATCCCTTGGAGGAATTGGATTAAGTAAACTTGTGAGACAAGGATCTCTTGATGAGCTCGAGAATCGAGATCTTTGCTAGGGTCTTATCAAGGAGTTGCAAGTTATCGTACTCATGTTGAGTAGATACAGATTGTGAATTAGTGGGTTGCTGAGAATCAGATTGATTGGGAATTATCCAATTACGGAAAGTGACATTGATGTCGGCCTTCTCTGTATCCTCCTTTTTGGGGAGAATCAATTTAAAGGGAGCTGGTTGAAGACCAACATAAGACATAAGAGTGGATTCTTGTTGGAGCAAGGTAGGATTCAAGATATGATGAATGGGTGCCTGAGATTGAGATTCGACTGGCCTAATAAGACCAATGGGCGACTCTCCTGGGCGAGGATGTGAACAGTTGGAGCCAGTTCCTCTATAGGTTCCTGACTCTGAGGACACTCATACTCCTCTTCACAATCTTCTATACTCCAAAAAAAATTTTTATCACTTTGGGTCCCAGACCTGTGGTTATGGTATTAACACTCTCTTCTTCTTTTTTGAAGTCTCTCCTTCTTACTGGTGATTAGATAGTGGGTTCTGCACAATACTCAAGTACCTTCTAGGCTTCTTTAGATTGGAGATAGCAACCTTAATATCCTCCCAATTAATCCTTCATTTGTCATTCATGTCATAAACCCAATCTCTAAAGATGAAATAATTGTGGATATCATGCCCCGGGGCTCTATGATATGGATCGTATCTAGAGGTGTCCTCATAAAATTGCATTTTCTCTCTTAGTGGATAGCTGGATGGCCTTGGCTACTACAGGGCGTGAAGATATCACCTAACAACTTGGGCAAGGCAGGATATGACGCCCTCTTGGGCCTAATTCTCATGTAACTAGCCAGAGGAGGAACCCTTCTGTTGGATTGGCCTGGATTTTATTGAGAGGGTTGACTAATGGGTGTAGAGGGTTGGAAGGCTTTGAGTACTTGCCAACCTGATTGAAGGCATGATTGACTCATTAATAGTAATGCCTTCAGTAGTGGGAGTAGTGGGCCTTCCTGTTCCTAGGGAGGCTTTCAAAGAAGGAAGGAAGTGTAGCATCCTTGATTAAGAATGGACAATCCTGGCCCGATTATACAAGTGGCGAAGACAAGATTCTCTCAACAACAAGATGGACTTGAGTTGAGGGTTGTGTTGTTGACAATCGTGGAGATAGCTTGAGATTCTGGTATAACAACATCAGCCCTGGTGGCCAGAAATCTCCACCTATTGGCAAACTGGCGAATCTTCATCATTTTCATCTCTCGTTAATAAGGTCGAGAGAGTAGGTGTAAGGCCCTTGATTTTCATCTTTGCTGATTTCTTATGTATGTATAAATGTATACCTTGATGTATAAATTCTATTGTGCATAGTACTTACTTGTTTACATTGTATGATAAGTATTATTATAATGTTTGCATTGTAGATTATATATATATATATATTATATAATATAATATATATATCATGTGTGTGTATATAAATTTCTGCAATTTTAAGTTCTGTGCAGACGACCTGTTGGCGTCAACATGGTTTGACGTTCATGGTGAGTCAGCGGCCACATCGATGGACGCCAACTCCACATTGGCGGCCATTGATGTTGACGTCAATGTCCCAGATCTGTTACGATTTCAGATCCGGAAACGTCCCGAAATCTTGCCTCTTTTTTAGGAACTCGTCCCCCAACGGTAACCTAAACCTAAACGCGTTCCTAAAGCCTCAACCCTATAAAGAGGCGGATTAGGACTCAGTTAAGTCCTTTTGACTCTTTGTCAAAACCCTAACATTTTATGTGCGAACCCAATTTTGGAATCCCTTGATCCGGCGACTGGAAGTTTCAACCGGCGATCTGCATCGACTGGAGAGGACTCTGAACATCCGGGAACGACTTCCCCACACTGGTGTGCAGTGAAGATCAACAAGGAACCCGGATAAAGAAGGATTTGAAGGCTCTTTGGCTAAGGTCGAGGAGAGCTTCTTCAACTCAAAACATCGATTGAGGATTTTATCCAAGGCAAGTAACCCATCCACATCATCCCTACATGTGTCTAGTATGTCCCAGAAATTTTACGGAATTTTTCTCGTGTCCTGGAACCCCCATTCAAGTGATCGTTTGGCGTTCAGTCTGTGTTCTGCACAGACAGGAACTTAACGGCAGGATCTCTTGCCGTTAAGATCTTAAGTTGGCGGCGATCTTTGTTGCCGTTAACCTGGTAAACGGCCACCCCTTGCCGTTTAGTTCTTCAGGCAGAAACAGTTGGTCTGTCTGCCCTTTATAACCTATTTTCTGGGATTTCTGTGCATGAGGATATATGGTAAATTTTGTATGTTATAAAGTATATATATATACCATGGAGTATGTTATGAAATTTTATGATTTTGTTTACTGCAATAATTACTGGAAATTTCTGAAATATTGTTGTAAGCATGTTAAATCACTATTACATGATCTTGTGATGAAGCTTGATGTCATAAATTTTCTATGGTAGTTAAATCATCATCAAAATGTACTGTTATAATTTGATGAATTTCTGATGGCTGTATAAATTATTAAACATTTTTCTGAATAGAAAAACAGTAGCATGCCTATTTAGTGTAGAAATTTTTATAATTAGTGTGAAAATAATTAAAATCCAAGAATTAACATATGTTTAGTACGGTCAGCATGCAGGTGTAGCATGAACTATAGATCTGAATTATAACAATTATGTAAATTGAGCTATTTTAACCTGAGATAATATCACTGTTTGAACATTATTAAATAGTGGATAATTCAGAAAATTTTGAAACTTCGTGTATGTGATATGTGACAGTAAACGACCTATGGTTAAATTTTCACATTCATTGGATAACAGTAGGTACTATATACAATATTTTCATCATGAAAAGGGTATGGATTAGTGTAATTAAAAATGATTAATGTAATTACAGCATGATAAGAATCAATTGGTAGTTGTGACTGATTTAGTTCTATTAACAGTAGTACCATGATAGGGAACCTGAACCATGTGCATGAATGTGAAAATGAGAATAACAGGTTAAAATGGTGTGAAATTGTGTGTGTGTTTAAATGGAAAATGTGTAAATGTGCCGATGGGTGACACTGCTACCTGAGAGGGCTGTGGAACTGTACTGTGGTAAAGTCCCCATAGGAAGGTTCATACTATGTGATGTCCCACGGGCATTGGGATTAAATCCTGGAGGCGAACAAGTATCCCTGGTTAGGGTGGAGAGTGCTTCTTCCGGTTCTGCGCAATAACTAAGATGTATTACTGGAATGCCCAGGTGATAGATATGTGTTGTGATTAGTGTGTGTCCTTCTAATGGTGGTTTGGGCTATGTGTCACGGCATTTAAATAATGTGAAATTGTGTTTAAGGGAAAATGTATGTGAAAACTGTGAAATTGTGTAAATGATTATATGTTAATATGAACTCTTGCGATAGCATGTGAAATGATAACTTCTTAAATGAATATGTTATGTACATAGCAAAACAGCAAGCTTTTCATGTGTATAAATGTGTTATTCATGTGAATATGATTATAGAATCCATGCTAGAATTGTCTCTTTCTTTATGTGTACAACTCATGTTTAAGATGACAAATGTTAACATGTGAATATATAATTATAGTTAATGAAACTTAGTTTAATATATTGATAATGTGTAGAGAGCATGTGATAGGCTTTAAGTTATTGAACATTTGTACTAAACAATTTCCATGTGTATACTGTGTAGAAATCATGTTTAGGTTCTATTTGCATAAATAGCTAAATCCATGCTTATATGTGATTGTGTGGTGTGAGGATGTGAATGTTAGGTGATGCATGTAAGCTTAATGTGTTTAGAGTTACTTGTTGAGTTCTTTTGGACTCATTCTTGCTTCGGCGTACAGGTGCAGACGTTTCTACTTCTTCCGAGGAAGTCGTTAGGAGCGACTCGGAGCGGGAGTAGGAGACATTGTGGATTTAGCATTGTATTTTCATTTTCATAAGTATGTAATAAAGGACTCTGTGTAGTCTTATGTGGACAATGTACTTATTCATTTGTTTTAGTTATGAAATGTCTAGTTTCTTTTCCTCTATATGGACTGTGGATAAAATGTGGATGATGGAATAAGATATCTCATTTAGTTCTTTCTTTTCCGCTGTCATGTGATATTATATTTGTGTATTTTCAGCCTATCGTACTAGTGTTGGGTAAATGTCCCACTGTGGCGATGCTTTCTATATCGACGTGGGTTGGTAGAACCGTACCGATATAAGAGGGTCACAAATGGTATCAAAGAGTCAGGCTGAAATTTTACATAAATATGCACATACCATCATCTCATCGTATGCTAAGTCTGTGTAGATCGTCCACATAGATAAGTAAATAGTTAAATTAGATAGTCTAGTTCTAAATTGTGATTAATCATTTTGCATGATATGGCTTCGCGTAGTAGGCGAGGTGTTCCTGCTCGTGATGGCGAGCAGAGGAGAGATGAGCCTCGGCGTGAGGATCAGGGTGAGCAGCAGGCCCCAGCACCCAGGGTCCTGTACTTCCCCCACCGCCACCAGTAGACTATGGAGTGTTCATGCAGGGTTTAGTGCAGGCCATGCAGACGCAGGCCCACACTCAGGCTGCACTCTAGGCTCAGTTGGAGGCTCAGGTTAGAATATAAGATAAAGTAGTCTGTTTTTATTAATGCATGTTTGTTAGTTGTATGTGTTGCTTATGATGCTTGTTGTAGCAGGCTCAGGTACCAGCTCCCCAGGCTGACCATGGTGGACCCTCCATCATGGAAAGTTCAAGAGGATGTCGCCACCCTCTTTTAAGGGGAGAGCGATCCGTTACTTGCTGAGAGCTGGATGAGGGAGATCGAGAAGATCTTCCGGGCTATAAGGTGCACTGAGGATGACAAGGTCACTTTAGCCACCTATATGCTACAGGTATGTGTAATTTAATTCGGTGGTTATTTCTTTAAGTATAGATTATGTTGGTTATTCCTTATGGGTGTTTTTTGCAGGAGCGAGCCGACGTGTGGTGGTCCTCATTGTTACGTACTCGGTTCGAGGATGGTGCTGTGGAGGTTGGTTGGGATGAGTTCATGAGGCTCTTCCGAGCCAAGTTTGTTCCGGAGCACATCCAGGACAAGATGGAGCAGGAGTTCCTCTCGTTAACTCAGGGCTTCATGACCGTACTGGAGTACGAGGCCAGGTTTGCCGAGCTATCGAAGTATGCCCCTCATATTGTAGCTGATGAACGCAGGAAGGCGAAGAAATTCGTGATGGGTCTGAGGCCATCGCTGAGGACGAGGTTGGTGGCTTTCGACCATCGTACCCTCGAGCAGGCGCTCAGCGCGGCGTGTCGGCAGGAGGGAGAGATGGAGCAGTACCTGGAGGAGAAGAAGGCTTCTCAGAAGAGGCCCGCGGCTCCTTTCCAGAGGCAGGATAGGAAGAAGGCGACTTTTCAGTCCACGCAACATCCTGTGGCATCGGGCAGTGGTCAGGTACCTTCTCAACATTCCCCTAATGGTAAGAAGGAGTGTCCTCATTGCGGGAGGGCACATGGTGGTACGAAATGTTGGAAGTTGGCAGGGAAGTGCTTGAAGTGCGGGAGCAGTGAGCATAGGATCAAGGATTGTCCAAGGCTTCAGCAGGGAGTCCAGCGTGGACCAGTCCCAGCAGCAGCAGCAGCAGCGCCAGCGACAGGACGACCAGAGAGACCTCGAGCCCCAGCTCGAGTGTTTGCGTTAGCTCGTGAGGACGCCGAGCAAGCGGATCATGTCACCGAAGGTACGGTTTTGTTCTTAGGTGTGCATGCTCGGGTTTTGTTCGATACGGGTGCTACTCACTCGTTCATTTCCGAGCGTTTTTCTAGGCAGTTAGCCTTAGAGTCCGGGATAGAGTCTGAGGATTTAGAAGTCCCTTTGTCTGTACACACACTTGCGGGCACGGTATCGACTAGAAGGTGTATTCCGTCTTTACCGGTGTGCATTGAGGATAGAGTCCTAGAAGGGTGCTTCTTCTTACTTAAGATGAAGGACTATGATGCCATTCTTGGTCTGGATTGGCTAGAGGAGCACTATGCGTTAGTAGATTGTCGTGGAAAGAAGATCGTTTTCCGCATTCCTGGTGAAGATGAATTTTCTCATCCTTTGCCAAGAAACTTAGCAGGAAAGTTTGTCATCTCTGCCATGAGGGCGATGAGAATGGTGAACAAGGGTTGTGACGCTTTTCTTGCCAGCGTGGTATTAGTACCCAAGGCTGATGAGTCACTTACTCTTGCAGAGATTGATGTAGTGCGGGAATTTCCAGATGTCTTTCCTGATGATTTATCTGGATTGCCACCGGCTAGAGAGATAGAGTTTACCCTAGAGTTGCTTCCAGGCACCTCTCCTATCTCGAAGGCACCTTATCGGATGGCACCTGCAGAATTAGCCGAGTTAAGGAAGCAGTTGCAGGATTTGTTAGATAAGGGATTTATTCGTCCTAGCGTTTCCCCTTGGGGTGCACCTGTCTTATTTGTGAAGAAGAAGGATGGATCACTTAGGTTATGCATTGATTATCGAAAGCTAAACCAAGTGACGGTGAAGAACAGGTATCCCTTACCTCGGATTGATGATTTGTTTGACCAGCTACAAGATGCATCAGTCTTTTCTAAGATTGATTTGCGGTCTGGTTATCGTCAGTTGAGGATTAGGAGTGAGGATGTGTCCAAGACGGCTTTTAGAACCCGTTATGGACATTATGAGTTTTTGGTCCTTCCTTTTGGTCTAACCAACGCCCCTGCAGCGTTCATGGATCTCATGAACATAGTGTTTAGACCATATTTAGATAGTTTTATGGTAGTTTTCATTGATGACGTGTTGGTCTACTCTCCGGATGAGGCCACACATCGTCAGCATTTGAGGGTAGTGTTAGAGGTTCTCCGTGAGCACAAGCTGTATGCAAAATTCAGCAAGTGCGATTTTTGGTTGCACGAGGTTCATTTCCTTGGGCATGTGATCTCCGGTGCTGGTGTAGCAGTGGATCCAGTGAAAGTCCAGGCTGTTATGGATTGGGAGATTCCCAAGACTCCTTCGGAGATTCGGAGTTTTCTTGGTTTGGCGGGTTATTATCGGCGATTCATTGAGGGATTTTCATCCATCGCCGCCCCATTGACTCAGCTAACCAGGAAGGGAGTAAAGTTTGTCTGGTCCGAGGAGTGTGAGAGTAGTTTTCAGCTGTTGAAGATTAAGCTCACTTCGGCTCCTGTGTTAGTTTTGCCGAGCGGTGTAGAGGGTTTTGCTATCTACACAGATGCATCTCGGATTGGCCTTGGCTGTGTATTGATGCAGCAAGGAAGGGTAGTAGCGTATGCTTCTCGTCAATTGAAGGAGCATGAACAGAATTATCCAACTCATGATCTTGAACTTGCGGCAGTGGTTCATGCACTGAAGATCTGGAGACACTATCTTTATGGTGTCAGATTTGAGGTGTTCACTGACCACAAGAGCTTAAAGTATCTTTTCTCTCAAAAAGAATTAAACCTTAGGCAGAGAAGATGGATTGAGTTCCTGAAGGACTACGACTTCGACCTCCAGTATCATCCTGGAAAGGCGAATGTTGTAGCGGATGCTCTTAGTAGGAAGAGGTCGTCTCTCCAGCAGGATTGGAAGATGTTAGAGGATGCGACATGTGCGATAACTGAGTTAGAGCCATTGTTGTGCCAGGCTTTTGTAGCTCAGTTGTCTATTAGGTCATCGGTGTTGGATGAGGTGATCGAGCAACAGAAAGCCGACCCTAAACTCCAAGAGTTAGTGGGTAAGGCGGGCATTGCTCGTGATGAAGATGGTGTGATTAGATTCCATCACCGTGTTTGTGTTCCAGACATCGTGGATGTCCGTGAACATGTTTTAGCGGAAGCTCATAGGTCTAGATTCTCTATTCATCCAGGTAACACTAAGATGTACCAGGATTTGAAGAGATCTTTTTGGTGGTCTGGCATGAAGAGAGATGTAGCAGAATTTGTGTCTAGATGTCTAGTTTGCCAGCAAGTGAAGGCCGAGCGGCAGTGACCATCTGGTCTTATGCAGAAGATGGAGATCCCAGTATGGAAGTGGGAAGCTGTCACTATGGATTTTGTTACGGATTTGCCTCGATCCAGACGGGGTAACGACTCGATTTGGGTAGTGGTAGATAGATTCTCAAAGACTGCGCATTTCTTGCCTATGAAGAAGAAGCAGTCAGTAGAGAGTTTAGCTAGATTGTATGTTAGTAGTATTATTAGATTGCATGGTGTCCCGAAGTCGATCATTTCGGATCGAGATCCACGATTTACTTCGAGGCTGTGGAAGGGTCTTCAGGATGCGTTAGGTTCGGAGTTGAAGCTTAGTTCGGCTTTTCATCCCCAGACAGATGGACAGTCTGAGAGGACTATCCAGACGCTCGAGGATATGTTAAGGGGTGTGTGCTGGATTGGAAGGATGAT